>JAUTXW010003691.1:260000-630975 GCA_030620095.1 Kuschelorhynchus macadamiae | reverse complement strand
ATTCGGTGGCACGTATAAATGTGAGCAGCTGTTTTCCATCATGAAAATTAATAAAAATGAGCAATAAGACGGCTTATAGATATTAAGTTAGAAAACACTTTGCCTCTATGTACTAGTGATAATGTCCCCAATATTGATCATTTTGTTTCTCAGTTTCAAACTCAAATCTTATTAATTTTCATTTGATTTTTCTGTTTTTGTTAAATTGTTTTTTGTATATGTTTGATTATGCTATTATAATCAATAAATAAAAAAATGTGTGAATTTTTATTGATTTTTTATTCACTACTACGTACTTATTTTTTACCTACAGCCCGCGGACCTGATTAAGTTCCGAAATTACGCCCTGAGCTAAGCAAAGGTTGCCCATACCTGATTTAAACCAACTTTAAGAGTATCAGAATGTTGATGTAGCCCGAAGTTGAACTATGAATTATGACGAATTGGTAGCATACTAGACTAGAGATCTCTGGACTAGAAATCTCTAGCGACATGGTTTAATAAACATATAATGCCCACCGTAATATATTTGAAATAACAAGAGGATATAATATATCTACACCTTAAAAAGAGTATTTTTAACACGGCCTTCCTCTCTAAAATAAATTAAAACGAAAACTAAAAAAGTTTTTTTTGTATATTTTAGATTTATATATAGATAGTATATACTTTAAGTATACTCATTTCACTTTGTATTCCTATAAGCTCTATCAATAAACTGGCGCTTGTTTGTTTTATTTCTACTTGAACCACTTCACTGTTTATTTGTGGTGTCGGTAGACCAAGTCCCTTAATTTTAATATTGTCTCCGTACGCCCAAGAGCTAAAACTATGAGGCCGAGCGCTTGATTCAAAATAAAAACAAAGCAAATGTGTTCTGCCGCCGTGCAGCTGCCAATCATCTATAAATCACCGATTGAGCCACGGGCGGCGCTCGACCAATCCGACGTGTCATTTTCAAAAATCGTTCGCTGTGTCCCACAGTCCCGCGACCGTCAGAAAATGAGTCTTCTCTGGAGATCTTCAGGATGTGGTGTTCTTGTAATCGTTAGAGAAAAAATCTATAGGAATTTCAGATAGTTATTCTCGCATTTATTTATTATACAAAAATATTCAAAAAATACGGATTGTTGAAATTAGGTGTGTTCTGCAGCTCCGCAGCTCTTATGCACCAGCCGCCACTGACTTAAGTATAATCATTTAGCAGACCTATTCACAAGAGCCTTGACAAGGGTATGGGACAGTCTTTTTCTTTAGATATGTTGTGAACAGTGTACAAATAATATCTGTCTAGGACTCATAAGCTTAATAACTTTTTAAGTAACGGGTGTACTAATTTGCCGCTAACGTCGGCAAAAGGTAAGTGACTCAACTTTTTGAGTCAAACCCAAAGCAATTGCCACGCATTCCTTATGTTTCATAATAAAGGCATTAAAATTAATAAATTTATTTGCATGAGGTCATATATTAATCTAAAGATGAATAAGTCTGCAAAATAAATTGCCTTGCATTGTAATTGTGATATTTTACTGTGCCCTTGAGGTAAAATTTTGTTATAACTTTATAACCCTGAGCCCAGATTTAAACTTTCTTAAACTTCAAACAACTTTAAAATTTCAATTGACGTAAAACAACTTAATTTTATATATTGTAAAGCAATTTGATTATCAATATAAACTTTTGCTGAACATTGGGTTTAATTTAGCAAAATTTGAGTAAAACTTCAAAATATTTTTTTGTTTACACTTGGTTTACAAATCTCCAAGGAACGTTTCTGTGTAGGAGCAATTTACTAAAGATGATTATTATATTATTAAATTAGTAATTATTTTATGTAATATTAGTCAAACTGGTAATATGAAATGCTTTAAAATAGTAAACTTTTATAGTTATCTAAATTCCAGTTCCTAATTATTGTATGTAAAATATATGTTTATCAACCGTTTGGCAACCTTTGGTGGGAAGTGCAGTGACAGTAACTTTTTAAAATTAAGTACCTATAAATATGTTGATAAGAAATCAACATTTAATTACTATGTTTTAATTTAAGGTTGCTACATAATAATCTGGACTACTTGTGCGAAGTTAATATTTTTTTTAATTTATCATAAGGCAGACATTACTTGGCATTTTAAAATCGTTTTTATAGATTTTCGTTCTATATAAGTTACGCTCCTTCATATTTACTGTGAATGATGATTTTTATTTAGGTTTACAAACTTTTTATGGTTATAAACTCTCGACTCGACGAGTGTTTATTATGTCCTTACTAGGATTCAAAAAGTCTGATCGTCGCCGGCGTGTCAGAACGTACTTTTGATACATTTTTACCTTCCGGTCGCTATATCTCAGAAACGATATCAGAATTTTTGAATTTCGGTATATTTTTAGAGCACACTTGGGGCTCATGAAAGGTACCAAACACATCTTCGTATCGTTTTTGGCTTTTATTAATTAATTAAACTCTTAAAAGTTTTTATGAATTTTCCATGATACGCGATAACTGTCGAAAAAATTGAAATATCGATTTATTTTTAATTTACCAAAACCCATCGATCACGGAGGATCATTAGCATAAGTTTACAATACATTAATACATAAATAAAATCTGTCTATAGCACATTATTACTAGATTAGGTTAATGATGTTTGTAGTTGTTAAATAACGTATGATATTTTCGTTATCGCAGTCCTTTCAAAGAAATCGTCCATATTTCTCTAAGAGACCTGATTATAAGAATTCAAAGAAAAAAATAAATTAGTCTCGGTCTCAGTCAAGTACATAAAATGTTTTACTTTAAAATTAATTTTGTGACACGTGTTTCGACCTTACGGTCATCATCAGACCTAAAATATCCGAAAAACCTTAATTATATTTACAAAAAGGATAAAAAAGTGTAGTGGTCTTGATATCGGACTCTCAACTGAGAGGCACGAGTTCGATTCTCAGTGTAAGCAATAACTTTTTATTATAAGTTATACAATAATATTTGATTATTTTAAAATGTTTACATTTAGATTCGTTGTTTTATTGCAGTTTTTTGGTTCGACATAAGTGTAGGTAGTAGACCTATACTTTTTAATATTTGAACCTCAGTGTTCGTCTAATATGTGTACTGTATGCCTAGTTGTTTTATGTTTTAAGTTGTAGTGGCCATCTAGTTATAAGGTAATATTAACTTTTTTATCCTTTTTGTAAATATAATTAAAGTTTTTCGGATATTTTAGGTCTGATGACGTCCATAAGGTCGAAACACGTGTCACAAAATAAATTTTAAAGTAAAAAATTTTATGTATCAGACTGAGACCCAGACTAGTTTATTTTTTTCTTTGAATCGCAGTCTTTGCCAAGGAGTTGATTTAGATTTTGAGGAAACTTGTGTTGAGTTCTTTGTTATCGATATAATGAACAAGAAAAAAATATAAATTATATTAATAATAGACCAAAAAAACTTTTATTAACAAAAAATGAAATAATAAAATTATATTCTAAAATAAAATAGTAGGATGTGCTTAACAGTTAGCTAGGTATTGCATTTTTCAGAGATTGGTTGGTTTTCTCTTTTGAATAAATAGTAATGTAGTCTAGAATGTTTTGTTTAATGCATGTTTTGAAATCAGATTTAAACACTGTGTTTGCTTGTGTGTTTGTAACAGCTTGTCTGGCCAATTGGTCAATCCCTTCATTTCCTTCAATTCCTACATGTGAGGGTGCCCATAAAAATACTACTTCTTTTTCAGCTTGATAAAAATTAAAGAGTATTTTCTTGATGTTTAATAGAAGGGGATGCTTGGAGTATATGATTTTGAGGCTGTTTATAAAGCTGAGTGAATTTGATATAATTGTGCATTTATTGAAAGTTTGAGTACGGATATGGATCAATGTTAGAAGGATGGCAAACGTTTCAGCTGTGTAGATACTGCCTGAAGGGGTGAAGTTTGTATATGATCTGGTTATTTTTGGTAAGGACTGCCAAGGCAACTCCATTTTCGGTTTTTGAGGCATCAGTGTAGATGTGTTCAAATGTCTTGTACTTATGGGCGAGCGAAAGAAGATGATGTCGCAGATTGGTTTTGGTGTTAGCCATGGAGGATCTTGCTCTCTTCGTGTGGCAAAAAATGAGGGTTCATCAATTGATAACTTCTTTAAGTATGAGTTCGCTCTATCGTAGAGAGAAGTGACTTTGGTGAATGGGATATTTTGTACTCTTGATCTTAGAAAGTTTTTATGAAGAGGGTGATTGGTATGAACGAAAAGATTAGTTGCATAGTATAGGGTATATAATTTGCGCCTAAATGAAAGCGGTGGTTCTCCCGCTAAAGAATGAAGATTGGTTATGGAGCTTGTGCGATTAGCGCCAAGAGAAATTCTGATTGCGCTTTTGTGGATTGGGTCGATGGATTTCAGTATAGTTTATTTTCTGAGTTGTACATTGTACAAACATAGTCGATTTTAGATCTGATGAGCGCATATTAGATCTGTTGTAGGGTGGATTAGTCAGCTCCCCAAGATCGGTTAGCTAGAGCTTTCAATAAATTTAGGCCTTTCTGATATTTTGTAGCGAGATTGTTTATATGTGTTTTCCAATTCAGTTTTGCATCGAAAACCATTTTTAAGAATTGTATTTCTTCCACAAAGTCTAATTGATGATTATACAATAATATGGAGAGTTTTTGTTCTGTATGTTTCTTCGAGTAAAGAACGCATTTTTTTTCAGCTGAAAATATAAATCCAGTTTTGTGACACCAATTTTCCAACTGCAATAATTGCTCCTGGAGTCTATTTTCCATGGTCTGGAGGTATTTTCCTCGGATAAGTAATACGAGGTCGTCTGCAAATATTCTGGCTGGGGTTTAATGTTTCGGATAATATCATTGATAGCCATTAGGAAGAGTGTTACGCTTATTACTGAGCCTTGTGGAATTCCGTATCCAGCTTCAGTCCATATTCTTGCTAGTCTGTGTCCGGTCCAGATCTGGTTGAACATTTTTAGTAGAACATTTTTAGCTGCTTCAGGTAATTTTTGGATAAAGATTATTGGTATATTGTCTGGTACAGGTGCACTGTTTTTAATTTTATGGAGTTCCAGTTCGTTTTTTGTTAGGGGTGAGTTTAGATCGGATTTATAGGTATCATCGATGATGATAGTTAAGGTCGTAAGTGTCATTTCTAGAGAATTTTTCGTATGTGGAGACTAAACATTGAGCTATTTGGTTGTCTCCTCTGCTGATTTGTCCGTTTTCTTAAAGGTAGTTTATTTTATGGAATGGTTTTTCTCCAGATATGTTTCCGATTTTCGACCAGATTTGGCTTAGTGAGGCAGAGAGGTTGATGCTATTTACGTAATTTTGCCATGATTGTTTTTTGCTTTTCTTGACCATAAATCGTGCTTTGGCTCGGAGTTTTTTAAACAGTATAAGATTTCCTGGTGAATTTTTTCGTTTCAAATTATTAAATGCGCGTTTTAGTTCTTGACCGATTGTTCGCAAGTTATGAATCTTAGAGTTGATATAATTTTGGAATTTTTTCCAGTTTGCTCTATTAGATCGGCATTTTTGTTTAGGGAATGTACTGTGATCTGGAAGATTCATGTTAGATATTGTTATTGGATGATGATCGCTGCTATACAGATCATCCAACACATCCTAGGACAATATTGTCTATGTTCCGGGGTCGCACAGGCTGAGGTCTAGAGCAGATGATTCTCCATGCCTGCTGCTGAATCTTGTATTTCTGCCATCGTTTAAGAGTATGAAGTCTGACTGGTCGATGCTTTCGCCTATTATCTTGCCTTTTCTGTCAGTCTGTTTGCCTCCCGATCGAATGTTATGTCCACTGGAGTCTCCAAGTATTATGCGCGGTTCTGGCATCTGTCTAGAGAGATCGTCTGTTTATTCTTGGATCACATCAAAGTCTGGTGATATGTAGATACTGCAAATATGAAAAATCTGAGGGTGTTTATGCATATGCCAATCGCTTCAAGTGGAGTATTCAAGAGGATAGGGTTCGCGTCTATATTTTTCGAACAATAAATGGTAACTCCCCCACTAACTTTCAATCTATCGTTTCTGTTGCTATGGAATACTTCATAGTTCATTAGAGTAGAGTTTCGTCTAAAGTGCGTTTTTTTGTAGGCAAATAATTGATGGTTTTTGTTCAATTAAAATGACCTGTAGCATTTCGAAATTTGTATAGTATCCGCTTATGTTCCACTGAAAGATTGTTTTCATATTCATAATTGAGTAAATGTATGTGATAGAACAAGATAGTGAGTTTTTTTATACATGGGATGATGTTAAGGTTGCTATGAGGTAAAATCTTCAGATGAATCGCTGTGGTGTTCTGAGGTTTGTATCTGTAGATAATTTAGTAGTTTTTTCCGAATTTTTGTTTTGATGTTTATTTTTTTTAGGGGAGGATATACTTTTCCAAGCATATCGCAGATTTGGAGAAGATTTGACATACTCTTCAAATCAAGAAAAATAAGGGTAATATCTATTGCGTCAGGGGCTTCATGGGTATCTGCTAGTAGATCTGCTAGTTGTTCAAAGTTTATTGTGAAATTTTGAGATTCTATAAAACTTTTGGCTGGGCTTAGTGCTTGTTTTATTGAGTTTTTACTGTTAAATGTTGTTAAGGTTTTTTGGGTGTTCTCTCTACTGGCTTAGTAAAATTGTATTTTTTCTTATTGTTGGTGTGAGAATATCGGAAATTTGTCTTTTCAACGTTGAATTATTTTGATCTTTATTTTGATTTAAATCATATTCTATCTGGGTTGATTTTTTTTATTCTAGAGTTTGCGTTTCACTTTGTTGAACTTTCATCATTTCAGAATTTTGTACTGTGGAAGGTTCCCTTTCGTTCACTTCAATGGTTTCTGTGAGACATTGTGCTGCTATATGATCTCAGGATTTACATTTGTAACAGGCTAATCCGTCGATAGACAGGAAAATTCTGTAAGATGTTTCATCATAATCTATAACAAGGGAATCTGGTAGTACCGAATCATTTAAAGGTGAGATGTATACTTGACCTCTAAAACTAAGAATGCTATAAATATTCCGGATTTAAAACGCCGATTTTACGGATGAAATTGGAGATACTAATTCTAGTCCTTAGTTTTTAGTTTATTTTCTATATGTTGGAGGGGAATTGTTGGGCGTACGTGGGATAACATAAGTCTCTCTGAGGGAGTGATTAGGCGTCTTGCTTGAAATATGTCATTGTTAATTTCTATCTGACCATGTTTTTCCATGAAATTATCGACTTTAGTTTTGATTGTAAGGTAAGTGCATACTCGGTTATTGGATATTCTTGAAGCAAAAATTATATTTTTTGGTCCTATCACTTTTCCTAGTGCAAAAATGTATTCTTCAAGTTTGATTGCTTCTGAACAGTTGAATTGATTTTTGAATGGAAATTTCTGTTGTGAGAGGATTGATTAATATGATTTGGTCTGCAATGGATGATTGAAATTGGTTCATTCATTTTGTTTTTTTTTGTGTGTCGCAACTACATCAGGAAACGTACTAAGTACCGTGCTGCATTCGGAAAGCGGAACGACGTGCGTCCAGTCGATAGACAATGTGTAACGGTGCTAGAAATATGTTGCATGCGACTCGCCGGTACTATTGTTTATGTTTGAAATTTATCGGAATTTGGTGTTATTTATTGCAAATTTGACTTACAATTTAGTTATTCTTCTGTTGTTGATATTGGTAGATCTGTACTGTATTCTTTCTGGTAATTCTTATCTAAAATTAGGGCCTAAACGTAGAAAAATTCGTCAGTCGATGTCGATGACAACCTGCGATTTGGTGGTAGTCGTCCTCCAGTGACCAATATTAAATTTTATTATAAATCAAGAATACGCTCTGACGCTCCGGGGTATTTTTTTGCCAAAAGCATATCGATGCCTCGAAGCCCTGCCAAATATTGGCCCTATCGAATGAAAATTAAAAAAGGTAAATTTTTTTGAAAATTGAGCTAACCACCAACTTTGCCCACTTTAAAGACGAATATAGCCGAATAGAAAAAACAAAGCGAATTTAAAAATTTTAATATATTACCGATTTACTGTTTGCTTCCATGGAGTACCAAAACATCATAAAATCAAATTAAAAAAAAATTGGTGAAAATCGGAAAACTGAAACATATCCTATTTTCATAGTCGAAATCGGATGCGGTAAAGGTACGTCATGGAAATATGCTTCTATGAAATTGATCGTAGAGGATACCCAATGCGCTTCTTTTGGTAAAGACAAGCTTTTTGTACACCTGATAATAAACTGAGCAGTGGCGACAGATACGGGCACATTTTTCGATATCCCGTTAAAACACGAACTAGATCTCGACGGTTAATTTTTTGAGATGAGATAGTTAGTTTAGATTTCCTAACTAAAAATCTCGGACAAGTTCGTAAACCAGCAATATCGGGAAATGATATGTAGGCAAAAAAAAAATAAAAAAGCGAAATAATCAAAATCAATACAGGGTATCTATACCAGAAATGACGCAAAAGCCGTCAAAATTAAATAAACTTTTTTAACCTTAAATTTCACACACATTTCAGTGTTTTTTTTTTTCGGAAAAAGTATTTCTGAGGGAGAAAAGTTTACTGAGACTAATA
The DNA here is from genome assembly GCA_030620095.1 of Kuschelorhynchus macadamiae. NCBI lineage: Eukaryota > Metazoa > Arthropoda > Insecta > Coleoptera > Curculionidae > Kuschelorhynchus > Kuschelorhynchus macadamiae. The sequence continues at coordinate 622,346 of JAUTXW010003691.1, read as the reverse complement.
TATATATATATATATATATATATATATATATATATATATATATATATATATATCGTCGCCTTAGTAAGAAAACCGCTTAACTCCACTTTTAGGGCAAAATGACCTTTTAGCGCCATCTAATAATAATGTAAATCACGTATCTCCATGTGTCAAATTTAAGTAAAGAAATTCGCGTAACTCCCAGTTTGAGTATTCATTTCGGACGTGTGCACAGGTGCTCCTATGAATTCAGTGAATTAGTGAAAAAGTAATTAATTTTTGATGCAAAATTCGTATTTATCTTCAAGATAAGATTATTATGGTACTTGAAAAACTTCAACTTATTAAATACATTAAATTTATTTTATTCGCTTCGTTTTTCAGTTTTTATCTCCTATGGACATACACGGTTTTCCAACGTTACTAAAGTATGCTTATTATGTTGTTACGCTATTTTACATTTAACTTAAATGAAAAATGAAGTAATGTTAAACAGTTTTTTCATTTTAATTCTAATGATGTTAAATTTATTGTCCAAAATGTATCCTTTTTAACAAATCGTTCTAGCTTAGTTTCTTGAGTGTTTTAGAATGTCATTTCGAACAAAACTTATAATGGAGCTGGTTAATCAACAAGCAAGCAAATCTTGTGTAGACATTGTTGAATACATAGTTGAAGAAGATGGAATTTTGTCTCCCAGTTATACACAACAGTCTAGTGGAAATAATATTGAAGTTCCTCCACCAAATATTTCGACCAGTTTTGACTTGAATGATGTTGTTAGCATAAACAATGAATTGGTAATCCCACAGGTTCTAGAAACCGAACCTCATATAGGTAATGACCTCAATAGCAACATCATGAATTGTTTATCTGATCACGATAATTTCGATGCTTCATACGTTCCTGCGCCTGAGGAAACTGATAGCAGTTCTGGCAACGAAGATTGTAATAACAATGGGGAAATGAACGAGTCGTTATCTGAAATCACCTTGAACAATACAAAAACTCGATACAAGAGAAAATGTTCTGAAGAATGGAAGTACAACATAAATAAATATAAACGTTTAAAAGGACAACCTTACCAGGGTAAAAGGAAAGAAAATGGAGGTACTTGGAACTATAACGTAAACAAGCCAGGTAATTTGTGTTAATATTTTATTGATGCTCAAAAGTTATAGGTAAAACTTTGTTACGAATTTTGCCACTTTAAAAAAAATAGATCTGATAATTTCTACAAAAGCAAAATAAAATATCGAGATTTAAAAAGGGAACTTGGTCTAGGAGGCAATCGTTTCTACTAGCTTTACTAATGGTGGTAGACAGTGACGAAATACTTAACAAAGTTTTGCAAGATACTTATAATAGTAGATATTGATTTTTTAACGAATCAGATTAATCAATAAAAAAAATGTTAGGTAAATTTTTGTCAAATCCGTGCAACTGCTCTCTCAGTAGAAAAAGTTCTGTTATTCAGTGTCAAAAAACGACGGAAGAAAAACGTTTAAAGATTTTCCAAACATTTTGGAATAAAATGTGTTGGAATGAAAGAAAACTACAGGTACAGGCTTTAGTGCAATCTGAGAAAGTTAAGAGAAGAAGAGGAGAACATGAAGTATCCAAAAGAAATTACTCTATGAAATACTTTTTAAAAGTGGATTTGGATAGAATAAGAGTGTGTAAGCGTATGTTTGGAGGTACATTAGGATTAAAAGAAACAATGATATTGACGTGGGTAAAAGAATCTAATAACACTGTTGACCAAAACGAAGACGATCAGGTTAACAGAAAAAGCCAAACAAGAAGAGCAAGGTTTGCAGACAAAAATACAGCTGTGCACCAGTTTCTCCAATCCTTACCAAAAATGGAGAGTCATTATTGTAGGTCCTCCTCAAAAGAGTTATACCTGGAGCCACTTTGGCGTTCAAATGCCGAACTGTATAAATTTTTTAAAAGAGAATTTTGCGCCGAACATAATTTGGAACCGTCTTCTATAGCTACGTTTATGAAAATATTTGAAGAGTTGAACTTGGCACTATACATACCAAAAAATGATGTGTGTGACGTGTGCTAGGCATACAATACGAAGAACTTATCTGAAGAAGAGTTTAACATACATAATGCGTTAAAACAGGAGGCGAGCCAAGAAAAGGAAAAAGACAAATCTAGTAGCGATACAGTTAATGTTTATGCACTGGATTTACGTGTGTGTTGTTAAGTCCCAAATCGACAGTTTCTGCAATGTACTATAAAAGAAAACTGGTAGTACATAATTTCACTATTTATAATCTGAAATCAAAGGAAGGATTTTGTTTCCTGTGGAATGAAAGTGAAGGAGGGCTGACTTCAAACGAATTTTCGGCTATAATTTAATTTTTTGTTGAACAAGAAATAAAAAAGAGTCACGGTAATTTACGTGAATTGATATTTTTAGTGATGGTTGCACGGGTCAAAACCGTAACTCAACATTAGCTAACGCGTTTGTAAATTTAGCTGCTCAGCATAATATAGTTATTACTCAGAAGTATCTATTTAAAGGTAGGTGGACTCAATGCATGCAACTATTGAACACAAAATAACAAATCGCAAAATAAACCTTCCCGCTGACTACGCCTATTACTGTCAAAAGGCAAGATCAAATCCATCTCCGTATAATGTCAAGTATCTCACTCATTCATTCTTTAAAAACTTTGATAGTATTAAATTTTATAATTCCATACGTCCAGATAGAGTCGCAGGTGATCCCGTTGTTACCGACATAAAGGCTCTAAAGTACATACCTAACCGTGAAATCGAATTCAAAATGAGACATACCGATGATTGGTGCACATTAAACCAAAGAATAAATAAGAAAACCGTTCTATGCAAGTTTGCCGATTTGCCAGGTTTGTATACAGAACGCAGAAAAATTAAAAAGGAAAAATATTATCACCTACAAATACTAAAGAAAGGACTTTTAGAAGATTATCATAAATTTTACGATGAACTACCGTATGAATAATGTGCATAATTGCTTTTATTTGTAAAATGATATTTTTTTACTTTTATTGTACCGCTTGTATTTTATGTATTTTACCTTAAATAAAATAAATTTTCTGTAGTTTTCTTGAATATCTTATTTACGAAAACAATGTAACTCCAATTATTTAGTAAGATTTTCATATGAAAGTAGCGTAACTCCTCTTTAAATATCAAGAATTACATTATGCCTAAAATTTTACAAAAATATAAAATCTTATGTCTTTTTATTTATGCATTCAAGATTTCAATAATTTATCATCACTTAGACGGTCACAAAATGTTTTTTTCGTCTCCTGTAAAATTCACTAAAATGGAGTTAAGCGTTTTTCTTACTAAGGCGACGATATATATATATATATATATATATATATATATATATATATATATATATATATATATATATATATATATATATATATATATATATATATATATATATATATATATATATATATATATATATATATATATATATATATATATATATATATATATATATATATATATATATATATATATATATATATATATATATATATATATATATATATATATATATATATATATATATATATATATATATATATATATATATATATATATATATATATATAAAACAGAAAGGTAGATAATTTTCAGGTTTCATTAAAGCTCATACATACAGGGTCTAATAGTACTTAATACGGATTTTATTTATACTGGGCGGACAAGTAGTAATAAAACATATATTATGTTATGCAGGGGTAGTATAAACAGCATTGATATAGCAAACATTTTCGAAAAATATAATTTAGGCTTTCTCGACATTTTAGCTTACGAAAAAAATATTTTTGAAAAAAAGTCTGTACCGATATGTGTATATAAAGAAAATTTGGGCCAATAATAAATAATTAACCAAACTAATTCGTTTTAAATTTTGACCAAAAATGGGCTAGTTTAGTGTTTCAGGGAATTAGGTTTTAAGTGCCATGAGCATAGATCTTTAAAAGGTATAAAAGGATAGAAGAAAACATTCTTATAAGACCTTCTCTTCACGAAAGTGTAAGCAAGTTACGATTATCGCGTCTTTAAAGAAATCTATTTTTTAATTTTTTGTATTGTCGTCCGCTAAATGTAGTTTTGTTAAAAATTTCTATAAGACAAACTGAATTAGGAGGCAAAAAAGTTTCAAACTGCGTTTCAAATTTGGTCTAAATGTTTTACGGGAAAAACTACTTACGCATTAAATTTGTTGAGGTTCATAAGTTTTTTTTCTAAAAGTATATGAATGGCTCGAGCTTCTTTCAAAAACCGACGCCGTAGTTTAAAAACTAAACGAGATTAACACATTTTAATCTATTTCCTACAACTTTTTGATTTACTATTTAAATCCAGAATGTACCCAAATAGCAGAAAATGTAACTTAGGGAAAAAGTGCATAATTTTTAATATCTAGAGGTTTTCCTCATAGATTTTTGTAGATTTAAAATTTAATTTAACGCCTCAAGTTAGGCAATCAGTCAATCCCCACTAAACCACATAAAAATTTTAATCACAGTTTTTACAGTTTCATGTAACTTTTAGTGGCGTAATTTATTTAAATAATATTTTGACAGCTCTTAAAAAAATCCCGTATTTTCGAGATTACTTAAAATTTTTAAATACGTTTTTCCCATTTCAATGTAACTTTTTGTGGCGCACGTTATTAAAAAAAGTGTTGGACAGCTGTCAAAAAAAATTGTCGTTTTCTCCTAAACGTAATTTTTAAACTGCTTCAAAATTTTAAATACCGTTTTCATAGTTCCATGTAGTGGCATAAAAAATACTTTAACATCTGTCTACAAATTTTTTTACGTAACTTCTAAACTACGCAAAATTTATTAAAAAAGCAAATTTCGATAATTTTATATACGATGCTATTTAAAACCATCTGCTTCCAATTTATTAAACATCCTAAACATTAAATTTGTAAATACGAATTTCACAGTTCCATGTAACTTTTAGTGTAGTAACTATTTTGATATCAGTCAAAACAAATGTCGAAAAGTATAATAAATATGTTTCTAATATTTTTAGATTATCATCCATTATTATTAAAACATTTTTTCCGGATTTCCCTGAATTCCGTTTGAAGAAATTAATATAAGTATTTCAAATTCTCAGAAAATGTATACATTTAGGATCTTTTGAACCCTATTTAAAATGGGTGGGATCAAGGTTTGGGAAGTATTTTTTCCTCATTAAAAAAATTAAGTCAAAATCAAGGAATATTTTAACATCCTCTGGCGCTTAAACGATTTAGGCTTTTTAATAAACCAATCGGACATTAAATAATATTTCGGCTGCCGTAAAACAGTATAGACCATTTCTTTCGCCATGGCCCAAATATATTCCTATTAAATTATTTTAATATCGTTAGCCAGTCACACTTTTAATACTACTCTATAAAATGTTTCTCCAGCATAAAATATTTAATTTCCAATTTTGTATTTGATGTATTCGGTACAGTTTTAAAATATTGAGAATGGGAACTTGCATTGGCCATGCCGATTACACTGCCTTTGTGACCAGCGGTATAGTCTTTTTATGATAGTCTAGACTAGAATCAGAACAATTTGGAATCCATCCATTATCCCAACCACTACAAAGTATTGTTATTCCTTTGCTTGGAGGGACTTTATGTGTTTATTGGAACCTTCCCAGCCATTTTATAGTATCATGCGGGTCAAACTAAGTTTCATCCAAATAGACAATGGGTGGTTTGTCGAACCTGTATTTTTTATAGGTTGGAGGTATTAAAATCTTTGTTTGGAATTCCATTATGGCTTTTCTATTATTTATGGTTTTGTATGTTATATTGATCTCCTGCGGGGTATTATATAAACTTGTTCTGCAGCAATATACATTAATTAATTTAGTCGACGTTAAAAAGAAGTTTTAAGAAATCCAATGTTGGAATGGGATTTTTCTCAAATATCATACACTTTCCTTGGTTGAAGCATTTATTTTATCCGCATACCTTCGAGCTATTCGCTTTACATATTTTATTTCTTATTATAATATCTTGCATAATGGATACTGGAAATTTTCCAATATCAACTCTCAATACTTGCAATTGATTCATATATGATTTTTATAATTTGTTAGATATAGACGTTTCTACACAACTTCATCTACACACTTTACAACGCCACACTTGTAAAATACTTAAATTTTATATTGATCTTTCTAAAGCTTTGCAAAAATTGATCCATTTGATTTTAACCTGGTTTATCGTGTAGACTATTCTAATTACGAGGGATTAGAGATCGCAGTCAACGTTGTTTCTTTTTAGTTGCTTTCATACAATCGCTGATTGGTTGGATTTAAATCCACTTGTAAATCCACATTTCCTAATTGATATCGTACATCTGTGCTCCAGTGTAACAGTGATTCATATACACACAATTACTGAGTTAAATGAATAAAAATGCTTACAGATAACTATGTATAGGAAGTGGTAGGTGTGCCAGTGGTGTATGGAGATTTTTTTTAGACCAGGTTAGGCTTTTTTTTGGATTTTCCTGAAACAAGTTTTATAACACATTTTGTGTCTTCACCACATGCGAAAGTCAAAGCATAACAAATTATATGTACTGAAATTCAATCAAACTAATAACTAATAAGGAGCAGGCCTAAAATCCAACCAATCAAAGACAAGACAATACCATAATCTTGAATCATTCGTATTCTAATTTTACTTGTACATGCGAACGTTCACAATCAACGTCGTGTATGGTGGTCCCATATGCTTAATTTTTTGTCATTAAGCCTATGCAAAAGCAATCAGAACACTGAAACGAAAACTGGGCGAAATTATATGTGATATAAATGATGTTTATATTCTTGACATCTGGTTTTTTAGCTATCATCATTGAACTAGTTCAATCTTCGAAGGCTATGACAGTGATCGAAAAAATGCCAAATATCTTATTCCGTATTAATAAAAGCAACAGTTTTTTTGTATAGATGGCGTGGATTCTAAATTACAATATGAGTTCTTACTGAATATTTTTGATGCATTATGCCGGATATTATGGACTAGATTTTACGCAAAAAATCCGGAAGCAAAAACTTAAAATAGAAAATTAAAGATATTTGAAAATCATACAGTTTTTACTTTGCTCGTAAGAGGAAGTATTGTAATGGGGAAAAAATCGAACCGACGAATTTTCTGATCTTCTCGTTTCAGGGTGCTTAGATGGCAGAATGTTTCCTCAGTTCCGTCGGCCTGTCAGTCTTTTCGCGGAATAGCTAAAAACTACTTATACCGATTTTTTGTAAATATATAGTGGGTAAAATAGTTTTTAATTCTAATTTATTGTAAAACTTTTACCCAGTATTAACTTTAATAGAAACACCACTAACGCATAGATTTTAGTTTCACTCTTTGTGTCCTTTAACGTATTTTATTTTTTAAAAGGGGTGTATATACAGCTGGACCTAGAAACATACCAATTGGGGAGTAATTGTGATGTAAGAACCCAATACATGAACATTTTTCAGAATTCGTCCCTCTAGAAAGTAAAATGGCCCCTACAAATACTTAAATATTAGTATATTATGTTCTGAAAAAGGCAAAAAGATGTATATTCTATTTTATTCTTGTCAAGTTTTGGAGTTTTTTTACAATATAGGTTAAAATAAATTCAGGTAACTGCATGATTCTGATTGATCGAAGAGACCCTTCAGTTGAATAAAACCGTTCCATAACAATTTTAACATGAACAAAGTTTTGGTTTTGAAACTAGGTAGGTATATGTCTGTTTTCAATTAATTGTGCTTCTTAACTTGACACATTCTGTAACAATGGCAGTACTAGGAGCAGTAAACAATACGTTATGCGGGTAAATTGGTCCGCCATTTGACTGTCAAGATATTCTAGACCTTGACAGGATATATGAAGTAAGTTTTAAATGAAGAGCTTAAAACATTAGAAATTTAATCAATAAAATCATAATAACTATGTTTATTTTTGAAAGTTACAAACTACGTTTTTGTGACAAAAAGAATTTATTTTGGTTATCCTGAATTCTAAAATATTAAATCATAAAATCGTTAAATTAATTTTGTTAAGATTTTCATAAGTTATAGAATTTTCTAATTGATTTAATATATTCCGAAAAGTAATAGGAGAGGTTATAATAAGATGCAAAACGCTTATTGTTAGTTTTTACCATAAATCTTTAGCTAGTGATATTTGTTCATTAAGCTTGTCTTGAAACATATGATTGTTACTATATAAATAATTTAGCACATAATTAATTCTTTCTCCATCTTCGTGATCGAATATAATTACTAAGATCACTTCTCCTCTTGATGTTTGAATACGTAATTATTATTAAATTTCCTGTTTGTTCTAGTAATCACCAGGCTTACTTACTTAATTTATGAGACGTCGTACTATCATTTCTATTTTTATAAATAAATGTTAGTTCCATTCTAAGATTATATTCAAGTTTTAAGAATTCAGTAATATTAATATAGTTAACTATGTTATGTTTACTTCAAATTATATAATTATCTCCTAGGTAAAGTTAGGGTGGTAAGTTGATGTATAGATGCTCTTATAATTGAGTGATTATTGATAACAGTAACTGAGAAAAATAATAGATATCACCGATTACCATCTTCGTCGTTTAAAATGTTTTGAAATAGGAGTTTTTATTTCCCTTTTTGACATTAAAATTGAAAGTGTATAGGTACAAGTATCGTTTTTTAAAGGTTTTGAATCTATAGGCATCTTTTGAAACTCAAATGTGTTGGACTGACTTTTATATCTTGCCTTCTGACAGGTATTTTAATAATTAATGTAATTAGCTACATATTTGCCTCTAAGTTTAACCGGTAATAGTTACGTTTTATGTAGTCAATTGTTGTCGAAATACTCCTGTATGTACCAGTAGGATTTATTGATAGTGCGTCAGAAACAGTATTTTCGTTTATTTTAGTTTTACTAATATTGAAGTACTGATTTTTAAATTTGCCTTCAAAAGCGCCAGCATTTTTGTTATTAATTTTAACTCTTCTGATTTTCTGGAATAATATAATTTCATTATCATTATTATTATCAAAATCAAAAAGCGTCCAGGCAATTGTTTCGTAGGAGTAAAATTCCTTGAATGCGGGTATGTGTACCTTATCTTTAGTATTTTGTCATCTGCAAGATCTATTAATTACGGTTAATCTGCCAATACAAGGTTAATTAGAGACATATGGATGCCTGAATTTAAATGAAATTTAAGGGTCTTATGAAAACCTGATATTTTGATAAAAGGAAGTTTTCGGGAAATAATAATATTATTCAATTTAGGGTTCGCATTAGATGCTATTATTTGAAAATCAGTCACTTTGATTGAGGTTCTTGAGGTTATATCATATATTATATATATATATATATATATATATATATATATATATATATATATATATATATATATATATATATATATATATATATATATATATATATATTAAACATGCAATATATTTTATGACTATTTAAGAAAAAATTTAGTATAGCTATAAAACTTATACAGAACACCACTAGAGTTAAAAAATACTATCATAATATCCAGTTTATGAATCACATTCATCCACGAGTTATAAATTGTTTTGGTGTAGGTAAAATAATTGTATATAGGTGAATATATTGGTTATTGAATAATTTTCTGCTTATGAGAACTCGCGCTACACAAATTATAAAAGAAATACATACAAAAATAATTAACATTAACGAGCTATGACTTGTTTGAATGTGGTTAAACTTTATATCCGTAAAGGATCTGTAATAAGATACTGCGAATTTTGAAAGGGTGTAAGATATTGAAACTATAATGTTAAAATATAAGATGCACCTAAACCCTACTAGTAATAAATAAGCTGCTGCGCACGTCTAAAGTCAAGGTGCATACCTCAAACCAATGAAAAACTAAAATTAGAATCATAAGATGTGTCTAACTTCAACTAGTAACAAATATGCTACTGCACATGTCTAAAGTGTATATGATGTATCTAACCCCTTTTAATTATAAATCAGCATCTGCGCACGTCTAAAGTAAAGGCGCCTACGCAAAATCTATGAAAAATAAAAATGTCAAAATACGAGATGTATGTAACTCCTATTAAACATACATAAGCATTTGCTCATGCCTAATCTGAAGGCGCATACGTAAAATCTATGAAAACTAGATGGAACTCAATTCGTCTATGACTTCGAAGCTCAAAATGTATTAGTTTTAAACAATTAAATTTGTTTCAAATCTACTTCTGATTGTGAAAAATAAATCTACTTCTAAATGTGAAAAATATTTTATAAAAATTTTTTTAAAATGCTAGTATTAATGCTTAGATTAAATCTGAACTTTCAGAGAGATATGCAGGTTTACAATTTATAATTTAAACATTTATTATACATTCATTAAAAGAATATCCGGCAACTATTAATTATTAAATAAATAATTTTACTTACAGCTTTTAAAAGAAATGTGTTAAATCACAAATCACTCAAGTCACAAATATCAACACGTCAAGGTACAAGTTCCAGTTTCTCACTGAACTGTGTTCAACAACTAAAGAATGGGTATACAATTCGAGCTGCATTCAGTAAACCAACGCGTGAAAGCTTTTTAAAATTCGTTTTTAACAAAGAACAAGATATATTTATAATTCAGTTAATTGCTCAAAGATCCCAGCGCTTCAGCGGCAGTCGCGGTCCACACGAATGGGGGCGCCTAGGCGCAGCGGGTGGTTTAGTCCGGATCGATTTGGTTATTGTTGGTTACGAGAAATTTCAAGGAGACTCATTGGGTAGGTTACATAAATATTTGTTTGTCTTAAAAACGTCACATAGTTGGGTTAGACAAGATTATTATGAGTCATAATGTTGGGTCAACCCCGATTTGAATGGGTGATAAATTTGGGTTAGACAGATTTTAAATAGGTTAAAAAAAAGCATCGCACAAGTGGGTTATTCCCTCGAGTGGGGGGTGTGATACAGAACTCTTTAGCAATCACTACTAAGATTGCCTTTAATACCAGTTTTTCGTTCAACTGTTTCCAGTAGAGTGTAGGGTGATTCACAATGTCAAACGCCTTCGACAAATTTTAAAACCGCGAATGGCTTAAACCATTCATTAAAACTGTTTACTATAAACTCTGCTACCTCAGCAATAGTATCGTCAGTACTTAGCTTTTCTCGAAAACCAAATTGTGATGCAAATATTAATTTGTTATTGTTTATGACACAATCACAAGTTTATACATTTTCAGCAAATTTGTTAAGTGTACTTGTAAGATCAATAAGTTTTTAGAAAATGGATAGGAAAAAATTAGTATTAAAGACGCCATTTACTAAATATTTCAAGAGCTCGATTAGATAAATATGATTTTTCCTAATAACGTCAGCGCAAATTCAATCCTGCCCTCCAGCCATTCAATATTTAGACTATAAGTATGATTTATAATTTAATTATTTAAAACGAGATTGAGAAACATGGGATCTCTGCTTCATTTTTATCAAAAAATTAAATTAAACCATTTGCCATAGACATATTAGTATCAGTCGTATTACGACCCTGTTCATTTTTTATAGTTTTAATTTCTTTGTTTGGTGCATTCTGATTAATTATTTTATTAACTGCCAAACCTATTTCGGATTTCTTAAATTCCCGGCAAAACCGTTTTTATAGAAAAGTACTTTAGCTTTGTTTATAGCTTTCGATAACAAGTTTTGATATTCCCTAAACTTTTACATTAATGCGTGGTTTTGTGGATTGCAGCTGGATGTTTTTTAAAGTATGTCTCCTCATCTATTTGAAAGTTCAACTTTTACCTTGTCAATACTTCGCTGAATATAAAGCTGTAGCTTATTTACAATTTTTTTAGGTATCAAATTGAGGACGTTGCACTAATAAACATCAAGTCATCTCTGAGTTTTTCAGTAAGTCTGAGATTATTTAGCTTTTCAGTAAATTTAAATATATTCGAGTGTTTATTCTTGAAGATTTAATTCTAAATTTAATAATATGGGCATTAATCAAAGATGCTACTTTTTAGTAGTATTGCAGTTGTCTTATTAACATATTCATTGTTACAAACCTTAAGATTACTGTAACCAATACAACTATTTGTATTAACATCCACTCTTGTAGGGTTATTAAGTTTTATACCCAAAGGAGACTTCTGAATTTGTTGACGCATGCAGATTTGACATACTAATATTTATTTGATATAGGCTTAATACATTAAAATGATTTCTATATTACCTTGTTCAAGTTTATTCTTTAATAGATCATTTAAATATACAAAATATATATAAATTTCGTGGCCGTGACGATATTCTATAATGTACAATCCCTTCAATTCTCACACAGTTTTTTTTTGTGAGACTAGTTCTTAGAAAGCTAGAATCATTTATTGTTGTCAGTAACAGTGTCAATTTTTGCATAAGCAATTGTGCCATCGCATCTGTTAAATGTGAAACCATTGTAAAAAATATAATAGTTAACTATTTGAAACTGGTTTAGGTTGCCGACAACATGTATCTTCATTACAACCATAAGATCAAAAATCTACATCCAAAGATTATAGAAATGTTAAAAATTATTGAAATTTGTTGTAATATCACATATATTGACATGCATGACGTAATACCTGGTAACTGTTGAATGTAATTTGCACATTTTCTTCACCTCTTACTCTCACTAAATTGGCATTTTCGTCCTTCCTCACATATAGGTCTGTTAGATTTTACGCATATAAATTTGTAGCTTTTATTTCGTAAAGTATGATCTCTTCTAAATAGTTCACGTTGCTGTTTTGTCAGGTCATCATTCATAAAAATGGGGTGGGATTCTTGTAAGTATGTCATCACCTACTATCCTTCCTATTTATTTTCTTTTGGTCATTACTGACAATATTTGTTGCATAGTTTGGAATGAAGCTAATACTGATGAGTTTTGTTTATTTCTGTTTATTATTTTAGTTGGGATATCAGACGGCTTCAGGTTAGGATCTAAATGGTCTCTAACTTTTTGTATTCTTTTAAATACTTTAGCTAGTTCCTCTGTTTGCTTTTCTATTGTGCTGCAACGATCACAACATTGTTGGACTTTGATTTTTGTCTACCTTTTTTGCATTTTAATTTTTGAGATTTTTTAAGTTCTTAAGATTTCTTCAATAACCCTTCTTAATTCTTTAATTTCTTCAGAAAAGTTCTTATTTAATTCTGAATTGTAGTCTTGTCTTCAAGTCTCTTATTTTCTAATTTAAGTCACCTCAAAATTATGAACCAAATGTCATCACTTGATCCATTATTTTGACTACCAGAGGAAGAAGTTTATAGCTACCTTATTATTACACCATTGAGATATTTTAGAATGCTTTTGAATTTATAGTTTATACTATATGAAATTAAAAGCTACATGTTTTTGTAACTTTTTCAAAGTCACGTAAATTTTAATTCAACCAAGGAGCATTTATATGCTCCTTCTCATTTTGAACTTAACAAATTAACAATACTCACATGTAAGTTGACATACAAAAATACATACATAGTGCCAATACATTTAATAGGAATGTGTCCTCTTTATCTTTTTTAGAACCAATAACATAAAAGAGAAAATATTTATAAAATATCGATAATTACCATTCTGTTAATTATCGATTACAAATTAATTGTGGTCAATTATAAACCTATTGAATAATTAATTGTGGTTAATTTTCCTAGGTAATTGAACCAAATCATAAAAACATAAATTTGTTAAGCTCTAAAATTAGAAGCTTAGCTTATATTTAACAATAAAAAAATAATGAAAAGGCGTTCTAGAAAAATATTTACAGCCAATGGTAAAAATATTAGTATAATATTGTCCTACATAATTTTGATACAAATTGCGTCGAAATAAGACATTCTATATCGAAAACTATGCATTGATCTTTTAAATTCCTTTAGAATAAAAAGTACTAAATATAGTGTATATCAATTCTTATAATTTCCAATGATAACTTTGTTTTTAAAATATCACGGTGATTTAAATATTGTAATTTTAATTTATTTGTGTGGTTAAGATACAAAACTTAATAATTAATAGATATAAGGAATACTTTAATTATCTACGTAATTTGCTAACTACTTAAAAGTATTGTAAAGAACTTATTATGTGTTTTGCTTTTAATAAAAATTAGTTTCTCTTTAATATTGAAACTTTATGAAATGTAATAAACATCGGAGCAAGAAGAAGGAACTAAAAATTCTTCACCATAATCTGTTTGTTAAATCAAAGTCAAACGGGACTCATTTTAGGAATATTGCGAAATTTTTAATTGATTATAGACTTTTGATTTGTGTGGCTCAATGAACTTATTTTATTTACTTTTTTGTGTGTGTTAGCTACATTATTGCAAAACATCTACCAGATCTTCGATTTTTTTATCAGTAGTCAATAATAATAAGTCAACTAATCGAACTAGCTGATATGATCTGAAAATGCGATTACAATAGTTACTTATGTTAAACTTAAATATTAATGCGAATATAGCAGTTTAATAGGCAATTCGCTTAGAATTTCTAATTAGGTACTATCAATGTTATGTGCAAGATTTTTTTGCATATTTTGAAACTGTAGTCATATTTGTAAGATTTGAAAAAAAGAATAAAATGCTACTTGCTTCCGTTGATCCAATTAGGGACGATCAGTAAGGTCAAGGAATATCATTTAAAAGGATAACCGCCTCGTTTTAGGTCACCAACGGGTTGACTAAAATAGGTTTCTATTAATAGATTTGGTTGTATACCTATAGCTTGTATAAAATGTATGTGAAAGTGATGATAACATATCCCATAGCTCCAAATGAATGCCAATTTTAACAAAATTGTTTAGGTTTTAGCTGCAGATTTCATTGGTATATTGTGTAAAAATATATGAAAATGGTAACAACATATCACATTGTTCCAAAAAACCTTTCAAAATTGTCCCAGTAGCCATTACAGGTTTTTTTACTATAAATCTTAAGCCTTTTGGGAAGGTTTTATACAACATTTAAAACTACTAATGCTTAAAGTCTTATAAAAGGGGTTTCTTACAACTTTTATAAAATATTTTGTGTTACTTAGTTAAAACGCTTCTTAACAAAAATAGCGCAGCATTTGAAATAAATTGATGAAACCTACGACTCTTGTCCTGTAACGGGTGGTGAACTATTAGGGCATATGTAAGCAATTCATGATTTGCTTTAAGTTGCAGGTTATATTGCCTATATAATTTTCTAAATTTTATGGAATCTGTATTGAATTTTATTAATTTTATTCATGAATTTTGTTCGTTTAATTAGGAATGCAATTATCTAAGATATGTACGAACCTATTTGAAATCCCAAAAAAACGCCAATCTTTACTGTAATAGTACAAGTATAAACACCTAACTTCAGGGTGTCAATAAAACATTTCAATTCGATCTCCCGTGAAACGAATACAAGTAACAAAAAAAATTCTTTTGTTTATCTAGTTAAATCAGTTTGGAACCCACAGCATATAGTCTTAAAAAATAGAACCAAATAACTACGCTAATGACTTTTTTATATCAATTTTTTTCTACAACAATTTTTAATTTGAAATAAACTGAAATCAATTTGTAAGGTCTCTAGATATATATTTTAAAATTATTTATCTTTAAATAAAAATGTCATATGTCTACGTCTAGGACACCCTAAATCTAATATCCGTGAAACGTCAAGCATTATTCTTTATACAAATCTGAAGCTAATCGTTTTGATCGTTCCAATTTAACCTGCGCGCAAGTTAAGCACCAGACGCATCCCACCTAGTGCATAGGTCATCGTGTGCTCCTAAGCGCCATGATGTAATTAAATAACGTCGTCCCTTCGATCGACCTGTTGAATCTTTGAAAGCAAAGGGTGCGTAGGAAGTTGAGGGTTTGAGTATCGAGAGTGGAATAGCATATAAAGATGCACAACATTCTTAGAACACTGTCTGCCTTTATAATAAAAGCAAGACCCAGAATAAATAATTGTAATGTCACATTTTCAGGGAAAGAGCAGCAACGCTTGCGCTGCAACTCAGTGTATTACCGGCAGTCCAACAAAACGTGTCTCTATATTCTACGTGAGTCCAAAGCGACGATATCAGCCTTTGTTTTATACACCCAGACCTAAGTGGTTCTTTTACATCATAACATAATGATAAATAACACTCCTGTAAAGAGTAGTGAACGGAAAAATGAAACTATTTTACATAACCCTTGCGAGTTTTTCATCTAATTTGAGAGCACTTGCGCAACTGTATGGAAAATCCTCCTAGGCGACATACTCAACTATGGTTACTTTCCTCCTAATACACAATATTAAATATTTCCGTTAAATTGATATATAATGTAATATTAAAACTTAATTTCTCAATCAAAATGAATATCTATCGCAAAGTTTGTGCGATCATACAGAGAACACAACAATTTTATTGTCATTTGCGATAATTTAATAAACCAATTTCGACAAATATTTGCTGGCTTTATTTGAAATCTGGATAATACACAACTATTGTCCAAATAATTTTATAAAATACTAGTTGAAAATAAAGTTTTACAAGAACATTAATTAAAGCCGTTCTATTTATTTTTTTTGTATTGGAATATAATAGATCGAGCGTTTATTACTTCTCTCATAACGCAAAATGAAATATATTTAATCGGTCAATGCAAATTTGATTAAATTATGATTGATAAAAAATTATGTTATGGTCTGCATAATATTTGTACTTCTAGAAATATTTTTGTGCCAAGGAAAAACATTCAAAAGATGGGGATGATGAGCATTTATGGACTCTTAGGCATTTTGTATCTATTAGATGAGATCCTAAAAGCTACTGTCATCTAAAGTTTTCTAGCAAGTGTATTGAAACAATTAGCTAAATAAGAAAGAACTGTCGTTCTGCCTCTATGAGACATAGCTCAAGAACTACTTATCCGATTAACTTCAAATGTTGGTATAAAATCAATGGGGATAGAATGGTAATATTATGGAAAATCCGGTATAGCAGAATAAAATGACCCATAAATTATTATTAAAGAAATAATCATTAAGAAACTGCTTATTGGATGACTAAGTTTTTATGCCCGACGTATGACTAAAAATAGTATAGGATATCTTCACCAATGCAAGACAGGTAGACAATTATTGTAATATATAATTATGCAGAATATGCTCTCCATTCTATTTGCATAGATCAAAATTCTTAGAGACATTTTAAGCCTAACTGTTTTTTTAATATATGCATAGCACAAAATGTTAGAATAAATATAACATTTAACAGAAGCATTCAATCTGGCTTTTTACTATATATAACCCTTTCCTATAGAAAATTATAAATTCAATTTTAGTATTGGCGTTATGATATTTAAGTTTAACAAAGTAGAAAGTGAACTAAAATATAGGATTCTATCATGCTTTATACGCTTTATAAACAAGAAGTTTCGGAGTACCTGATCTCTTTGTACACTGGTTTGCGGTTTATTTATAGTTTGACGAAACAAAGTTTTGAGGTTATGTTTATAAAAGAAAGTGTTTATTCAAGCGAGTCGCCTTAGTTATTTTAGGTTCATATTGTACTTGGCTAAAGTCTAATTTAGAAGGCAAACAATTAATTTAAACGTACTTAAGCCAATATATAGATATTACAAACATTACTTTTGTCGTTTAATCGACTATAAAAATATCTCTATGGTGCAGTTATTCAAACTGCTTACAAATTTATAATTTAGTGCGTTTATATTTTAGACGAATAACATAACATAATGTTTCTATACCCTGATTTCTAATAATAATGTTTCTGCAAATAGTTGAATATACGGTATTAGACTACTGAAATATTGAAATGGTTTCAAACTTATCACGAGTTTATAATAATTGTTCTTTTATTTCTGGACTCAGTGGTTAATTACTCTGAACCTATACAAGGGCGACACAAGCCGCTATTTATTTACGTTTTGACTAAAATCTCTTAAAATGTAAGATCTAAGACTTAAACCGTTTTAAATATATTATTTTTTACTGCGAATTTTGTATGAGTTTGTGATCTTTTGTCACACCTAAAAACTCTTTGAATTTAATCGTTTAATTTGACTCCAATTTATTATTTTAGCTGGATCGTCAAAAAAACTAGTAAAATATAGAAATTGTCACGAGAAAACGAGTTCCAAAAAATTTTCTGATACATAATTTTCGATTAAAATTTATAAAAGCACGAATAGATTTTCTGTATTCAAAGCATATATGCTAAAATTAACGAAAAAACAAGCTAATCATAAACATTGTCACGTTTTTGATATCAAGACAGGTATATGTTATTTATAACAAAACTGGCACGTAAGTTTATATAAAGCACTCACCTTGCATAAAGTGATTACGGCTCACAGGGCAACAAAGCTGCAAGTTGAGTAAATTATTTATATTGACCTTCCGTAAGCTTTACTGTATTAACCAACCTAATTTTCAACGTTTTATTCGTAAGCGCCTTGAATATGAAAAGAGTTTTCGAATACTATACGCAGCACATGGCATATAAGCAAGAAAATAGTAATAAGAGTAATTGAAAACGATTCTCAATTTTAAGTTGTAACGCAAAAATTACTTTATTGGAGAAAGTTTTTTTTTGTTACTTTTTGGAGAGCAAATGACCAAGTTGGAGCTGGTCAAAAAGTTTTAAAGTTAGCTCGGCTAGTGTGGATTACCTCTTATTTTATTGGCCAAAATTTATATGGCGCCATCTCACAGCAAATAAAAACTACTAAAAAATATATAAACAGTTTAATAAAATTATACTAAAAGCTATAAATAGATTTTAAAAGTTTAAGGATTTTATTAGTTTTTTTTTTGTACTCTGGTCTTTACATCTGCTGACAACTGACTACTTAACTGCCTGAACTGTGTATTAGCCTCTCCGGAACCTCTTCGCCTGTAGGCTTTGGATTGTCCCTTGGTTAGCCTCTTCTGTCTTCAGGACTTCAATGGTATCTCGGAGGACTCAACCACAGAACTGCTTGGCGTGGTAATCTGTCAGCCTCAGTGATTACATGTAAAGATGATTTAAAGTTTTAGACCAGAATAGTGACTTTCAACTTCAGAAATAATTACAAACTTTTTTTATGACAATTAAATCCTTAAAAATAACTATGTTATAGTGAAGTTAAATACCATATCAAATAGAATAAACTAAAATTTAAAATTGGTAACAAATTTTAATTTTCCTGTTACTCAAGAACAAAATCACAAAAGAAAAAGTATATCTATGCACTAAAAATCAAATCAGGTGAGAGGGATAAAATCAAAATAAATTTGAAAGTAAGAATAAAAAACAATATTTTATACTCTAATTACAAAATATTTTAAAAAAATATAATCCATATGGCCTTAGCCAGTACAGGTAAATATCAATATAACATAGATATGAAATTAACAATAAAAATGACTTTCAGCGACCATAGATGTGGTGAGTGTTTCGATAAAATTATAAAAATATGAAAAACTAGAATAATAATTTATGGAATATTGAGGTTAAGCCTCCAAAATATTGTGGCAAATGCCTAAAAAAAACTTAGAGAACTCAATATTAAATTTCCTTTCGGATATTACTCAGTTTAAAAAAAAAAAATATGTATGAAAATGCAAGTTTAAATCATCATCTTTCAATCAAATATGAAAATATTTAGCTAAACCAACTCCTGATATTAAGGTATATCAGTGATATTGAACATATGATAAAATTCGAAAGGATTACTTACATTTTCATGGGTGAAATTTTTAAGAAATTAAAACACTCACCTAACCACTATGGCGGACCCAGCTGAAGTGGCTGTACCTTTTCGGTCAACTTGTCCACTTCTATCGTCAAAAATTGATGTTTTAATCCCGGTAAAGTACGCTGTTTTACAATTTAACATATTAAAGAAATCTTTAATTTGATTCCGATTTAAAAGTCGGTAACTGCGAAATTATAACTAGATAATAGAGTTCTATGCCGAAAATCGACAATCTATAATTGGTACAAAAGCGTCAGTTACCAGATCGACCGAGAGATGGCGATACCCATCTTAAAATATCTTTTTAATTTATAAATGCAATCCAATTATAACGAAATGACTGTTTATTTCGTTATAAACCCCCTCAACCCGGTAAGAAAAATTTGGTAACTTGTTAGCAAATTTTTCACTAATAAGGAACCTAAAAAATTTTATAAGAGAATCAAAAAGTTAAAGTTAAATGCAAAGTGTAATAAAAACTCTGTCTAATAATTGTACTATTATTAGAAAGGTAAAAATTGAAGTAAATCCAATGTTAATAATACAAGAATTTTTTTTTTTTTTTTTAAAGAAAATTCTGAGGAAACTTTATATAGAAAGTTATACAGATATTTTAAATTTGTCACTTCTACAATGCTTAGGTAGCTAATATTTATGATTAGCGCCCGAAAACAAAATAAGTTAGCATGGTTATCCACCAGGTCAGGCCAATGCCTCCCCCAAGAATGAAAAAAGCCTATGCCTCATTTCGCGCTAAGGCATATCTATCCCCAAAACAAAACGGGTGACACTTTCCCACAAGGTTTGATTTCCATCAATCCAAAAGACTAACTCGGTATACAAGCTTACTTTAAAAGATACACTGCAGAAATGACTCTAATCAAAAACTTAATATGCAAGAAAATATCCCAACCTTAGGTTAACTAGAAATTCGATAATCGACAAAAATAAAAAACAATTCTATGCAGACAATTTTGTGTCAATAAATATCTGAAAAATAAGAAGATACTTATAACTAATACTTAAAGATAAAACATAAGTTAGCCTATTATGAGATAACCAAGTCACGATCAGCTGATACATAGCACAGTAATGTACTCACAAGTTATAAGAAACTTCAAATATTAAAATGAGCCTAGCTAGAGTTGCGTACAACCTCATAATGCATAGGAAGACCTCGTGATCTAGCCTTGAGCAAAGTTACAGCTAACAGATTCCTGGAACAATCACAATAAATCCAACCAATGTGTCCTAAAACTAGAGAGTCCAAATGACCAAAAAAAAAAAAAATAGGATATAGCTCCACCAGGCTGAAATTAACTAAGTAATCTGATTTAAACAAAAATACTTAGCAGGTGTTCCGTAAAATGTTACTACCAGCGACCTGTCAGAGAGATACGTAGGGAAGAATGAGCTACAGTAGTCAGCCCCCCCATAAAGGCAATCCCTATGTGAATGGAACTGTAGAAATACAGCCCATTCAAACCACCGGCAAGTAACCGACCCCCCATAAACTCACCCTAGCCGATTAAGGTACCATAAAATGGAATAAATTAAGGTTCTGGCACTTACTAGCACCCAACATTACACAGCCTGGAAAAAACAAAAAAG
The DNA here is from genome assembly GCA_030620095.1 of Kuschelorhynchus macadamiae. Taxonomy (NCBI): domain Eukaryota; kingdom Metazoa; phylum Arthropoda; class Insecta; order Coleoptera; family Curculionidae; genus Kuschelorhynchus; species Kuschelorhynchus macadamiae. Next base: position 600,906 of record JAUTXW010003691.1, on the reverse strand, counting down.
AGAGGCAATCAGATTACTGCCAATAGGCAAGTCTACCTTAGAGAACTTCCTATAATCCAAATTAATAAGCTCATGTTTATTAATTCAAAGTCACCATCGAGATTTTCAAACGTCAAAATCAGGTAATTGAGAAAAATCTTCTATATGAATATAGACAGAAATCAGATAAGATACACAAATTCGATAGAAAATCGAAATTGTCAAGGTACACAAATTCAATAAGAAAATCGAAATTTTCAAGATATACAAATTCAATAAGAAAATCGAAATTGTAAGATAATGGTTATATCCAGGCAAGATTTAAATTTTAGGTAAATTTTCTCAATAAAGAAAAGTCAAAAATATAGATATATACATATATATCCATCAAGTTTCACCAAGTCATCAGATAGCTATATCTAATCAAATACAAAATTTGTAGATCCATATATAAGAAGTCAAATTGTAGAAAAAATGATACGATAGAAATATCCAAAGAAAAGTCAAAAAGTTAAATGTATACACCAGTATTTTAAAAGTTGAATAACATGTCACTTTAAATTAAAGTAAGAAAATAATATGCAATAAATCCATTAAGAAAAGATAAATTAAGTAATAATAATATTGCAAAATTTGAGAAATCATTATTGGATTTTTATAAATATAAGGTAAATTAAAGATAATTTCGAACAATCATGTACTGGTCAAAAAGTACAGGATGTCCTAGAAGATATGAAGATAAGATATAAGGGTCTAAAAATGAAATAATGAAAATTATATATAAGATATAAAAAGTGACATGTACATATATGTGTGACAAGTTCTTATTTGTCATTAATATATTCTGGAATAGTTTTACACAGAATATTTTCCTTACGCTGAAGAATCCAAAATGTAAAGAAAAACGATGCGAGCCCACTACTAACCCAAAGTATCGTATTCTGCGATAAGGTGTAGGGTGCAGAAAAACGATACACCAAAATTTAGGTGTATACAAGTAGAATTATTCGGAATCACTAAATGATTCTTCGTCACTTCCACAAAAATTTTCTTTTAAGTCATTAATATGCCAGTTACCAAGGTCATTACCATCCATGTCTTTTAAGTTATAAGATACTTTTGAAATTACTTTATTTACGACACAAGGTATGTATTTAGGAGCAAATTTAGCGGTATAATCATTAGGTGCATTAGATAATGTAAAATTCTTTTTCCACAATTTATCACCGACTCTAAAAGAAATATCTCTTTTTCTAAGATTATAATGTTTAGTATTTTTCTGATGATAACTTTTAATTTTATTTTGAATGTTAGAGAAAAGAGTAGGTAATTCTTGCAAGTCTTTGACATACTGGTCTTTATTAGATACTGAGGGTAAATTATTGTTTTCTTTAGAAATTTTACCATAATAAGAACCAGAAACAGGAACATTTCTACCAAATGTCAAAAATGCTGGAGAGTAACCCGTGACCTCATGTACAGCTGTTCTAATGGCTTGGCCAATTTTATATATACATGTATCCCAATCTTTATGATTTTCATGAATGTAACTACGTATACAGCGTACAATATCACGGTTTACTCTTTCAGTGTGATTAGCTTGCGGATGATATCTAAGATTATAAAATATTTTTTGAACATCATAATTATTTAAAAACTGTTTAAATTCTTTGCTGATAAATTGTGGACCATTGTCGCAAACAAAAATTTGAGGAACACCAAAAACAAGAAAAATTTGATTTTCGATAAATTTAATAATACTCTTTGAAGTAGCATTAGACATGGGATGGACAAAAACAAATTTAGTAAACCAATCTACCATAACTAAAACATAGCGATTACCTTGTTTAGATCTGACATAAGGACCCAAGAGATCTGCTGAAAGCATTTGAAATGGAAAATTTACATTTCTGCAATCACCCATGAGGCCTGGTGTTGCTTTATTAGGAGCTTTATTAGCTTGACAGACTGTACATCTACGTACATATCGATAAACATCCTTACGAAGTCCTGGCCAGTAATATAAAGATAAAATACGAGATAAAGTTTTAGATATTCCAAAATGTCCAGAACATTCATCGTCATGATTCAGTTTAAGAATTTCTTTACGATTCATAGTAGGTATGACTATTTTCCATTCATTAAGATTACTAGATATTCCATAAGAATTAAATATATGTTTATACAGGAGATTATCCTGAACACAAAATGTAGGAAACAAGTTAGGATTTTTAGAAACTTTAGAAACCATATCAGTATACCATTTATCAGGAATCAAGGTAGCTACGTCAAAAACAGAAATATCAGAATCACTTTCATGAGGAAGAGATCGAGATAGAGCATCAGCGACAACATTTAGAGAACCTTTTCGATGTACCACTTTGAAATCAAATTGAGATAATTTTAATGCCCACCTGGCCAATTTACCAGTAGGATTCGAGATATTATGAAGCCAAATTAATGCTGAGTGATCTGTGTAGACTGTGAAAGTTGTACCCTCTACATAACTTCTAAATTGTTCAATGCCAAAGATTAAGGCAAGCATTTCTTTTTCAGAAACAGAATATTTACGTTGGCATTTATTCAGGGTTTTACTAGCATATGCTATAGGGTGTTCGAAACCGTCTGGTTCTTGAAAAAGAACGGCACCCATGCCAGTATCGCTTGCATCTGTCTGAATGAAAAAAGGTTTAGAGAAGTCAGGGCTAGTCAAAACAGGAGCATTTGTAAGCCTATACTTAATCTCAAGGAAAGCTTTATCAGCTTCAGAAGTCCATGAAATAGATTGACCCTTTTTCCGGCCCTTTAAAAGATCTGTGATAGGAGAAGAAATAGAAGAAAAGTCCTTAATAAACCTTCGGTACCAACCGACTAATCCAATAAGCCTTTTAATTTCAGTTGTATTTTTAGGGACAGGGTAATTTTGAATAGCTGAAATTTTTTCTTCATCAGTGTGCAATCCGTTTTTATCAACAACATAACCTAAATAATTTAAAGATGGTCTACAAAATTTACATTTTTCAAGATTTATTGTTAAGTTAGCATACTTTAAACGATCAAAAACTTGTTTTAAAATTTTTAAATGTAATTCGAAAGTTGGAGTACTTATTATTACATCATCCAAATAAACAAAACAATAAGGTTCCAAAGCTGGACCTAAAATAATATCCATTGCACGCTGCATAGTAGCTGCACTATTAATCAAGCCAAAAGGCATTACTTTATATTCGAAAAGACCAAGACCCTGTACTGCGAATGCTGTTTTTGGTCTAGAAGATGGATCAAGAGGTATTTGATGAAAAGCTTTACGTAAATCTAGTGAAGACAAATATTTTGCATCTCGTAGTTTAGAAAGTATTGTATCAATTCTTGGCATTGGATAGGAGTCTTTAATACTGACTAGGTTAATTTTTCTTGCGTCGTATACTACTCTGTATTCCCCTGACTTTTTATCAACTATCCAAAGAGGACTACACCAAGGAGAATTAGAAGGTTGTATTATATTTAATTTTAACATCTCATCAACTTCTTTTCTAAGATGTTCTTGCATTTTTGGAGAAAGTGGATATTGTCTTTGCCTGATGGGCTTAGCATCACCAGTGTCAATTGAATGAGAAATGACATGTGTTAGTCATAATCTATCAGATGAGTCTATGCTCTTAAACATATCAATTACAATATTTAATTCATTTCGTTGTTCTAAAGTCAAATCATTTAAATCCAATATTGAATTAATTGTGTTACATTCAACCACCTTGCAATCATAAGATGAGTTATAGAAATCAGCTTTTATTTTAAACATTTGTAAAAAGTCGACACCCAAAATTAATTCATGTATAACACTCGGTATAATAAGAACTTTAATTTCATGTAAAATATTATTTAAATTTATAGGTAAATTAACATATCCCAGATAATCTTGTATTTTTCCATCTGCAGTTGAAACATTTAAAATTGTGTCATAATGAATTTTAAGATTTAATTTTTGTAAGAGAGAAAAACCACCAGAACCAAGAATACAATTATTTGAACCAGTGTCTACCAATGCCAATATATCGATATTATCTACAGAAATTTTTAAGTAAGGCCTAGAATCATTTTCTTTTTTTGAAAATATAGGAGATATAAATCTTTGAGAATTTTTAAGAGAAAAGAAATTTTTTATATAATTCAGCCATTCTGACCATTCCTCATTTGAAGTTTTAAAAGTTATTGGTTTTCTGAATTCTGTGTGTTGCTTTGTGTTAGATGATGTGACTCTGAAGGGATTTGATTTGTCGAATTGGTGACGGCATGTACTTGAGACGTGTCGCCACCTCGCTTGAAGTTTTTTGAACAATTACATTTAGATTTTATAACACCTTTTTTTCCACATCCATAGCAAAACAAATTTTTTGGAAAACGACAGTCGGTATAGCTATGACCATTTCTATCACAATTCCAACATACTTTAATTTTATTAAAAGTAGATACATTACTGTTTTTAGAAAATCTATTTTGACCATTATTAAAATTGTTTTTTGAACCATTAAAGGAACTACCATGTGATAAATTACTTTGACTGTTCGATACATTTTTATTTTTTGAATTATCAAAAGAACTACTTTGTGCAAAATTTTTGTGATCCTGTGGTTTATAGTTTAATTCCGGTTCCAATAAATTACTATCATTAGAAGGAGGTGCTTTATATCTATCAGACCAAGACCTAGATTCTTCGAGTTTTTTGCATAAGTTAGAAAGTTCAGAAATAGTATTAATATCAAGTAAAGCTAATTGGTTAATATAAAATGGCAAAAGATTCCTACGTATCTGATCAACTCTTGATTTTTCAGAAGGTAAATTGGATAATTTATGATAAAGACATTCCATGGAAGAAATATACAAAGTTATTCTCTCATCATTACCCATGGTACGGTTTTGTATTTCAGTAAGCAAATCCTGTTCATAGAAATATGGTAAAAAATCAGATTTTAATTTAATTACAACTTCATCCCAATTTGAAAAATTATGCCTATTTGTAGAAAACCAAGTCCATGCGGGACCTTTAAAAATATCACAAGCTGATAAAAACAAATCTTGTTTTGTAACATTACGACTTATTCTAAGTTCTTCAATTTTTTCTAAAAATGATATGACAGATTCATTATTTGTGGAGCCATCGAAACTGACATTCCACTTATAAGGAGGTATTGATTTTCTATTATTATTATGTACCGAAGGTACAGAAGGAATTGTCATATTAGGAATAGTTTCGGTAGGTGTAGAAGTACTGGCATGATTTTCCAAACTATCCAATTTAAATGCAAAGTCACCCTCAAGAGTAAGAATTTTAGTCATTAGAGATTGCTTATCTGAAATTTGTTGTTGATCAATAGGTAAGAGTCTTTGGACTCTGTTAGATAAATGAGTTAACCTATCTTCTATTCTTTTTTTCTCGGTCGAAGAAGCAGTAAATTTAGTTACCAAACTAAACAAATCATTAAAAGTCTCATAAGCCCCTTTCAGATCGACTACAAATGGTTTACTATTAGACGGTTCAATAAAACTTCTATTTGAGGATTCTTGTTTAAGACAACCCCTTAAGATTTTTCTTTTTTCCTCTACTGACAATTGAGCAGCGTTCTCAACTTGACGTAGATCTAATTCATAAGTTAATTCATTAGTTTTAAGATTATTTACATCCATTTTGGTATATATCAGGGGTAAGATAAAATAATGCAGATATAGATATAGTTAAAAAGCAATAATAGTTTCAAGTAAATATGTATGTTAAAAATCAAGGAATAAAAAAAATAACGATATAATATATTATAGACCAATAAGAAAAAAAAATAAAAAATGTAATGACCAGAATTTTTTTTTTTTTTTTTTTTTTTGAAAATCTTGAGTATCAGTTTACAAAAAATTATTTACTGTGAGAAAATGACCAACAAAATAAAGTTTCATTAAGCACACCACTTAAAAACACGTTGGGCGTCAATTTGTAACGCAAAAATTACTTTATTGGAGAAAGTTTTTTTTTGTTACTTTTTGGAGAGCAAATGACCAAGTTGGAGCTGGTCAAAAAGTTTTAAAGTTAGCTCGGCTAGTGTGGATTACCTCTTATTTTATTGGCCAAAATTTATATGGCGCCATCTCACAGCAAATAAAAACTACTAAAAAATATATAAACAGTTTAATAAAATTATACTAAAAGCTATAAATAGATTTTAAAAGTTTAAGGATTTTATTAGTTTTTTTTGTACTCTGGTCTTTACATCTGCTGACAATTGACTACTTAACTGCCTGAACTGTGTATTAGCCTCTCCGGAACCTCTTCGCCTGTAGGCTTTGGATTGTCCCTTGGTTAGCCTCTTCTGTCTTCAGGACTTCAATGGTATCTCGGAGGACTCAACCACAGAACTGCTTGGCGTGGTAATCTGTCAGCCTCAGTGATTACATGTAAAGATGATTTAAAGTTTTAGACCAGAATAGTGACTTTCAACTTCAGAAATAATTACAAACTTTTTTTATGACAATTAAATCCTTAAAAATAACTATGTTATAGTGAAGTTAAATACCATATCAAATAGAATAAACTAAAATTTAAAATTGGTAACAAATTTTAATTTTCCTGTTACTCAAGAACAAAATCACAAAAGAAAAAGTATATCTATGCACTAAAAATCAAATCAGGTGAGAGGGATAAAATCAAAATAAATTTAAAAGTAAGAATAAAAAACAATATTTTGTACTCTAATTACAAAATATTTAAAAAAAATATAATCCATATGGCCTTAGCCAGTACAGGTAAATATCAATATAACATAGATATGAAATTAACAATAAAAATGACTTTCAGCGACCATAGATGTGGTGAGTGTTTCGATAAAATTATAAAAATATGAAAAACTAGAATAATAATTTATGGAATATTGAGGTTAAGCCTCCAAAATATTGTGGCAAACGCCTAAAAAAAACTTAGAGAACTCAATATTAAATTTCCTTTCGGATATTACTCAGTTTAAAAAAAAAAAAATATGTATGAAAATGCAAGTTTAAATCATCATCTTTCAATCAAATATGAAAATATTTAGCTAAACCAACTCCTGATATTAAGGTATATCAGTGATATTGAACATATGATAAAATTCGAAAGGATTACTTACATTTTCATGGGTGAAATTTTTAAGAAATTAAAACACTCACCTAACCACTATGGCGGACCCAGCTGAAGTGGCTGTACCTTTTCGGTCAACTTGTCCACTTCTATCGTCAAAAATTGATGTTTTAATCCCGGTAAAGTACGCTGTTTTACAATTTAACATATTAAAGAAATCTTTAATTTGATTCCGATTTAAAAGTCGGTAACTGCGAAATTATAACTAGATAATAGAGTTCTATGCCGAAAATCGACAATCTATAATTGGTACAAAAGCGTCAGTTACCAGATCGACCGAGAGATGGCGATACCCATCTTAAAATATCTTTTTAATTTATAAATGCAATCCAATTATAACGAAATGACTGTTTATTTCGTTATAAAGTAAGGGTTAATTCATCATAAGGTACATAGAATCCTCTGGTTTGACTTGACGAAGGGTTTAAATGTACGAATTACTACCTGGAATCCTGTTTGCAGCTGGTAAACTTGACAATGCTATAAAAAAAATTGATATGTATATTTTAAGTGTATGAGAAACTAGATGGACTACGTCAGAAGAAAGTAACGATTGCATTTATTATACTGTATATATATATAATACTGTAAGTTACTTATATCTTTCTTATTAATTACAGCATTAATATGTTTCTTTTAGGTAAATAACCAGTAAAATACGCCTTTTAATGTGTTTTTTTTAAATTAAAAAGACGTTACGTAACATGCGAATTTCCCCGAAAAGGATAAAACGCGCCGCGCTGGCAAAGACACTGTAAACAGGATATATGCATCGTACGTCGTTTAAATCTGTATCTTTTTTATTAGTCACAATGAAAATAAGTTTCTTTCAGAAAATTACTCCGTAAAATGTGTTTGATATTTATACACATTAAACACGTTGCGCAACGTGCGGAAAATCCGAGTAAATCTCTCGAAGCATGATATAACGCGCCGCGACAATAATACGCTGAAATTACTAAGTAATAATGACGATACGTCGCGATGGGTTCAGGCAGCACGTTCCCGTCATTTCTGATACACATACACATAGTTCCTGCCATGTCTTTTAAGAGCATACGCACACTGGAATATTCTCAAATTGACTCAGAATCATTTACACACGAGAGTGGCTATACCACCTTGCCGTTGGTAAGTAACCTGGTAAGGTATCGCAGTGTAGCTATAGAACCATATAGTGCTAACCACGCAAACGCATTAACGAGTGGGAATTGGCGTTAGCTCCCGTATTACCGTACTATCGTTTTGGAGAGTCGACCGTGTTAACTGATCTTAATTTCGTCTCGACCGCCGACATTAAGTAATCACGTATATATTCTTTTGCTCTCTCTTAGTCATTAGGGTATTCATTTAGTTTGGTTATGGGCTAGTCTTAAGGTATATATTGTGATATTTGAGTATGTAATATACAAGATAACCTGGTTTTCTACATTGCTGTTCTATTGCTCTTTGTTCGCTTTCTACCTTTAGTGATATTGTCTCTGACTTGCACTAGTTAACGATCTACAGTGTATAAAAGCTACCTGTCTGCATTTATGGACCCCTTACCACAGAAATCCAAATAATGACGTTCGAGATTAAACCATTGGATACTTAATTGATCTAATCGAGAGTGACCGATGATTACCGGAGACATACGAAGTATCGAAGCGCGTTACAGTATAGAATGCTATACTTTATTTAAACATAATCAGAATTCTTATGAAGGTTAAGGGTATGTTTCAAAACCTTAACATTAGCCTTTTCGATGCTCTAACGAGCCATATATCAGATGGCCAGCGAGAAAAGTTTTCTTTTAAACAAAGGGGTGAAGTTTTTTTCACTCTGGAATCTCTACATTAATATAGATATACTATATTAGGTTGGAAATCAGGCACTAGTGGGTGCAGTTACGATATTTGTTTTGGGTGAAAAGAACGACCGAGAAGCTAGTTTCGTTTTGACAGGGGAAATAATAGTCATAAGCATTTTTTGAACTTTTACTAGACGCATCCATACCTGGAGATATCAGCTGGCAAGTTTGGTTGGCCTTACACAAAATTATGCCAGAAAGTTGAAATACGGCTCGCATTTCGCGATTGATTTAACATATATTAAAAATTTAAAAAACAATTTGCCAGTAAACTACTAAAAAGATGATAACGTTACTATCTGTTGGGCAGCTGATCTCCCAGATCTTAAAATAGCGGAAGAGGAGGAAAAAATTTTTTAATATTAATTCAATAAAATTTATGAATTTGGTATGATTAATGTATGGTGGACGCAATTAACAGCATCAAAAAAAAGTTTGGATTAAAAGGAAATATAACAGCTATAAAAAATAAACAAACTATTTTTGTTTAATAATTTCCATTAATTTATTTCAGTTTGACAGCTGTTTTGGCACCCTGTATCTTTTTCAAAAACCAACTTAAGATTGATCTTAAAACTGGAATTTTTAACAATAATAAAAGAGTAAATTGTCTTAACTTACTTAACCCATGCAGACATCAGATATAAAAGTTCCCCAGTGGGGAGCCGTTAAGTCCCTTGGATTGTTCAATAAAATATTACGGTTTTTCCTCTTACTAATTATTATTAATATTAAAATTAATAAGACAAAAAACCATAATATTTTATGGAACTATCAAACGAATTTAAACGGCTTCCCACTGTTGACCCTAACCTAACTTAATGCCTGCGTGGGTTAAGCAGGTAGATACTACTCTTTTATTTTTGTAAAAAAAATTCCAGTTTTAGTATCAGTCTTAAGTTGGTTTTTGAACACAGGTTGTGGAAGCAGCTGTCAAACTGAAATAAATTAGTGGAAATTACTAAACAAAAATAGTTTTTTTATTTTTTAAATTAGTGATAATGAATTTCCAGCAAGTAACGGCTAACTCGATAAATTAGAAAATATAACCCAAAATCAAATTAACGATTATCAGCCGACAGGGGTATGCATATGCTTAATTGATCATCTATAGAAAAAACATAAATTGGCTAATTGCCTAAAAAATCTGGGGAGTAAATTGATCGAAAATTGGGACTGTAATAAACGTAACCATTTTAGATAGCAGATGTATAAGGTAACGTTTGTAAGGCTTAATACCTTTCTATGCCAATTACGTCTCAGTGTGTTTAGCTTATTACATTTCTGAAATATATTTACTCATTAAATTAGAATATTATGTGCACCATACAACTAGAAGATACAAATTATCGTTTAAGGTTTCTAAACTAAGCACCTATTAAAAGTTTAAACCAGTATAATTCCTCAATATACCAGAGACTATCCCATACTGATACAATGAAACATAAAAATTATCTATTACCCAAAAAACTTAAACTACTAATATCCCATAGCATGAATCATAGACTCTTACCATAATATAATAAAAACCTCAACAGTTTAAAGCTTGAGAAAGTGGAAATATGCAAAAAGGACTAATAAAAATATTACAACTATGTTATTAAATTTAATTAAAACCTAAAAAAGTTGAAGCTTTTTATGTTAAAGTATAAATCTTGAACTTGCTTTCGATAGTTTTGTTATTGGCAAATATCTAAAAATATTCTACCAAAGAAAATGATCCATTTATAAATTTTGATGTCTTAGTTTCCAATTATAACAAAAGTGATAAATAAAATAGAGAAATTAATTTTCCTCAGCCTAAATATAGTAAGTATTAATAATTATATATATTATAGTATAGTAATTTTAAGGATAAATAACTATAAATAGTTTGACCGTTTCTAATACCGTGTTGTGTGTTTCCTTTGAAACAAACACTTCTCCAATAACAACAGTAACTTTAATAATCAGACTTGCCAACAATATAACTTAACCAATATTCACTTAGACTATTATAATAGGATTAGAACTAATCTGATGGCGACCGCTGCCTTGTTTATCAACTTAGAAATTCGCCATAAATGTCCTTCATATACCGAAACTAGAATAATATTATATATTTCCTCTGTTAACTTACAAAAAATGGTATTATTATGACAAAAAAACGTTGAGATGGCAAGACTATAAAAATTAAAACACAGGAGGATGGAATTAAAACTTGATTTTATATATTATTTAAAAATTAAGACGTAACATTAATTATTACAATTTATTAAACATTTATTTAGCTTAGTGAATTCACCTATAATTTGCTTTTTAAGAAAAATTTCATAAATATTGCAAAACGATTGTATCAGCTGATACTCGGTAAAAATTTATAATAATATCATCTAAAACGTAAAAAACACAACTCATTTTTTTACAAACGCTCCCACTATATTTGTTTATCAACACGTAACATGTTTCGGGCAGTTTCTTTTGACGTTACATCTGAAATGAACAAACTTAAGAGAAAGGGAATTTGTATATAACTATGTGTAACACAACGATTCGGATCTTTTAACAATATTAGAAGTTTTGGGAATTTTTAATTACTAGCCATAAACTAAACTACCTAAAAGTATTAAAACATAATTAATAGAGGTGAATTGTTGAGTTCTACCTGATCGTTTAACAAAAAATTTAATTTTTGACCATTAATTCATTTTCTTAAAATTTTAAAAAATCTATCAAAAGTTTGACGGCCTCAATTAAGTGGTTTGCATAATTGGATTTGGTTTCTCTCTTGATGAAACATTTACAGTGTGTGTGTATTCTTTTACCAAAATATCTGCCTGTTTGACCTGTATACGTTTTGTCGCAATCTCCGCAATCTAGTTGATATATTTAAAATGATATCCTATAAGTTTAGCTATTTTAGAGCTGAAATTACTTATATAGGATATAACTTTGTATGCAGTTGTTTTTTTTTCATTAATCTTACGATAAATCATATTTATAGTTTTTTTTATACCATATGTTAATTCTTGACAGGCGAATAAGCCTTCAAAAACGTCAATTAATAACTCAATTAAAAAACAATTGAAGATAAATACAATTAAATACTATAAATGTTGTCGTCTATGTAATTCGTTTTACTCAATGTTACGAACGAAAACTTACTGAAAAATCTATTTCAAAAAATATGTTCTCGTTTTATTTTAATAGGTCGACCTATAACACTAGAATCAAAATCTAAATCTCCAAACAATTTAAAATATTTTTGATGTGTAATACCTCATACCCATCCTAAATATTTTTCGAGATATTTCCATTTAATCAGTGCAATTACATTTTTACTTCCCTCGTAAAAGGGAAGTATTGTAATCGGGAAAAAATGACTCCAAGATTTTTTCAGATCTTCACGTTTTAGGGTCCCTCGATGACGAAAAACATGTTTTCTCAATTCCGTCGGTCTGTCTGTCTATTCTCGGCGTAGCTAAAAAAACTACTTATTCGATTGACGATAATTTTGGTCAAAAATTAAGGGTCATGTGGGGATGACTTGGTAACATTTTGGTAAAAATCCAAAATCGAAAATTATTATTAAAAAACTACTCATCTAATTTATCTCGAATTTTGCAAAAACATCAAGTATTATGTTGAAATTAAGTGGTAACATTTTGGTACGAATCCAAGATGGCGAAACAAAATGGCGGCATATTAAAATATTTATAAATTCAGCCTAAAAAACTGCTTAATGGTTTGATTTTAAATTGTGTGCCATAACAAATTGTGATATAGGGATCAACTAGCGAAATAGTGGTATTAATTCGAGATAGCTGAACAAAATGGCCCTCTCAAGTTTTACATATCTTTACGTTTTAGCGTCGCTAGATGCCAAAAAATATGTTTTATCAATTCCGTCGGTCCATCTGTCGGTCTGCCTGTCTGTCTGTCGGTCTCTCTGTCTGCCAGTGCGCGGCTTAGCTTAAAGACTACTTACCCGATTTACTTCAAATTTTGGTCAAAAATTAAGGGTCATATGGGGATAACCTGGTAACATTTTGGTAAAAAATTAATATGGCAAAACAAAATGGCGGCCTAGTGAAGTCTTAAAAATATATAAAAATATCGGAAAAGAATCGTTAAAAAATATAGAAAATATAGTTGCTAAGAATATACCGATCAATATTGTAAAAACTAAAAAATCCGTCTGGGAAGAGTATTCCCAGTTTTGTTCGCAGAAGCATTACAAATTAAAACGTGACACAACTCCCGAAAAAATAACAAACATTCTGGAGGATTACGGCTTCTATACGAGAAAACAAAACGGTGAAGATTACAAAGAATCAAGCATAAAATCAATATGGAACACTCTGCAAAAAAAGGTATTGGTGAACATCAAATAATAAAAATGACGTGTCATTCTAGTGTTTGTTCAAAAATCAAACCCTACCTGCAACTTGACTCAGAACACCACAAGGACTTTTGAGCTACTGTTTCATTTTTCGACTTTACACATTTTACCGATATCAACTGGAATAAAGGATGGTCAAACAAATACCTATTATAATAACTGCAGTTTCAATATTGCAAATAATAAATAAAATCATTTTCATGGATATTAAAATATAAAGTTGTTATATTTTATGTCTTAGGATTTCACTGTTTTATTTGATATTATATATGGTAAGATATTGTTATCCTGAAATAGTCATGTCGAATACCACGCGAGAAAAAATGTTGAAGGTAAAATGTTCCTCTTGTATATTCAAGTTTGCTGCTTTTTGGTAATTTCGCTTAGAGTGGTGTATTATTTAGGATTAGGATCCAGTAAAAAACAAGCTTTTCTTAAATTGTTGCATGCTCAGGACACAGATAGATTTTATATTCTGCATAAAACCCATATTATCAGAGTTAAACCTACTCCGTTGGTCCGCAGATATTTTCCAGATATTAAGTTTCTAAATGGTTTTCGCTAACGATCCTTTTGTTGTTATGTTAGATTGGTGTATTATTAGGATCCAGTAAAAGAATAAACGTTTGGCAAGTTTAGTGTTCCATCCTCAAGACACATATGGATGTTATATCCTGCATGAAACCCATATTATCAGACTTTACCTATCCGTTAGTCCGCAGATATTTCCTAATCCCATGTCCTAAGGATGCAACAATAAGAGGAAATGTCGACAATTCAAAAAAAGACTACTGTTTCTTTTAGTGAATCCTAGCCACAAATAATTCACTTCTTTAATATAAAAATAAGACAATCGTTAACGAAAACCATTACAAACTTAATATGTGAAAAATATCTACGGCCCAAGGGAGTAGATAAAGACTGATAATATGGGTTTCACGCTGGATACTAAACCTATATGTGTCCTGAGTATGCAACAATAAAGTTGCGAAACGTCGACAATTTAAAAATAGACTTTTGTTTTTTTTACTGGATCATATCCCCAAGTAATACACCACCCTAACAACAGGAGGATCGTTAATGAAAACCATTTAGACATTTATTATCTGGAAATCTCAGGACCAACGGAGTAGGTAAAGACTTGATAATATGGGTTTCATGCAAGATATGGAATCTATATGTGTCCTGAAGATGCATTAAGAATGCAAATAAAGGCGACTATTTAAAAATAGACTTTTGTTTTTTTACTGAACCGTAATCTCAAATAATACACCACTCTAACATAACAACAAGAGGATTGCTAACGAAAACCATTTAGAAACTTCATATATGGGAAGTACATATGAGTAGATAAAGGCGGACGTTATGGGTTTCATGCAGAAATGGGATCTATATGTGTGTCGTGAGGATGCAACAATAAAATTGCGAAACGTTGCGATAATTTTTTGTTGTTGTTTTGTTTTTTTTTACTGTATCTTAACCCCAAATAATACACTACTCTAATACTTTTTTTAAGATTGTTCCGCCATATTAGATTTTATTTGGCCGCCATTTTGTTCGGCCATCTTAAATTAATATCACAATTTTACTAATTGACCTTTATCCCCAATTAGCTATGGCACACAATTTGAAATTAATCCATTAAGTAGTTTTTCATGCTGAACTTTCAAATATTTTATTAGACCGCCATTTTGGATTTGTACTAAAATTTTACCAGTTGATTCCAGCATAATACTTTGATATCTGTGCAAGATTTGAGACAAAATGGATACGTTGTTTTTTAATAATATTTTTTTAACGTTTTACTAGGCCGCCGTTTTGTTTTGCCATATTGAATTTTTACCAAAATATTACCAGGTCATTCCCATATGACCCTTCATTTTTGATACAAATCTGAAGTCATACAGATAAATAGTCGTTAAGCCATGCCGCGAACTGACAGATAGACAGACCGACAGACGCACCGACGGAATTGATATTGATATAAGAATATTGAAACATGTTTTTTGTCAACTAAGATCGCTAAAACGTAAAGATGTGTAACACTAAGAGGGTGATTTTTCACTATTACAAATATTTTATTTGGCCGCCATTTTGTTCGGCCATCTTGAATTAGTACCACAATTTTGCTAATTGATCCCTATACCACAATTAGTTATGGCACACAATTTGAAATCAAACCATTAAGGAGTTATTTCAGGCTGCATTTTTAAATATTTTATTAATCCGCAATTTTTTTGCGCCATCTTCGATTTGTACCAAAGTGTTACCAGTTGATTCCAATAAACTACTGGATGTCTTTCCTAATTTAAGATAAATTGGATAAGTAGTTTCTTAATTTCGCTAGGACTCCAATTTATTTCGCCATATTGGATTTTTACCAAAATATTACCATATGATCCTTAATTTTTTATCAAAATCTGGAGTCAATCGGGTAAGTAGTTTTTTAGCTACTCTGCGCAGAATTGACAAAAAATGTTTTTCGTCATATAGGGGCCCTGAAACGTGAAGATCCGAAAAAATTTCGGAGGGCGATTTTTTCACGATTACAATACTTCCCTTTTACGAGGGAAGTAAAAAATATTTTAGGTTTGTGAGTTACATTTTAACCCTCAAGATATTGAAAGTGTGAGCCCTTTAATTAGTGAAAGTACTAGAGAAACAATATCCATACTACTAAATAGGCTCCGTCTAGTTTCACGTTAGAGGCAACACAAAAAAAGCTTTGGAAAATTCAATTTTGATTGGATTTTCTTTGAACGACAGTAATTATTACAGTTACTGACTGCCTTGTTTTTAGGTTGCCAAGTCAGTCCCATGCCGGGAGGGCCCTGAAACAAAAAAATTAAAAATAGAAAATACTTATCGTAATGCGAAAATTTGGTTTGAAAGTGATTTTTCGGTATCTTTCCAGGTAAACCGGAAGTATCCTAACTGTAACATTAGATAAAATTAATTACATAACAAACAACATTTGTAGTATTTAACTGGTATCTAACGGAATTATTCGCTGATATTTTTGATGTTTCTTTCGACTTGTTCTCGAAAATTTCAAAAATTGTCCTAGGATATGATATATCTCTTAGAGATAGAATTTTGTGAAGAATCGAAAGTAAAATAATATACAGGGTGTTTCATTAAAAAAATTAAAAACTGATAGCATAGCGAAAATCTACTTGTAATAGACCATACACTACTATAAAATTTGAATTTGCGCCTAGTTTATGTTGAAATGGATGATGATATTAGGAATAGTGTATAGTAGTAACCGTATACGAAGGTTTAGAATATACAGACAAACCATGTTTGTTATTGATTTTTTTAATAGTAAATCTAGGAAATTAATACTGTTGTTAGATTCTATTTGAATTGTAAATTTCATATTTGGATGAAGGTTATTAATTATTCGAAGAACATATTTAATTGCCACAGTTCCTGTGAAGCATCATCAATACATATATGCCAATATATAAAGTGTTTGAAAAGGGTGTTTAGAAAAGGGTATTGGTTAATTTAGTTTTCTAGCCTGTCCAAAAATATTTCACCAACTAAGGGTCCTAATGATTTACTCATAATTAAACCTTTTGTGCTCGTATAAAGTTTATTATTAAATTCAAAGTAGTTTTGTTTTAAACATTCGGCAAGTAAGAAGAATATTTCTCGTTTCTTAACACAGTAAACTCATTTTTCATTTAAAAGATTTTCTACTATTTTAATGTCATCTTTAGCAAGAATAGGATCATTATTTGGTAATTGACCATTTTTAATTTTATTAATGATCTCTAAAGAGTTTTTAATTTTATATTTTGTTGAAAACATGGTATATGTTTGACTAATATTTATAATTTTTTGAGATATTTTATAGGATGGCGCTGAAAAGAAAGAAACTACTGGTGTGATATGAAAATCCGGTTTACAAAATTTCATTACAACATAATTTTCGTGGTTGTGGGTATTACAATTATATACTGACGTCTCTATTAACAAACAAACTTAAAAACAATTTTTACTAAAAAAGATTTGCAAAATTATTTTTTTTTAATATGATATTTGCTTGGGTTAAGAAAATCTAAAGTTTTGTTAATATAGCCTAACCTATTAACAGCAAATACAGTGTTGGCTTTGTCACCTTTCGTAAAGATAACAATTTTTTATTTATTTTTAGTTGGTGTTATACATTAAATTTCTAAATTTGACTTATAATCTTGAAGAAAATTTTTTTTTAATTAGTGCTGAACCTTTAATTATAGAGACATATTTGAAAGGATGTCTTTAAGGGCTAGTTCAGTTTCAGCACCCAATAAGTTTTTTATCCAAGAATATTGTATTTAAACCCCTTTTCTTATAATTTTAGTTTGGTATCTAAAAATTGGACGATAGAGAGGTTAGAAAACTTATTAAACACCTAACCTGTGGTAAGAAATTCGATTTAAACTGGGTTTCATGTTTTTTTTATTTTTAGGTATTAGAGAACAAACTCTTATTTTGTTTAAGAAGTGTTTTGTGTATAATTGAGTTAACTTTTTCTCTTATATGCTGATGAAATTAGTAAAATACAATGTAATGTAGTTTAAACTAAAGTTCAGTGTGAATTACTTTTAGGTAGATGTTGTATATACCTCGCATCTGGAATTGACTCTCCTTTTCAGCGGATAACCATTTCTTAAGACCAGCGGTGAAATCTTCTTGTACTTCTTTACTTTTGTTACTGCTCTTCAGTTTCATGTACTATGGAAAAACGTTGTTTTTGAACATGTTTCGAGAACAGATGGCGACTATTAAAAGTAGATTAAAATACCAGTTGACTAGGACGCTTATTGAAGGTTCTTTTAACAATACGATTGTGTCAGCCGATATTCGGTGGAAATCTATAATATTATTATGTCAAATGTAAAAAACACAATTACATTTAAAAACATTCTACTATATTTGTTCAACAACTAGGCATAATACAACGATTCGGGAATTTTAACAATATAAAAAGGTCTGGGAATTAGGAATTTAACTAAAAATGAGTTAATTGTGTTAAAAAATAAGAAATATTGAATTTACTTACCAAATGTTTAGAACAAAACTACTCCGAAATTAATATTAAACTTTATACAAGCACAGAAGGTTTAATTATAGGAAATCCATTAAGGCCCTTACTTGCTGAAAAATTTTGGAACACACGAAAAAAACAAATTAATAAAAACCATGTTTTTTAAATTTTATATATTGGCACAGATATATTGATGTTTTACAGGTACTGAACGGCTTAAATAGTTTCCTCGAATATATTAATGCCCTTCATCCTAATCTAAAATTTGAAATTGAACTGGAATCTAATAACAGTATACATTTTCTACATTTAACCTATAAAAATGTTAACAATAAACATGATATATTTTTATACAATAAACCTTCACATACGGGTACTACCATACGCTATTCCTCAACTCATGCAATTCAACACAAACTAGCCGCATTTCAGACTATGATTTACAGACTGATATCCCAGCCCTTAAGTAAGACCAATTTTTAGACCAACTTAAACATCATAAGCTTGCAACAACAAATATTCAATAAATATAACTGATGATAAAATTCTACAAAAAAAGTCATGTAAAAAAAATATAAATACGATTTATCCTAATATCAATGAAAGAAACAACTGCTTACAAAGTTATATCCTATATAGGTAATTCTAGCTCTAAGATGGGTAAATTTCAAAACGGTTTAAATATTAGATTATTTCATTCATTAAGTAATTACCGTTTTAATTAATTAAAAATAATAAAAGAAAATCTGATTAACTCAAACAAACAGGTGACAAAACGTATATATGTCAAACAGGCGGAGAATTTTGCTATAATAATAGACGAATACCATAAATGTTTCATCAAGTTCCCTTGAATCCAATTATGTAATTCACCTAATTGAGACGGGTTATTCTTTTAATAAAAATTTATTATTTTTTTAATTAGGGTTACAAAGTGAATATACTGGAGTCTCTAGAATTAAGTGAGCTCAAACCTCCAAATTGCTGGTTAAACGATAAGGTAGAACTCAACAATTCACCTCTGTTAAATATATTTTAATATTGTTAGGTAGTTTAGCTTATGGCTAGTACTTAAAAATTACTAAAATATTTTTACGTTGTTAAAATTTCCAAGTCGTTGTAGTACGCCTGGTTGTATAAATATTCAGTTACTGTTTAGTTTGTTCATTCGAGATGTAATGTCCAAAGAAGCCTCTATGCAGCAAAACAGTTTACGTGTTGTTAAACAAATAAAGTGTCTGTAAAAAAATAGTGATATGTTTTACATTTTACATAATAATATTATTTAATAAAATATTAAATTTTAAATTAATTTTACGGCTTCAATAGGATGTTCGGAAACATTCTCCGCTAGATCTAAAATTCAGAGATACAATAATTTATTCGGATTGGTATTATACAGACCAAATTATAACTAAAATCGAAAAAAAGTAAAATACTCTTGTTTTTAAGCGTGGAACAATGTTTATAAGAAAAAGTTATTCACAATTATAGTGTACATTAGAATTTAAAATTGTAATACAAGTTCTAGCATTGAATTATCCATAAGTAAAGACTTATCTGGACGGTTTTCATTGGGATTTTTAATTAAGAATAAATGGGTCGTTCTTAATCCATTTCAAAGTACTTAACTACGCAATATTAGAGGAGTAACGTACCATTATTTGCTGGTGTTCTTTTTACAGACTTAGATACATGTGCCAAACTATATCTACGTTTCAAAAATTATCGCAAACATGAAAATTTTAGACTAGAACTTCCTGTTTTTAAATTGTAATATATTTCTGCTTCGAAATACGGGGTGTTCAGGCTTATTTATTTGTTATATTTTAAGCTTTAACTTATCCTGAATATTTAGCGGGACATATATCTACGAAAATATTTTAATATCTAAAAATGTTCGTATAATTTTTTCCTCATTACTTACTAGGTCACAGTGTACATCATATATTTTACCTCTGTAGGAACATGATTTGATTACAGATGTATATACAAAACAATTAGCCCTTCTCCTATTTTTGAATAAATAAAGCAAAGATACTGAGTGTGCCCTTTCTAGGCTTAATAATAATGAAATCGCATTAATTATATTTTTGCAACTTTTGGCCACATCTTATATAAGAAAACATTATGACTTTATTGAAATCAAAAAAGTTTACAAAACGTGTATATAAAGCACTTTTATCTCACGAGTCATCTTCGGTGCTACCTTCAAATAAGTACGTCGAAAAATAAACCTTTTATTCAAAGATTACTGAATTTGCTAAAAAAGAGAAAAAGTTGAATTTATTGATACCCTTTTCTCCAACTATCCTTTTCAGTAACTATTACCCTCTTTGAATAAATGCTTTATTTATCGTAAATACTTATTTATAAGTAGCACTGGGAATGAGTAGTTGGAAGCGCTTTGCTTATAATGGTTTGGTAACATTATACACTTTATAAAATCTCTTTTAATTGTAATACACCTGCACGTGCGCACATACTTCTAACATTTAAATTGTAAATTTAAGTCGTATAATATTATTATTGTATTTTTAAACATAATTTCTTTCTGATGACTAACGGGAACTATTAAATTTATGAAATTATCACTCTCTCTAATCTCTTTTAAAACAGTTTTAGAAAGAACTGTCAAATATTAAACGTATCAATCAATATCAATATAGAAGACGGATAAGTTTTCCACTCACGAATCATCTTTTATATAAGTTACCCACATGGGACCGAAATCCATTTTGCTTGACTTTATCTGATTTTGAACATCAGGCCAAGGGTTAAGACCTCCAAACGCAAAAGAAAAATCTGGAGCAGCGTTTCTCGCATGATAACGATTTATTTACATATGACAATTGGCTTGCGGCTTAAGAAGGATAGATGGAAAGAAAACAGGCAAGTGTTTACAGAGTCCTTTACTACAGTTGACCTAATTTTCAGTTTCCTGGCTTGGATTCAATGTTTATACACAAAGTGTTAAATTTGGGAAGTTGTAAGGATCTTAAGAAAATGCGTTTGTGAATATATATATACTTAGAAGGTGTTTATCTTTGCTTAGGTCATTTTTCCTTTACATAAACTAATGACTTAAAAATAATAACTATATAACATAATAAGAACAATAAAAATTAAACTGTTTTGTTTTTTTCGCGGTGTAAAAAATAAATAGAGATTATATGAAACATAGTTTAAGAAACTGTGTTTCTCAACATGTAGATTAATCTGTCTACGATTGCTTTAGTAGCGTCATTTCATATATGCTATTCACATCTAAGCGCCATTTGGCAGCGGCAGAAACGAAACAGTAGAATTTGACTTGCGTTTGAGTGTATACGTTGATGGATGACAATGAGTTCGGACATGTTTGATGATTCAACATCCTCATCATCAGACGATTTTCTGTTTGTCGCTGCAGTATGTCACGAACATGAACAAAAAAAGAAAAAAAGAAGCGACAATATTGGGTACACGATATATTTTGAGCAAGGCTAGAAGAAGACGAATTCCACACACTTTATAGGCGGCTTCAGCTGGATGAACGTAAATTCTATAAATATTATAGAATGTCTTCAAAAAAATTCAATCAACTACATGTTATTTTACGTATTTAACTAACTAAACAACATACCAAATTTCGAGAAAGCGTCAGTTCACTTGAGAGGCTAACTGTTTTTATAAGGTAAGTTGAAAAAATAAAGTTGTTTTAATTAGCTTAGTTTATTAACCTATAATAATTTAACTAAGAAAGTTCACATATTGCACTCTTAACAGTATCAGAAATAAACGTTTTGTTTATTTTAATATAAAGAAAACATTTAAAAAAAATGATAGATACAAAATGACAAGAAAATATTGTCATTAAAATGTCACGTCGGCGTCGTTGCCATATTTAATAGGGAAAGGTTTCGTGTTGTGAATTAGATGAGTTGCTTGCTGGCCTATTCAGGTCTTCTGTAGTTGCTGCTACATTAATTGTTCAGCATTCGTTTCAGTAGCAAATCTTGAATAAAAATAAGCTGAAGGATCCTCTAACGAGTGCAAGGGTCCGTTATGTAAAAATTAAGAAGAGGAAGGTTGGTTATGGACAGAAGTTTGGGGTTGCATTGACGGTTGTATTTGAATTGGTGACCGATCTTGCAGAGGTGACTGCCTTGGTACGTTATACGTGAGTTAAATGTGTGATTGTTGTTGAGGGTGTGTATAATTTTCTGAAGGTGGGGCCGGTGAGGTTAAAGAGGCTTTCTAAAAGCGACATTTCGTAAGAATTTACCAATTCAAAGATCTTATTTTTAACTTTAGCCTGCCATAATGGAGGAAACGTGGCGGTACTTTTTGCCATGCTGGTAAAAAATTCTAAAAGTGCGCTATTTTTTTCATCTGTTGGTGTCGCAGCTGCCAACGCTTGTTTTTCTGAACGGGAACGTTTCTTGTCGTTTACATATTCCTTCAGTATGTCTGGCAAGGTTTCAGTTCTCTTGGCTTGTGTTTTCTTGGCTGCAGTATTTGCTATCTTTGGAACCGTGTTACTTTTTGTACTTGCAGCACGAGATACTGGTCTTGGAGAACGAAATTGTGGGGTATTAGACAGCGAGAAGGATGGACTTGTTGGGATTTCATAAAATTCATCTTCGACAGTTTGTTCTTCTGTTTCGTCTAAATGGCTTGGAGTATTAATTTCCTCATCTTGAAATTCACATTCGATGTTCTCATTCGCTTCTTCTGCACAAATATTTGTTTGCGTTCTGCAATAATGTTTTCTAGTAAGCTTTGCAACTTTTCAATATTTTGTTAACCTCAACAATTAAAACAATTCTACATAATCATAATACTCACTCCCTTCCTTTAATATGCGGCAAAAGAAAGCTAATGGTATCCCAGTACTGCCACTTTTTCCTACTTGTTGCAGCTTGTCCGCTTTTGGATTGACTACTTTTTGCATATATATATATATATATATATATATATATATATATATATATATATATATATATATATATATATATATATATATATACATTTATATAAATATAGATATATATATATATATATATATATTATATATACATTTATATAAATATAGATATATATATATATATATATATATATATATATATATATATATATATATATATATATATATATATACTTTGAGTAGACATTTAAACCTATATGTTAATTTCGTTTTCGTGTGTCCAAACCATGTAACTTCGTCTTTTTATATAGTCTCGTATATGTGTTTTAATATTTGATGAAAATGAATTCTGTCTTAGCTATAAGTACCATACTGTCATTGAAAAAGGCTAAAAATTAGCCGAAAGGTATGATTTTGGAATAAAATAAAACAAAAATGCACAGGAAATAAAATACGTTGATTTATTCCCTGTATGAAACTTATCCCAAGAAAAGTTTTCCTCTAAAAATATATTAAACAAAGGTTCAAGAAAACATTCTACCAATATATATATATATATATCCTAAATAGAAGATCAAGTGATCCCTTATTATATCCTGAAAATTTGAAGCTGCTGTCACTTTTCTAAACAAAATGGCGCTATGTCAAAATTTTGAAATTTTAATTATAATTTATTAAATTGTGTGTTTGTTAAACTAAAATAATAAAATTTTAAAATATATTTTTTGCCTAGTTAGCGTTTAATTGGGATTTACAAAATTTTGACATGGCGCCATTTTGTTAGGGAATGTGACAGCAACTTCAAACTTTCAAAACATAATAAGGAGAAAAAGACCTTTCAAATCACTTGACCCCCTTTTCCATTTAACTTTTTTTTTCAAAACGGCGCCCAGCTATCACTTTGACATTTCATTCCAGGTTTTTGGCTACAGTGGCAGACTACCAGACGCTGTCATTTAACTTCAGAATGGGACACTCTACCATACAAAATATTCTAACTCATACTAGCAAAGTAGAGAAGGTATGCGGGTTCTGAAAGTGGTGGGGGGTGTCACCACTACTCCTGACCTTGAGATTAAGCCCCGCCCACCTGTGTGACGTTATTCGACCTTGAGATTAAGCTCCGCCTCCTGACCAATGAGATTAAGCCCCGCCCCATGGTCATTATATTAAGTCCCGCCCCCATGGCCTTGGAGAGTTAAGCTCCGCCCCATGACCATGAGATTAAGCCCCGACCCACGACCTTGGAAAATTTTGCATACCACGTTTTCATATTTGTCCTTGAAGTGACGTCATATGACCTTGAGCGCACGTGTTTACATCAGCTATATTGTTTGGGCTTGGGGGTGTGTGACGGCAGATGGCCTCGAGTGTTAACTATTAAAACCAAATGATATTTAGAAATATTTATTCAATTTGGTATTATTTACAATTTTTTAATTTGTGTGTTTAAAATTAAATGTACCAAGCAATAGCAGATCAATATTTAAATTTGGGTGTTTAGAATAAACAAACTTTAGAAATATTTATTTAATTTTTTATTATTGTCTTCTTTTAATTTAGGTGTTTGGGTTAATTAACAAATTTTAAAATTATATTCTCCATTTTCATATCGTTTTGGGATGAGTTGAATAATGTTTGGGGAAAATATTTTTGGTAATAATTTCAAAATGAGAAATCAATATAGCTCCAGTTTGATCAGGATTACTCATATATGAAGATAATCAAGATTGCTGATTGTCATGAAGATAATCAAGAATGATGATTGTTGTGAATAAACCGAGTTTATAATTGTAATAAACACATATTTAAATAAAACAAAGTGGAAGTTCGTTACCATACAGGCACCTCAGGGAAGTGGATCATTATATTTTAATTACAAAAAAACATTTTCTATAGTGTTATTAGCAATGGTGGATGCAGAATACGGGTTTGTTGCTGTGGATGTTGGTGCTTATGGGAAGAACAGGAAGAACGGCGATGGTGGAATATTTAATAAATCTAATATAGGAAAATGTTTAAAAAAGAAAACGTTTGCAATGGCTGATGATCGCCATTACAAAAAATGGCGAACCTTTACCATACGTAATATATATGGGGGATGAAGCATTCCCTTGCAAAACTTACCTTATGCGACCTTATTCAGGAAGCGGACTACCACAAGATAAAAAAGTTTTTAATTATCGGCTTTTCAGAGCTCGCAGGGTATCCGAAAATGCTTTCGGAATTCTCTGTCAAAAGTTTAGAATTTTTTTAAATAAATTATAAATTCAGCCAAAAAATGCAGGCAAACTTGTTTTAGCTGCTTTGTGTCTTCATAACTTTCTTCTTCGATAATGCTTTGTTAGGTGTATTAGATGAAGAAAAAAATGAAAGTGAAGTGCCAATTTTTGTATCTTTACCTCATATTGGTGAAAAATTTTCTACAGATTCAACTGCAGTAAGGGACAGATTTAAAGAATATTTTATGACTCATGCAGGGGACTCTCTTGGCAAGAGTTAATGCCCGATTATTTTAAATTTTGTCAAAGTAAACTACAAACTTATATTACATTTATGCAATATAATAACAATAATTATTAAAACTGTTCAGTCATAACATTTGTTTATTTTTTTCTGTCAATTTCAAGAACGACCTATACAGAAGCAACAATTACAGATTTTCCACAGAATAGTCAAATATTTTAAAATTAAAAAGGAATTTATTAAATTTACGACAATGTGCCAATATTGCCAACATGAATCTTTACAGGAATCTTAATTTAAATATGCATACCTTTATTTTAGTGTATAACATTTTGTATAGTTGGTTCTCTTGTTTCCAATTTCGACGTAATTTCTATTCGCCATGTCGTACAGTTCTTGGTACACGCAAACAAGTAAGATCAAGCTATCAATTTTATCCCCGTCCATACTTCAGCACTATCTAAGTTGACGCTTGCTTTTGACTAGTTTTGACGCGTTGTGATTCTCACTTGTCCGTAAGCCGGCGGAAGTGCGCGTTTCGAAGCAGCAACGCCGCGAGTCAACGCTCCCGATCGCGTTAAAAAGTTATCGCGTCGGACCGCGACGTGCCGCTTCGCGCCGCTCTGCATAAGTGCGAACGGTATCATTTAATTACACGCAACCAATTGTAAGCGTCATTTTAAAGCGCCACGCCGGGCATATACATATATATATATATATATATATATATATATATATATATATATATATATATATATATAACGCTCCACTGTGGTCAAAATATAACATTTAGATTTCCAAAAACCAGAAAAGCCGAAAAAGATTTTGTATGATATTTTTTCTTCATAATTTAAAGTATATATTATATTTCAATGAATATAGGTTTATAGTGCTTAAAAAAAGCTCTAGGACTCTTCTTCTAAATTAAGGTGCGATATATCATACTAAAAGAAAAAGAACCAAACCTGTTATTTTAAATTACAAATTAAAATTGCTAGGTTGGTTTAGAAAACTATATTTAGCTTAAATATAATATTAAGAATATATTTTATTTGTTTTTGTTAGTATCTATTACTTATATAATATATACACTAGTCAAAATTAATTAAGAATCACTAATTATTTTTGTCATGTATTTCAATGTAAACATACTCTAATTTAAACTTGTCTTGTGCCATACTGAAATCATCGAAAAAGGAAAAACGCATATTCATTGAATCATGTCATTACAAAATAATAAGAATTAAGGAATAGGTTATCGATGTAATACAAATTTTGGTGTGGAGTGTATGCCTTAGGTAGTGTTGGGTCGAATACCGAAAAATGGTACCTATTTGAATACGAATTCCAACAAAAGTAGCTTGAATAGGATTCAGAATACTAAGTATTCAAACACTACCTAAGACTTAGGTGGGCATACTCACGAAATCCTTAGCTTCAATTATTTGGGAAAACAGACTGTGCTTCCTCGTCATCGTCTGATGGAATTTCTGGAGACTCTAACAGTAAAAGAACATCCTTATTTATTGCACCAATTTATCTAAGGGGTAAAACACGCAATGAAGAAATCAGAAGAAACTGGCAATATACCTATTAAATCTACATTTGCTATTTTTCGCGACATCTTTCGAGTATTATGTTCTCTATAAAATTTAATATCTTTGTGCCTCGATTCTTCTGCATCATCAGAGTATTTTATGAACTGTGGCAGGTATTGGGATTCAGTCATATAATTTGAACGTATAATTGCGCAGTTTTATAGGCATATTTTGCAAAAGCAGAAGAATTTACCTTAAAATTACAATTTAAAGTTTTAAGAATAATACTGAACCTATAAATTAGTTGGTCAATACCTGTAGCTCTTGAAGACAATTCTGGGTAAGAAAAAAATTTGCGGGCAGTGTTACCATTATTTATATTTCCAAAGCCAGGCTTTATTGAATCAACCAAAAGATCCATTTTATTGCGAAAAGTTGAGATTATGTGTTGTTTTCTTTTGCTGAATAACTTTTTGCTTTGTTCCCCACGAGCTTGCCACATTTTAAAATCTCTATACGCTATATGTAATAAACATTCAAACGTTCTAATATAGGCGTGCAAGGAAAATATTCTGAAGTCAAGACAAGTAGGATCAGAACTGCGTAATGTTACTTTATCTAGTTTATTAAAATCTGAGGGGCCAGCTTTACAAACGTAACACTTTTGGAAACACAAATTCGAAGCCAAAGCATTGCAAACTTTGCCATCTACCATGGTTTTTAACAAGTGGTGGTAAATAAGGAATTATTTTTTATTTAAACTAAGTTTTGTAGGTAAAAGAGTAGAAATTTGATTGTCCATGTAAGAAAATTCTGATTTAATTACCTCATTAGTCTCTTTTATAAATTGAATTCTTATATGCCGACAGAGACGCCTTGACGAAGTACGTGGGTTTTGCCATAAGGCTAATTTCGATTTTTGTTTTGGTAACACATTTGAAAGGGAATTATGGAGGTTGTTAAAATACTAGAATAATTTTGCGATTGATTTAAATTTTGTGAATCAAAGTGTTGCACCCTATTTATAAAACATATGTAAATTTACAATAGATTCATCGTTATGAAAAAACAATAGTACTTCGTTTTGTGTTTCGCCAATTCGAGATACCGTGTGGTCCAATAGAGGTTGTAGTGGTACTTCAGCTGATGTTTCTATCGTAATAATATTAGTTGTCGGATAACATTTCTTTTTTGCTTCTATAATTTTATAGCAAGGATGATATAATTTGTTTAAATTTTTCTTTTTTCCAGACTCACTTAGACTTATATATTGACTGCGAGTCAGTTTTAATCCTATAAATAGTGCTAAAGCTTCTTCCGCCGGATAACTAGAAATATCAGATTTTTTCTTTTGTTCTGCGTTTTTAAATCGTGTTGCACTCTTCGGTGAATAGGTAATTTTCCGTACAATAGTGGCGGCGTCTCTATTTCCGCGAGACTAAAGCTTTATTTGTGAGGCCAACCATAGCTCTTCTTCACTTGTTGAGTTAACAAATTCTTGCACTCTTCTTCGCTTCGCTAGATTGCTTTGGCAAATAACACTTTTGGTCACCCGCGACAAACCAATCCTGAGTCAGTAGATGTACAGTCAATGGTACCTGATATAATAACGTCTTCCTTAAGTTATTCAGTATTTTTCTGCATAAATCTGGACAAAAATCTGTGACTTTCATTCTACTTCCTCCATAAGGCCATACAAAAAGTATGGATGGCCTTTTTGAGCTCGTCATGATCTTGGGTAGTCACAGTCTCAATTCCAATAATGTTAATAACATGTCCAAACAAGATTTTTTTTTATTTTACCTCTATAGGACGAAATGGAGTTACTCGTAAAACATTAAATAATGTCAGTCGGGTGAAACGCGCACATCTACCTAAAAAAGCATTTTTTTCTAACAATTGTAAGCTAATGTGCACAATAAAATAGGTATATATCAAAAGCCTAAGCTCTACTGAACATAATTATTCCAAAATAAATGTGTGCTAAGAAGTGCTAAAAAAGTACTTCTATACTAAACTTCGCATATCATGTTTTTTTTCAGTAAAACCGTACAAGCGGAATTAAAGCAGAAATACTAATAACTCAAAATATATCACAAATTTAATATATATGCTACTAAAGTACATACCTTAAGCAATGTGTACCATTTTCAAAATAACACATAAACACTTCAGGCATCTGACGTAAACATTTTTTATGACAGCTAAAATTG
Organism: Kuschelorhynchus macadamiae; assembly: GCA_030620095.1. NCBI lineage: Eukaryota > Metazoa > Arthropoda > Insecta > Coleoptera > Curculionidae > Kuschelorhynchus > Kuschelorhynchus macadamiae. The sequence continues at coordinate 571,368 of JAUTXW010003691.1, read as the reverse complement.
AACTATGGCGCTGAAACAATAGGCGTCTCAGCCTTCCTTAATCTTCGTGGACTTGTGTAGAACAAGATAATAGGGTAAACGCATAATATTTGATAATTTTTTATGTAAATGTTATTTCTAAATATAACCCAAGTATTTTTAAGCATATTAGGCTGATGAAAAAAAATCATTTTTGGAATGCCAAATTATAGTTTTTGACCACAGTGCGCCGTCTTACCACAATTGTCCAGAAATTTTGGTATTAAGATTGGATACCTCCTTTATTCTTCACATCGTTGGCATACCACGCTTTTTTTCGTGTAACAAAGTTATATATCTGTGGTTCAGATTTTTTTGCTATCTAGCAAAAGTAAACATCTTTATATTTTATCAGTCAAGGTAAAGGTAAGTACATTCCAAAATGTTTAGTTATTGTTTTAAGCTTCTTGCTACAAACTCATTTAAGTATGATAGACAGAAAGAGGATTTGAAGAACTTTTATTAGAAAAGTTTAAGCTACTTATTTCAAAACTTTTCGTCATATGCAGAACTTTTCCTAGGTTTCATAAAATGGACTTTGCGAAGATATAATAATAAGCAAAATTTTTTGAATTTTATAGTTAACATAGGAATTTGCCTATAGTTTTAGGTCCCTAATGAATAATGATTAGTATTCAATCAATAATTGTTATTTACTTACCAAATAGTTTATCTTCTTTAGCTAAGTAAAAACAAAAAAAAATCACGTCATGCTTTATTGCATGGTCTCAAATTACATCTACCAGATGGGAATATTCTCGGTACGGCGCGGGATTACTTTCAATCCATTCCAGCGTTGGCGAGCTCGTCAATACATTTCGTGTGGTTGTTCCGCCGCAGTCGAGGGTGTAATCTCTGGCATAGTATTTACTGAAGAAAATGTAGCATTTTTCTATTAAAAAATTATTATCGGGTCGTGGTCAAAAATTAAATTTCTCTAATTGAGTGAAATCGACTTACCAGGGGGGATTTAGAGAGGCGAAAAGAGTTTCGCCCCAGTGACTATAAGTCCTTGCTTTATATGTTTTAAAGCGTTTATAAAATTCGACAACTAAAAAAATTGTCTCCCCTTCTTTAACAGTTTACGTATAGTTCTGGGGCTGGCCCTACCGACTGCGCAGGTTTCGAGTTGCGTGACTCGGTCATACAAATTCTTACTTCGAGGTCCTAAAGCTGCCTGACCAAGTTCAATCAATGGGGTAGGTATAGGTAGTCATAAAAAATGTGTATTTAAGTGAATTTCTGTATACGTAATTTTATATGCAATCGTGTTTTATGATTATCAGAGAGTTTTTCTTTGGTTTATCGTAAAAAGATTTCTATCACTCATTCTAAGTCTTCACCGGAATGCAACTTGCCCATGCTGTTTTACATTTCGGCATGGAACTCGCTCATCTACGCTACTCTATGGCGACCTGATGACCTCTAAAAAGGGCGAAATCGCGATCGTCGTTTATCTAAAATGAAACATTGTGGTTAGAACATGTTCCAAATATGGAACATTGTATCCGTGTTATAACGTTGGTGCACGAGGAATAAAAATATATTAACATGTTTCTCTCAACGAAAGGTTGTATAGTATTTGACCTACACGGGGCTCGCTAGCCTATCGGAGCCTGATGACCTCTAAAAAGAGCCAAATAGCAATTGTCGTTTGGCAAAATTGAATCATTGTTTCTGCCGGGATGCAGAAGATATTCTAGACAGGGATCAAAAATTAGTTAATTAAAAAAAACCCTTTAAATTGTTTTTTTACACTTTCACTAAGGAATAAGTTGATCTAGCTATTAGAAAATAAAATTTGTTTTTGTAAATTAACGGAACAAATAAAATAAAGCCCTGCTTGGCACCCTCTATAAATAACTTTTTGGTTTGGAAAGTTCGAAGTTTAAAATCGTTAACATAAATTAAAATTTTCAAGAGCTGGCTTAAAAGCACATCTCAATATCTGTTTTAGTTTTTAAAATATTCTACTTTAACTTACACCTAGAAAGTCGCTTGTCCCGTTTGCTCTGTCCAACAGTTGAGAACAATTTAGCAAAAAAGAAAATACAAAACCGATATACACGCCCATTTATTACAAAAACAAAGATCAATCTCGTTTTATTTACTTAACTCCTCGCCATCAATTTTAAGCTCCAAATATAGGCATTATATTTTTACAGGAACATTTAAGATCCTTTCGATAGCAGACTTTGCGTTGAATTATTAATAAGGTTGTCGTGTCGATTTCTTGTTGTGACCCATGAAATTTTAATGGACCGATTTTGTTCTAGAACAGCAAGTGGAAAACATTATTATCGTTTTGACCGTGCTGTCGTCAGTTCCAGCTAATAATGAATGAAAGCTAAATAAATGTCGTTAATTATCTGCACCAAATATTATAATGCTATGCTGAGAAGCGAAATCTCGACCAAAGAGAAATGTTAAATTATATAGTTAATGCTTTTTAGAGATAATGGTTTTTTTACCTTTGTAAACGTTATCTTTAAATTATGAAGCTAGTTATTTAGGTACTAAAAATTACATGGCTTGAAAAACAATATAATAATATAACGGAATATTAAATAACTAGAAATAGAAACAAGTATTTAAAATTTTTACCTGTTCAAGATACGGTGGAGAGTAATATATATACATATATATATATATATATATATATATATATATATATATATATATATATATCTATATATATATATATATATATATATATATATATATATATATATATATATATATATATATATATATATATATATATATATATATATATATATATATATATATATATATATATATATATATATATATATATATATATATATATTATATATATATATATATATATATATATATATATATATATATATATATATATATATATATATATATATATATATATATATATATATATATATATATATATATATATATATATATATATATATATATATATATATATATATATATATATATATATATATATATATATATATATATATATATATATATATATATATATATATATATATATATATATATATATATATATATATATATATATATATATATATATATATATATATATATATATATATATATATATATATATATATATATATATATATATATATATATATATATATATATATATATATATATATGTATATATGTATATATGTATATATATAAAAGGCGTTAACATAAATTAAAAGTTTCAAGAGCTGACTTAAAACCGCATCTCCATATCTCTACTTGTTTTTCAAAGATTTTACTTTAACTTTTACCTAGAAAGTCGTTTGTCCCGTTTGCTCTGTCCAACAGTTGAGAACAATTTAGTAAAAAAGAACGGATATAAACGCCCATTTATTGCGGAAACAATGATCAATCTCGTTTTAAATTACTTTACTCTTCGCCATCAATTTTAAGCTCCAAATATAGGCATTATATTTTTGCATGAACATTTAAGATCCTTTCGATAGCAGACTTTGCGTTGAATTATTAATAAGGTTATCGTGTCGATTTCTTGTTGTGAGCCATGAAATTTTAATGGACCGATTTTGTTCTAGAACAGCAAGTGGAAAACATTATTATCGTTTTGACCGTGCTGTCGTCAGTTCCAGCTAATAATGAATGAAAGCTAAATAAATGTCGTTAATTATCTGCACCAAATAGGATAATGCTATGCTGAGAAGCGAAATCTCGACCAAAGAGAAATGTTAAATTATATAGTTAATGCTTTTTAGAGATAATGGTTTTTTTACCTTTGTAAACGTTATCTTTAAATTATGAAGCTAGTTATTTAGGTACTAAAAATTACATGGCTTGAAAAACAATATAGTAATATAACGGAATATTAAATAACTAGAAATAGAAACAACTATTTAAAATTTTTGCCTGTTCAAGATACGGTGGAAAGTTATATATATATATATATATATATATATATATATATATATATATATATATATATATATATATATATATATATATATATATATATATATATATATATATATATATATATATATATATATATATATATATATATATATATATATATATATATATATATATATATATATATATATAGATTTGATCTGTTATATTCACTAGAGTTTTAAATATTTTGTTGAAAGTGTCAGTTTTATAGTTATGATTCACCAACATACTTATTCAAAATGTATACCGTAAGCCTGTCATTTTTAGGCGTATTTAAATATTCATCTAAGTAGAAATAATTAAGTTACTTAAAACTCTATAAAAAGAGCGTTTTTCCCCTAGGTATTCCTAAATTTAAATGCACTGAGGTTAACTAATAATATTTACAAAGAATAAATCGTACTGTTTTATTTAAAAATATTTAGTTCATCTAACTTTTATCTCTGGGAATATACGGTTGTCAAAAACATATTTTAAGATTAATTTACGACGAAAATTTTTATAGGATTTAAAGTATAGCCCTTATATGCATTTTAAATTGATTACTAAACCATGTTGGGGTTGAATGTAAGACGTGGCAGAAAATTAAATACGACGCAGTAAAAGATGTATAAACTCTTGTAAACCGAGTGCTCCTACAAAATATATCAAGTTATATTTATAGTTATAGTTATAGTAGGCACAAATGCTTCTGACAAAGGTGATATTAAAAGTCAAAAGCTTTGAACAAACTTTACAATATATTAAATATGTATATATATATATATATATATATATATATATATATATATATATATATATATATATATATATATATATATATATATATACATATATATATATATATATATATATATATATATATATATATATATATATATATATATATATATATATATATATATATATATATATATATATATATATATATATATATATATATATATATATATATAACAGAGCGTGCAATGTAGTAGCCCTAGCTCAATTAACCCGGAGAGTAGGGCGTGGGAAAACTTAAGAAGTCTTAAAGAAATAAAAAGAGAGAAAAAAAAATGAGCGCCAGCAATTTATAACGAATTAAATTGGAAAGCCCCTTGATCTTCGCGGCACTTGCTTCCTCTTGATACTTTAAAAGAAAAAGAGTGAGCTAAATAAAAAAAATCTATTTATCCGTTACTGTATAAAAGAAAAATATAAACAATAAGTATGTTATCAGTTACGGTATAAAGAAAAAAAGTAAACAATAAGTGTCACCAAATCCAGCAGCACCTGGAAGTTCTGAAGCGCTCCTAACTTCAAACTAGGCCCGTGACATGGGATTAGTCCCGAGTCTTGAAGTTAAGTCCGTGACTTGAAATTGTCTGTGACTTGCAGTTGCAATTAGCCTCTGACTTGAAATTAGGACTGTGACTTACAGTTGGCCCCTAACTTGAACCCTATGAATACAAAAATTTTCTAGAATTTTTCATAGTGATTCAAAGTCTATAACGAAAACCCAAACAATTTTAATTAATTCAAAAAAAATCCCCAAAAGGTTTTTACTGATTCAAAATTAACTGAAGAGTCAGAACAATAATTTAATTTTAAAAATTTTGTACTACCGAGAAGTATAAAAAAAAATATTAAATTAATTTCAAGACACTAACCAGAACTTTTCTTTAAATAAATTAAAACCGCAAGCAACAAAATAAAAAAATACAATAAAATAATTTAAAATGAAATCACTAAAGATACCATCAATAAGCACAAAATACCCTGATGGGTATCGAAAATTCAGTCGAAACGTTGTGTCAATAAATCCAACAACTCCACAAATACAAACTAAGACCGAAAAGGAAAATTCTAAAATTTACTTTATCAAATATAATCTCAATAACCAGCGTTAACACTAAAATAAATACAAGGTTTCGACTGAATCCGAATGATTTAAATTAACAATAAGTAATAAAGTAGAAATAATTCTAATACTTAAAAAAAATTTAGGCCCTGATGGAGACTTAAAATTACTCGAAACGTTGGGTAAGACAAATATAAGCACATTGTTATAACTGACTCCAATAAAACTAAATTCAATTTACAATAAATAAATTTGTAACAAAATCGATTACTATAACAATTTCCCGTATAAAATAAATAGTAAATTAAGACTGACCTCGGCCAATTTAAATAGAAATGAGAATAAAATAAAAAAAATAGCAAAATCTTAACAAAAGAAGGTATGTATAGACCTGAAGAATAGCAAATATTTAAGCGAAACGTTGTGGGAATACTTACAAAAAATATAGATATAATAAGGCTGCAATAAGAAAAATCAAAATGCACAAATATATTTAAATTATAATATAACCAGCTTAAAAAAAAAGGTTTTATTTAACTAATTATTTTCCAGCTGCGAATCAAAATGCAAAAAAAATACCATAAACTAAAAGAATAACAATTTACGTCATACTTAATTGTTACTGAAAACCTCTGCAAGCCATTTATTAATCTGTTTATTATCTATTAAAAAGAACGAATGTAGTAATCAAATCACACTATGCAAGCTGCTTAAATATTGTGGTTTTATTTTAAAATAAAATAGAGCCAATTTACGATCCACAAAATATGGTTAATATAATAAGGAAATTAATCAAATTACTGAGGTAAAAGATGTTCGACGAAATTCAAACTAAAAATGTGTCTTCCTATGAATTCGTTACACTTGCATTTAAGATTTCAAAAAAATATATAAAAACTAGCCCCTGTTGCATCAAAAAAAAAAAAAAATAATCGTCTCACCCGAGCAAAAGTTAATTCCAAAAAAAAATGAGAAAAATTACCAAATTACGAAAAGCAAAATTTAAGAAAAAAAGATACCCTTTTCAAGATAAATGATATTAAAGCAAATTAAAGTTCTAGTCAGAAAGTGATTTCACGTGCCAAATACAAGGGCATGGAAAGTGGCGGTCTGGTCCAATCTTCAGGTAAAATCCTCTCTTAGAGAGATTTTCTAGTACGAAAAATAACACTCACAGTGCAAACTATAATGTGCCCGAAAAACCATTGCGGTGTTGAGGAAAAATCCCGCTAACTGATTTCCAAGATTTTCCTGGATTATTTCCTCAGACTCGCGCTGAAGACCTGTGGGTTATCTGCAGGTGACCAGAAAAGTGAAAAATGTGTTCCCCAGCTTCCTTTCCATCTAAAACTTTGGTTAACTAAGGTGGTGGAATACCATTGGCTAGAATATGTCAGGTGCTAACAACCTTGCCAAAAGAGCACATAGGCGGAATAAAACAAGGATATGATTAACATGTCAGACAAGAAAAACGACTCTCCATTGGTTGAGAAAGATACAGGAAATAATGCAGGAATACACTTGGCAACAGCGAAAAAGATGCCTGCGCTCTTGATATGAGGAAGTACCGGATGGAGGGTTTCGAGAATAAGTTAATATGGAAGTCTTAGCCGAATAGATCCGAAAAGTTCCGAGACGACGCAATAATAACATAGACAGAAACGACTAACCTGAAATTTAAAAGCAACGCCAAGGCGAAATGGAAATGTAAATAAACAAATAATATTTAATTAATTACTCTAGTACTAATGGAAAAGGATCACTCAGAAAAGTCAAATATTAGTCCGGAGTAGAGTACCAAAGAGTCAAAAAAATGATGTGCTAATGCAGGAGTAGTTAAATGCCATAAAAATGAAACGTAAGTTTAGTTTAATTTAATAGAATTTTCCCAACTGTATAAACCCATTATTTAACCATAAAAGAGGAATTTATTCACACAATTATTAACTATTTATTTTAGGAAATGCATCAGACGCAGACGTAACGAAATTTCAGTTTATAATAGGCTCCAAGTAATTATGCAACTATGGACAAAACAAAATTCGATCTGAATTTCGGAACATCAAACATTGATAAAAATTATAAGAAGGCTGTAGTTTATATAGTCTCAGGAAAAAGAAGGTAAGAATATTAATATTGAATCGAGAAATACCTTTGGTTTATTTATGTCTAACTTAAATGAAAATACCTTTATATGTTACATATTCACAGCAAAAGGGAACACGAATAATAAAATGTAGATTTAAGAGAAAGTATGAAGTGGTGTATATATAGTATCTATAGTCTAAAAATAATCCTATGTATATCTGAAAAGAAATATTTATCAAGGCAACCTTTTTTTTTAATACAAGTATTTACAGTTCAATATTAATACATAATATCGACTTTATACCAAAAAATTTATTGGGGTACTAATGATTTGGTTTTTTTTACAGCGACAGAAGAGTTATACAAAATATACGCTCGAATCTAAAAATGCAGCATATCTAGCCAAGGAAAACGAAAATCCCAAGACTTGTATAAAGGACTCGAAAACAGGTTTTCAAAATTAATAAAATTTAATTGATATCTACTCTGTAAAATATATGGGAAATAAATAATTTGTCTAAAGTGCTATTTGAAGTTTTTCTTATACAGTATATAATTATTAAATTCGCCAAAATTAAATAAATCCAACAATTATATTTGAACTGATTTTTTCTTGGCGACATCTATGAACGGACGCTAAACTTATACCATTTACTAAAAATTATTCCTTTATATCTTGAGTTCAGATATAGGTACAAAATCAACTACGTATCGAGAGGTGACACTGTGTGTACCAAAATTTGCTGCAAAAGGTGTTGAATTTATATTTCGCTTAAATATGAACAATGTAACCGCTTCTAATAAGAAAACTAATAAAATCTAAGTAAATCAAACCAACATTATAATCACTAAACTTAATAAATCAGACCAAAACAGTGTGATATACTTTTCTTTTATTACGATTTTTTTTTTATTCAGCAACGTTTCGGCGGTCGTTTACCACCATCATCAGGCTAAAATACAAAAATTTTATTTATAAATTTTAAATTGTTAATACAAAGGACAGAAATATGGAATGACACTACAACTAGACGTTTTGTTTTTTTTTTTTTTTTTGGTGATAGGTTGAAAAAGAATAAAATATTACATACATACATTTAAATTCAAAAACAAACAAACGTAATGATAGCTAATACACGTTATATGTATATTCTTATTATTAGTAGGTAACCAAGAGAAAGGAAACAGAGACAAATCTTTTGTTTTTTTATATATCTTATAGAAAAGCATGTATTATTATTATTATTTTTTTTTAGGTTTAATAAACGCATCAAAACATGTAATACATAAACAATTATGATCATACCTTGTTTTTTTTTTTTTTGGGAGGTGTGCACCAGTTCAAAGCATACTTTTTGTTCTAATTAGTATGTGGAGTCATATTTCGGTAATACCTATTTTTTATATATATATATATATATATATATATATATATATATATATATATATATATATATATTTGTTATTTCTACACAAGAAACACTCTCTGCAATGTACTAGTTTCAAACTAGCTGTAAACAGCGTATTGGAAGAATGTGATTTGGATAATTTATTTTATAATTTGAACAGGTGAGACACCTGTGGTGTTTTTATTTAAATATTAAAACATTAGTGGGTTGTCAACTGTTTTGCGACTGAAAAATATAAAACTATTTGTTTTTTTGGTTTAAACAGTTTAACGCCAGATGTCAGATCGGGATTTTATTTTCAGAGATTAATTTTATTTGGTTTATATAATGTATTAATCTGTTTTTTTTTATTGATAAGAAAGAAAAAGGAAAATATGTTTTGATGTTAAATGTTCTATTAAATTAGATGTTTATAAAATGGAATTATGTTATCCTAATCAGTTTTTTGGTTAATATTGTTTGGAAACTTGTGAATGTATAACGTTTCCAAAATTAGTCTTTTGATACGATTTTCTTCAGTGTGTAATATTGAGAAATTGTTAAAATCAAAAGCATGTAATGTTGTTAGAGAGTGGTTACATAAGCCTGAATGCGAGGGGTTATTTTTACGAATATTATAGTTGTGTTGATAAAAGCGTTTTTTTGTGTATTGTGATGTTTCACCGATATATACAAGAGTAGGGTCACAAGACATACATTCTAATTTGTATACCAAATTACTTTGAAGTGTTTTATCATCGCGATCTTTTAAAGAAGTGAAAATATTAGAGATAAGATTGGAAGGTGTCCAGGCGGGAGCAGCATTAAGAGATTGTAGAATTGTTTTCGTTTGATTCTCAATCGTGTGGAAAAATGGCATTTTTATGTATGAAATACTAGACAAACTGTTTTGAGGGTTACTATTGGAATTGAAATTGGTATTATTAGATGCGAGGACTTGTTTTCTTTGTGTTAGTTTGATGTAACGGTCATCAATAACTCGACTTAAGAGGCTTTCTGGATAGCAGTTTTTTTCTAATGTGTTCTTGATAAAATTTAGATTATCATTATGATATTTATGATCTGACAATAGAATTGCTCTGTCGACAAGATTCCTAATAGTTGATATTTTATACTTCATAGGATGATAGGAATAAAAATTTAAGTATCTGCCAGACCAAGTCTTCTTCTTATACCAATTTGTGGTGACTTTGTTATTGCTTTCAAGATTGAGAGTGATATCTAAGAAATTAATAGAAGAATTATCAGGAATTGCTACTGTGAATGTGAGCCTGTTATCAAGATTATTAAATGACTGAACAATATGATTTATATTCTCTTGTTCAACTAAAAGTAACGTATCATCTACGTATCTTGTATAGAAAGGAATGTTAAAAGAGAAACTACTGAAAGCTTGCTGTTCAAGGGCAAAAAGAGCTAAATCTGCCATTATTGGCGAAAGAGGAGAATCCATAGGACAGCCGTATATTTGTTTGTAAACATCATTGTTGTAAGAGAAAACACAGAAATTAAAAATAAACTGTATAGCATACAAACAAATATACGGCTGTCCTATGGGTTCTCCTCTTTCGCCAATAATGGCAGATTTAGCTCTTTTTGCCCTTGAACAGCAAGCTTTCAGTAGTTTCTCTTTTAACATTCCTTTCTATACAAGATACGTAGATGATACGTTACTTTTAGTTGAACCAGAGAATATAAATCATATTGTTCAGTCATTTAATAATCTTGATAATAGGCTCACATTCACAGTAGAAATTCCTGATAATTCTTCTATTAATTTCTTAGATATCACTCTCAATCTTGAAAGCAATAACAAAGTCACCACAAATTGGTATAAGAAGAAGACTTGGTCTGGCAGATACTCAAATTTTTATTCCTATCATCCTATGAAGTATAAAATATCAACTATTAGGAATCTTGTCGACAGAGCAATTCTATTGTCAGATCATAAATATCATATTGATAATCTAAATTTTATCAAGAACACATTAGAAAAAAACTGCTATCCAGAAAGCCTCTTAAGTCGAGTTATTGATGACCGTTACATCAAACTAACACAAAGAAAACAAGTCCTCGCATCTAATAATACCAATTCCAATTCCAATAGTAACCCTCAAAACAGTTTGTCTAGTATTTCATGCATAAAAATGCCATTTTTTCACACGATTGAGAATCAAACGAAAACAATTCTACAATCTCTTAATTCTGCTCCCGCCTGGACACCTTCCAATCTTATCTCTAATATTTTCACTTCTTTAAAAGATCGCGATGATAAAACACTTCAAAGTAATTTGGTATACAAATTAGAATGTATGTCTTGTGACCCTACTCTTGTATATATCGGTGAAACATCACAATACACAAAAAAACGCTTTTATCAACACAACTATAATATTCGTAAAAATAACCCCTCGCATTCAGGCTTATGTAACCACTCTCTAACAACATTACATGCTTTTGATTTTAACAATTTCTCAATATTACACACTGAAGAAAATCGTATCAAAAGACTAATTTTGGAAATGTTATACATTCACAAGTTTCCAAACAATATTAACCAAAAAACTGATTCTGATAACATAATTCCATTTTATAAACATCTAATTTAATAGAACATTTAACATCAAAACATATTTTCCTTTTTCTTTCTTATCAATAAAAAAAAACAGATTAATACATTATATAAACCAAATAAAATTAATCTCTGAAAATAAAAATCCCGATCTGACATCTGGCGTTAAACTGTTTAAACCAAAAAAACAAATAGTTTTATATTTTCCAGTCGCAAAACAGTTGACAACCCACTAATGTTTTAATATTTAAATAAAAACACCACAGGTGTCTCACCTGTTCAAATTATAAAATAAATTATCCAAATCACATTCTTCCAATACGCTGTTTACAGCTAGTTTGAAACTCGTACATTGCAGAGAGTGTTTCTTGTGTAGAAATAACAAATATATATATATATATATATATATATATATATATATATATATATATATATATAAATAGGTATTACCGAAATATGACTCCACATACTAATTAGAACAACAAAAAGTATGCTTTGAACTGGTGAACACCTCCCAAAATAAAAAGGTATGATAATAAATGTTTATGTATTACATGTTTTGATGCCTTTATTAAACTTAAAAAAAAATAATAATAATACATGCTTTTCTATAAGATATATAAAAAAACAAAAGATTTGTCTCTGTTTCCTTTCTCTTGGTTACCTACTAATAATAAGAATATACATATAACGTGTATTAGCTATAATTACGTTTGTTTGTTTTTGAATTTAAATGTATGTATGTAATATTTTATTCTTTTTCAACCTGTCACCAAAAAAAAGAAAAAACAAAACGTCTAGTTGTAGTGTCATTCCATATTTCTGTCCTTTGTATTTACAATTTAAGATTTATAAATAAAATTTTTGTATTTTAGCCTGATGATGGTGGTAAACAACCGCCGAAACGTTGCTGAATAAAAAAAAATCGTAATAAAAGAAAAGTATATCACACTGTTTTGGTCTGATTTATTGGGAACCCTTTGATACATTGTACAAAAAAGACCGGAAACTTATACAATTTGCTAAACTTAATACTAAAGTAGTAGATTATAATATTAAATTAATCATACAATGAAATGCACTTATAACAAAATTAAACTGTTAATATATATATATATATATATATATATATATATATATATATATATATATATATATATACCTTCTTTAGGACTTTTCTACAAATCATTTCAAAAGAAACAAATTAGAAAGAAATGAATTAATTCTATAATAGTTTGAGCTCACCAATGTGGGTTTGCTTTAAAACAATAATATTCCATGAAGTAGACAGACATTTAGTTGTAAGAAACCGTCGTTCTGTTCAGTTAAAATTTTTAAAAATTCATGTTTTACCATGAAAATTAAAATTAAAAACTTTTCAATCCATAATGGGACATGGCAAACTAGTTTTCCGAGAATTTTTGAACATGAAAGTGGAGAGATTGTGAGTGAAAGAGATAGAGATATTATATATATGAAGAAAGGAATAGAGAGAGTATGCTAAAGGCACAATACAGAAGGTTGCCTATCTTACGTCGGTGTGATGCTGTGAATGCTCAACCCAATATAATCGAATTTACAAGAACATATACTAGGAAAGTGCGCTTATAGTAAGAGGAAGCTTTATTCAAAATCTCAGCGACACCCCAGTTAAGAGAGTGGTTTTCTTTAACGAAATGTTCACTCAATACACAGGACGGAACCCTTCTCCGACAGTCACTCTTGTGTGAAGTGATTCGGCCTTTAAGGCTTCTAGAAGTTTGTCCTATGTATGATAACTCGCACTCTTTACATTCCATTTTATAAACTATATTATAATTCTCTAGCAACGACAAGGGTGTTTTAGTTTTTGTGAACAGGAAAGCTGGAGTTTTTTGTTGCTTTCTCACTATCCTAACTTAAGGAATTTTAAAAATATTTTTAAGTCTATTAGTGAGGTTTTTCAATGTGTGGAACAAAGGAAACCTCTCGGGAGGAGGATTATTAAGAACTGATAATTGCCTTGTTCAAGTCCAAAGACATATATAACATGTAATAGATTAAGGAAGTATTGGATTTGGACGATCGATCTCTCTAAAATTGTCTATAATATTGTGTTGAGTCTAAAACAAAATTTTTAGCACTAGTTTCAAGAGGTAAGAATCTTCTAGGAATATATTTTTAAGTTGTTGTAAAGTCAAATCTCTTTTAGTTGGATCAGTGTGTCTAATAGCTTGAGTTTTCATGCACATATTAAGGTTAGTTTTTATACGTACCGGATGGTAAAAGTGGTAGCTAATGAACCTATTTGAACACTATGGTTTTCTGTACCATTGTGTTTGCGGATTATTGTCATTCGGACGAATAACTATCAGGTTGAGGAAAGGAATACTGTTATTGGTCTCCTACTCGCATGTAAATTGTATTGTTCATTATGAGTTGAAAATGGCAAGAGCAACCCCCGGGAAGAAGTTAACTAAAATTGGTGAGATCGTAGACCCCATGGGTGTGCCAAAAATTTGTTGGTAATAAAGTTATAAAACACTAATATAATTGAGTCAAAAATGAATTTTATTAAGTTTTCAAAAAAAAAATCAAAATCCAGACCGCAAAATGGAAAGATGTGATTCCAATCAACAGAGAAGATAAACTTCAAGATCCGGTTATAAACAAAAAGAGTGATACCCAGAACCTCAGTTCCATATACAGTTACACTTTAGCATTATATAAAAACAAATTTCGATATCTGAACGCCCACGCCTCCGATGAATACTGTATAACATTTCCCTTTTATATTGTTTTATTTCTCTCCATCTTGGTTTTACTTTGCTATTGTTCCAATAATTAATTGATCTATAACTATTGCAGGAGCAACTCTCATATTTTTAAGGTTGTCGGACCATTTACGCTTATCTCCCTAACTAGTTATTAATATGTAATAAATATTTTGGTTGTACATATTTTTGTAAATTAGATTGAATTAGATTGAGCATTGCATTCACACCACTGTAAGATAGGCAACCTGTCAACCTTCTGTGTTCTGCCTTCAGACTTTTAATCAGTACACCCTCTATTACTTTTTTTATGTTTAAATAATATTTGTATCTCATCCACTCACGCCACTACACTATCATGATAAAAAAAATTCGAAAAACATGTTTGCTACTAAACAAAATGAGGTCCCATCATGGACAACTTTTTAAAAGTTTTTAATTTTAATTTTTAGGATAAAATACGTATTTTTAAAAATTTTAACATAATGATGGCAACTAAATGTGTGTCTCAAGAACTGTTATTGTTTTAAAGCAAACCTACATTTGTGAGTTTAAACTTATTAGAATTAATCAGTTTATATATATATATATATATATATATATATATATATATATATATATATATATATATATATATATATATATATATATATAAATCATTAGAAAAATATATCTGTGAGTGAAAAATTTTAGTATACTTTCAATTTTATAATTACGTTTAATCCGTATAGCAAAACTAAATTTAAGTTTAACATTGTGTTTTAGGGGTACGAGTTTTTCTTACCTTAGTTTTGCAACATTTATCACAGAATAAAGCGCTCTTTTATATAAAGTCTGTCAATTTTAAATTTAAAATCAGAAAGACAACGAGGAATAGTCAAAACTAACAATATTTTTGAAAATGTTGTTACCATTGGATTTCTTCTCATTTCTTAATTCATAAACAAGGCAAATTGTAATCTTTTCTATGCATAATATATTGACTTATGAAAGCCACTTTATTGAATCTAGACCAGAATAAAATTTAGACATATATAAATCAACACAAAATACGTAAAACTTTTGGGTTGTATTATGTAAATGCTCTTTTTTATCAAGTTGTAAATATCGATCTCGTTCAGAATGTTTTTAGTTTTTGTGGATACATTTATACCGCAGATGTTATTTCTATAAAAAAATATAAAATAACAAAAATAAACAAGAATCTAAAAATAATATTAATAATACGCTCCGTTTCAGGGCTCGTAAAGTATAAGGTTCTGTGATATAAGATAATGGATAATATCCAGTCCTGGCTTACTAATTGGAATGTTAAGTTCTCAAACCTGAGTTGTTGCCAGTCCTACCACCAACAATCATTTTTTCGCTCGATCTCTTGCTTTAAAATGTTGTACACTTGTATATGCCAGTTGTTGACCCTTAATTTAATACAGCTTAACCTGGATCTTGTAAATCAATTTCGACTCACTCCCGCCTGATTGACTGCTTTTAAATTTCTTATCCATATTAAGTTTAAAGATAAATATTATATTATCTTTGAGCTCAACCTCGATCTTGCAAGTCCAAATTGATTTATATCATTTTGATCGATTGATAGGATGCTGAGGGACTCCCTAAATGATATTCATAATATTATAGAAAAGGTAAAAATTGGATAAAAAAATATATTTCGAAAGTTACCAAAGCTTATAACATGAAAATATTACTGGCAAATGTGTAAAAAATATAATATTATTATACCAAAATTATGTTATAAACGTGTGGCTATTATAAGTAACGTTAAAAGATTGTCTTGCAATGGAAAAAAAATAAATGTTGCAACTTTTAAAATCAGCTATACTCATCACTTCATAATATTATATTTATTTATTTTCAGTTAAAGTCAATAAAAACCGTTTGCATTTAAAAATAATCTGAGTGTTATAGTTTTTTTGATAGGCCTTTTCTACAATGCACTGCCCCGAAAAGTTTATTGCCTCTGTCATCACACCTTTATATAACATGTGCAAAATGTCAAGTAGAATTGGTTCAAAATGTGTTTGCAAAATTTGACCAGACCCAATCACAGCTAGAGAGAGAATTTAAAATAAGTACTTGCCATGGAAAAGAGGGGGTCTCTTTTCCATAAGCACATTGCTCGTTGTTTTATTTTACGTTTGTTTACTAAGTTTAGCCGTTTTTGATCAAAATAAGAAATGTTACCAAATCTTCAGTTATCGCAAACACTAACTATCCTTGGTCTTGAGTCCTGCCGTGATGTCAAATCACAACCTAGCAACAACTACATATAAATTATACTAATAATAATAATAATAATAATAACAGACCCTTACTATCATTATACACCAACATCCATACTTGAAAACGAAGACTACAAGCTTTACTGGGACTTTACTGGGACATTGATTGATATCACCTTTCAATCTAACAAAATGAAGATCAATTATTTAATTGTAGCAGTAAGAAGATCGGCAAATACACCCACTTGGCAATGGAAGTAAAAAGGCTGTGGAAACAGGAAAGAGTCATCATTGTTCCTCTCGTCATATCAGTAATAGGTTTCACCCCAAAAACGTTTACACCGCTTTTGGCTTAATAGGAACTTAATACAGACATTCACAGAAACTTCCAGAAATCGGTCATTTTGAAAACATGTAGCATGGTGAGATAATTTCTTACTACACAATAGTTGTTTTTTTTCCGTTTCCTTTTTTTGTACTGACTTGGTATAATCCCGTCAGTATAAAATACAACCACAGGAATACGGTGAGACAACAAGTCGAGTTAATATTAATAATTCAGTCTTATTTGGACCCCTCATTTAATACTGGCTAGCCTGCGGACATGCGAATTGTCAAAATCTAAAAAAATGTTAAACCTTTTTTTAGATTTCCACGTTTGCTGCCGCTATTTATATATCAGCTCCTCTCTCCACCGTTGCGCTACGTCATACGTGTCGTCATTGCTAGAGCGAAAGCAATAAAAAATGTATTGTATTTTATTTTCTAGCAAAGCTAAAGGAAACTAGAATGTTGTATACGGATATAGTTAAGCTACAAACATTTGACAGAATTAATCTAAACATTCGTTAGTCTAAGTAGAAATAATTAAGTTATTTTAACAAAAAAAAATGGTAGAGCGGCCTTATAAAGCCTTAATAAACGCTGCGCATGGGTCCTATAATAGACATAATTTATTCTGACCATTTTTTGACATAAGCTCCTATGCCTATACCTGTACACAAAAGAATTATTAAATCAGCTACGAAAGAAAATGCGAACATATTGGCAAATTATTAAATTTACTTAAAACGCACAGACAGAAAGTTTCATAACATCGCAGAATAATATAAAGTATAAAAGCGTAGTCAGAAATTCTGATTCAATGTTATTTTAAATATATGTATATGGGCTGCAGCGACCGGTGTGAATCTAAGGCTATTAATTTCACATAATTTTGCTATCAACGACACGTTTAATTAAATACAGATTTGTATTCGCAATTGCAGGAAAATATTTTGAGCTGAATTTAATAGCAGCCGTTCGATAATATGAACTCTCTCACGCCTATGTATTTTTTAATTCCTAGATTCGACTAATATAAAACAGATTCTCGAAAAAAAAGTATTTCTTTAGAACTAAGGTTTATTAATATGATTAATGCATGTAGTTACACAGTATGGTTATGATCGCTGCAACTACGAAGGAACACTAACACACTTTATGTAATATTTTCATATCACAGAGTTAATCAGTCTGCTTTTTAAAATGCCTTATTTCAATGCCAAAAATTTATTACTGTACATTTTTTGTATTGATTTAGGTCGAGCATACAATCGGAAATAAGAAAAATTAAATTTAACAGAGAAATATTTACTTTTAGTTGAATTTTAATATATTTTTTAATGATATTACCAAAAACTTCGATATTACCTATTAAATCTATCTTTAATGTGGTATATTGTCACGTATTTCTTTAAACATGTTTATTTATTGCAGTATTAAATATAAGGATACCTCAAAAACTTACGCAAATGTTATAATAAATAGAATTTTCCTTTCCTATAATCCAGTAGTTCAGTTACTCTCTCTTCTAAACGTTTTTCTAAATAGACTGATTATCTTACAGAAAATCAATAATTACACATCGTTCTGTTATAGAAAATGATACCAGATTAAAAAGATTCTGTGAGTTTTCTATATTATTACAAGCTTTTATTTAACTTGCTTCCTGTCTTTCCGATTCGCAAATTTCTAATCCATTTTTCAAACACTTGCTGGCTTCCGATTGAGCTAAAATTTGGTATACCTATGTAACTTCGATGAAAATTCAATAATACGGCACCTTGGAGCTGGTTTAAAGTTGCATACGGAAGTTAGTCATGTTTGGACTCGTTGGATTTGTCTTGATAAGTGGTCTGAAGGTGGCTGAAGGTGGTCGTAGGAACTAAACAAGTTAGCCCAGTCGGGTTTGGCTCCGTTGATTTATGAAAATTCTTAAAAGTACGAAATAAAATAAATTAAGATAAATAATAAAGCTATAGAGGGCGCAAACAGTACATACTTAATAAAACTTTTATAACCACAGAACTTTTAAAAATTTGAATATGTTCTGAAAACTTTGAAGCGTGAGATATGTCATCACACTTGAAATAAAGCACCAATCATTTAAGACAATATTCAAATTTTTAAAAATTATGTTTTTATGTAAGTTTTATTATGTGCTGCTTTTGCGTTTTATTAGGGAGGGTGGGGTTTTGTTTGTAGCTTTACTATAAAATTTCATAAGCCTAATATTATTTTATACATTTTAGTGGAATAGTTTACATATAAAACTTGTTTTAAAAAGTTACTTTACATTTATTTTCCCTTTTATTTGCCATCCCTTAAAGTTGTAGAACATTTATTTTCCCTTTTATTTACCATCCCTTAAAGTTGTAGACATAGTAATGTTTGTATATCAGAGGCGGTTCTTCAATAAGTGCGCCGGTACACGCACACCGTCACAAAAATAAGCTAAATAATAATTTTTAACAATGGCATTTAATATACCTAATTTTAAAATAATTTAGAAAATCTCAATATCTACTGACTGCAAAATATACTGTTTACACTGTTAAACACTGATACTCAGACCAAACGAGTGTTGTCAGATGGATATTTCTATCAACAGTAGAATATTGGAAAAAAAGCAGCATATTTTCATGAGTGAACAGGAGATTTTAATACATTAAATATAAAAGCACACAAAATATAACAAAAACATAAAAAAACACAAACTCAATGTTAACATAAATACAAAATGTAATATAGTAATATTAAATAGAAATAGCTAGTTTATTTTATAAATGAAAATTATTATAAAACCAATATATGTTCTTTTTCTTCAATAACATTTAAGGACAGATGGTGAATACGCCCGATATTCTTATTATTTTACTGGAAGCAACGCGCGACCGTGTAGTGATGCCAAATCTAGAGAAGTTAGAGAAGTTAAATTTGTAGCCACCGAAATTTGACGGGATCTCACTCGTTGAAATAAAATGATTAAGACGACTAATGCCAGTTTTCAATTTAAGCTGAACTCAGTGGCGTATTTACCTGGAGGGACAAGCATTCACATTTAGCGACTAATAAAAAAAAACAGGTCATTGCCTGTTGTTTGCACTACATAAGTTTAATGTAATAAACCTCATGAAAATTAACGACGATGACAAAAAAAAAAGATAAAAAAGCTCACATTTATATAATTATGGTAATTCCTTACAAAATAATTTTTACTTTCAAACATTTTGTTTGGGTTATTTGCTCTGGGGGTTGCCTCCTTTTTTTAATATAGGATTCTAAAAGTATACCATATTGCACTCTACTAGCACTGACTATCAGCGACTAAGCCCTTAAAATCAGTATTTTTTTTTAAAGTAGACAGTTCTTTTTATTAGTAAATTTTTGCTAGATAATATAAATATTCTAAAGCAAGAAAATTGTAATTTGTATAATAAGATTTTTTGAGTTATAAGATCATCACTACATTTTGGCTTGTCCATTCAAAAATATGTAAATTACAAGGCATCATTTTGAAGTCAATTCGTGTTTCATGATATTCTTTTAAAATTAACAGACTCTTCGTGATTAAGTTAATCGGCTAATTAAATTCCATTTGATTACAGTAAGTATTCGTCGGGGGAAAGTTAAAGGAAATTGTTTTGCAATTCGAGGCAATTAGAGCGAATAAAATGATTTGCGATGTTTCGACGAAATTGTAGACTTTTGACGAGAATTGTGGAACAAAGGAAATCGATTCCATTAGTGCTACTTTATCAGTTGTATGAGAGTGTAAAGAACATGGAAATGAATGGATTTTGGCAAGTTCTGTGCTTTTATATTTTTTTCAATAAATATTAATTTGATAAAATCTTTTAAATATTAAAATTTTAATAAGATGCAAATTAAAGCTTCTTTCAAAAAATACGACACTCTTTATACTGTCGTATATATTTACATTTTTCGAAAGCTACAACATGGAAGTTGATTAAAACATGTTTTTGTATTTACGTATAGTTTACGTGTTTGTGTTTTATATATTTTTTCTTTCAGAATCCTTAATGAGCTACTGCTCATTAGTTGGTTAACAATTTAGTTTCGTTTCTGATATGTAATTTGATACAATAAAATATGTAGGATAATTAGAGTACCAGTAGATTGTTCTTGACTATAACGAAACACATCGGAATAAAACGATAAAAACAAGTGTGTTAGACATTGTTGTTATTTATAAATCAAAATGAAAATATTTTATTTAAAGCTAAAGCACTTATTCTTTCCAAAACGACGGAATTAGTGGATTTGAAGCTACAAAGAAAACATCGGATATGTTTAACAAATGCGAAGGGTTGGATATTATTTGATATGTCAAATTAAGCAATCTTCTGTTAAAAACATATTATAATCATGTTTGGTAAATCATATTATTTCGAAAATTATGTCCAAAGTTGAAGATGCAGAAAAGCAAAATTTGTATTAAAAAAACTTTAAATTGCATCAAATGCACACAGGTTAGAAACTAACCCGCTTAAAATATCAATATGGTTTGATTTAGAATAATACTAATACTAATAGTAACAATATTAATAATAATAATACCAAGATGAAAGATCAGTACGTTCAAACAGTGCGAGCTCTTCGGAAGACAGAACTCTACGCCGGAAAACTCATTACAGCAATTAATACCTATACTGTGCCCGTGCTGACCTACAGTTTCGGAATCTTGAATTGGACTAATACGGAGCTAGAGGAACTACAACGAACTACTCATTTAATGATGACCAAGTACAAGTCACACCACCTAAAGTCATCAGCTCTTCGAATGACCTTGCCACGAAGAGAAGGTGGAAAATCTTTTGTTGACTTGACCAGTTCGCATCCTCACAACTGAGAAAATTGAGGGATTTCTTCACCAACAATGCACAAACATCATGCCTCCACCGCATAGTCACCTTAAGTGACAACTCAATCTCGCAAATGACATCATCCTAAAGTCATTTTCAGACCCCGACCATCAAGAACAGTGGGATCAAATGGCACTGCGCGGCCGACATCACAGTGACTTGAATCAGCCACACATAGATAAGAAAGAATTCAACAGGTGGCTGAAGGATGGACAACTATTCCCAGAGACAGAAGGATTTGTGATGGCAATACAGGACCAAGTTATTAATACACGAAATTCATCATCAAAGACCGTCACTTGAATCCGATAAGTGTCGAAAATGTAGCGAGGGATCACAGACTATACAGCATAAAACATCTGTTTGCATTTACCTAACAAACACGGACTACCTCCAGCAACTTAACCAGGTGTTTAAGATCATACACCAGAAGCTTGCCAATAAATACGGGCTCCTGAACACCTTTGTGCCCTATTATAAATACGAACCAATTTCAGTGCTTGAAAATAATGCCTTCAAACTGTACTACGACCAAACAATTATTACCGACAGATGGGTGACAAATAATCGGCCTGATGTGGTAAGTTAAATATGGAAACAAAGACAGTTTTTTGGTAGATGTTGTAGATAGATATAGTAGATGTAACGAATGAATAAGTTTCATGCGATACCAATGATCGTATCATCAATTGGACTAGTTCCAAACACTCTAGAACAAAAGCTGAAAATCATAGGACTGCATAATAACACCTTTATCGACATCCAGAAGGCAGTCGTGCTCAGTACTTGCCACATAGTGAGAAAATTCTTACAGGACTACACGTAGAATTAATAGAAACCAGCCCACTCCTTTTGATGGCCTTGAGACCCAACATTTGTTGAGAAATTGATTGTCAATTTCGATAGTAATAATTATAAAAATATTAAGAGTTTGTTATTAATTAATTTCCAAATCCATATGCAAAAACGCGATATGTCTATTCTTACATATAACCCAAATGTAAATGAAAGTGTATAACCAGCTTTTAGATGACTAAAATATTATATGTACTTAGTTGGTAAATAATGGTTCACTTGAGTCGTGGGTTGGTTAAGTTAACTGGAATAGAAATTGGTTAACGCGTCCATAAATTTTCTCTCGTTTTGGAGGTTCACCCATGCACTGTGATCCACCGACTTGGACGTCTTCAAGCATGGCTGCTAGTAGTAGTTTTGACAAAGTCACCGAAATATCGAAATTGACTGATGACTGAGTCATTGATGACAAATGACTTAAAATAAAACTTATCAAATCTCTGATCTGACAACTCTTGTGTGTTTAATTAATATAATTTAATTAATAATATATATAAATATTTAGTAATGTTTAATTTCTTTGGGCTAATATTTATAATATATGTCACATGATCATAAAAACATAAAAGTGTTAGTTTTCAAACGAGGAGGTATTTAGGTATTCGTTCAAGTCTGAAAACGATAACTTTGGGTCGATTAATAAACACTATTTTTCCTACGACAACTCAAAATTTCCACTAGAATTATTATATTATGTATTTTGTATATTTCAACACTAATGTTAAAAAAATTGTTCAACACTAGTATTGACAAAAAATTATCACCTGCTAAGTCAGTTGCGACATTAAAAACATTTTTCAACACAAGTGATTGAAGGAAAAGTAAATTTTCATATCGCGGAAACCAATTAAACTTTATAAAAATCATATAGTAAAAGATTAAAATCGCCTTAAACTAATTGCTCTTCTTCTAAAATAAAAATAAACTCAGTATTAAAGTTTTCTACTTCTGTTATGTCGTATCTACTTCACAGCCACGTCTCTGGTTAAATCAGTAACAAGTTAATCTTTATTCGGTTCAAACAGATAAGGTCTGGAATTTTACAATCTGGAGGAATTTGGTTTAATTTGGACCGATAAAACACTGTTTCGTAGTTCTTGCACGGAAAAACTTCCTCGTAAAACTTTTTATCGGTGGTAGTTTCCCAAATTCATAAAATTTTTATTTGTAATTTATAGCTAAGAAAGTTTTATATCAGATAATGTATGAATTGAGCTGAGAAATTTTTTACCGGTGCTCCCTCTTTGAAGCTAGTGTTTGTATTATCTTTAAGGGGATAAAGATTTAACACATAAACGTCAAATAGGGTTTATACTCTAGCTATTACAAAA
Organism: Kuschelorhynchus macadamiae; assembly: GCA_030620095.1. Classification (NCBI taxonomy): domain Eukaryota; kingdom Metazoa; phylum Arthropoda; class Insecta; order Coleoptera; family Curculionidae; genus Kuschelorhynchus; species Kuschelorhynchus macadamiae. The sequence continues at coordinate 547,110 of JAUTXW010003691.1, read as the reverse complement.
CTTATTATCTAAATACAAAATAGTGGTTCTGTCATTCTAGCCACCTACCAGCCCAGATTCGGTAAATTAAGATTTACCCGGCTTTGTAGCTCTTATTTGAAAAATAATGCAAGCGTCAAAACCATATCTCCTGACTATCTAATGATAGAAAAATATTGGTTATTTCCTAACTAAACTTACACACAGGATTACACAAACACGATGTTACCTTTGCCGCAAACCGAAAACTTTAGCCAAACTAGTAAGCCAAAGTATTATGACATTTTCGTCACTTTCGACTAGACTAGAAGTGGTGTCAATTTTTGTTACCATGTATACAGTGTGGGAATTTTAAATGGAACGCTGCTTATAGCGGATCCGGGAATAAGATTTCTCTAAAATCCTGAAATAGGTACCCAAAGATTTTTTATAGGCTTCGTTTTTGACATGTAAACAAACACTGGGGTCCCAAAGGGGGGGGGGCCCTAAGCAACTTTTTTTTTTTCAAATTGGAAGACACCTTTTGAGGCAAGTTTTTTGAAAGCCTATTGAAAAAGAAATTTGCTATTAATTTTGTTTGACATCTGTTAAACTATGTGTCAGGAATTTATTAAAAACCAATTTTGAAATACACAACATTAATAATAACAATAAAACTGAAATCTTACCTTTCTAGTTTCAAAATTGTTAAAAATGTACCCCATTAACTTGTCGGCATAGACCCATACGATGGTAGAATTCTTCCCTTTCCCGTTCCAAAACTTCTGGCGCGATTAAACGCATCTCTGCTCTAATTCTTGCCTTCAAATCATCTAGATTTTCAGGGCTGGTTACAAAGACCTTTCTTTTTAAATCAGTCCATAAGAAAAAATCTAACAGTGACATATCCGGGGATCGGGGCGGCCACTCTATAAATCCTCGCCGTTCTATCCACCTATTTGGAAATGCAACATTTTAGAACTCTCTTACATTTCTTGCAAACTGGTGAAAGGCTCCATCCTGTTGAAAAAATATCTTTGGATCTAGATTTCCATTATTAGGAAATATTGTTTGCAGTTGTGGTATTAAAAATGTTTGGAGAAAATTTAAATAGAGGTCTCCATTTAACTTGTCCTCAACAAAGAATGGACCAATTATTCTGAAGGTTAGTTAATATGACTTAATAGGTTTGGAGCTATGACTCCCAAAGTGATTGAAATCAAACCGAATGGTCGATTTCGTTTTGCATAAGGTCCTTGTCAACGAAAAAGGCATTTGGGGGTTCGTGGGGTGTAAATAGGGAGAAACTTACAATAATTGCAACAACAAATGAATATATGAGATTGCATCTTTTCCATTTGAAGCCAAATGTTAATCAAAAGAACCGATCAATTGTTATCAGAACATCAGTTTAATCCCTCTCATTAACGACATTATTTACGTTTCATTTTTTAAATTTTGTTGATAAAGTTGATATTCTTTATCTGATTTATTTTGTAAAAATAAAAACATTCGTTTGATTTGGGTATGAATTTTAAGAAAGCTAAAATTGTTGCTTTGTTTTCGTCCATCAAAATATTCACAATGTGTGAGTTAATATTGCTCTAGTTTTGCACGTTTGACGTTACACACTTTAGTACAATTTAATATTAAGTAATCAGGGGTCTACTGCAAAAAAATCGTCAAATGCTTTACAAGACAAAAGTTTGCGAAACACTGGTTAAGAGGATCAAGATTTTGCCCAATGGTTGCCTAGAATAAGGGTTAAATTCCTTTGAAACAAATACGTTTCTGTTTAACTTTCAAACTTACTTGACCCTCTAAAGTAAACGTTTCTTCGTCAGAAAAAAGTATCTTATTTAATTTTGCGGCCATCATGACTTCGCAAAATTCTACCCTTCTATCTAAATCATCTTCCAATAACTCTTGTACTGGTTGCATTTTAAATGGTTTTATGCCAGCAGATTTTGTAATCTTTAACACTGTTTTATAATCAATATTGTGGCCATGAGATAATTGCCTTGCTGGTGTAATTGGGTTTTCTTAATAACTCAAAAGGATATCTAATTTAGTCTCATCTGATACTTTTGGGGTTTTTTTTCGAGGAACATGTCCTACATGTTCCAAATCTCTAAATTGCTGTTCAGTTTTGCTAACTGTACTTCGCGACAAAGGAGGTAAATCTGGATGACATTCATGAAACAAAGCAGCAACTTCTTCTTGACTTCGCTTTCTTTCTCCATGTCCGATCATCATCAGTATTTCGATTTTTAACGGTTCAGTTAAATACAAAATTTTAAATTACTTTACACACAACATAATTAGCGATATTAAAAGCGTATGATGTAAAAAGTACCTTTGTTCGGGGCGCAATATCAAAGAACTGTATAAAATGTTTACTTTTCTTCCCTAAAAAATGCAAATACAAATTAAAGTTAATCTATTTATTTATTTACTAAGCACTGTTTATACATTGTTTGTATCGGCATTTTGACAATTCGTTACTAGCTTTATAAACATTGACACATATAGCCTGAGAAATACCCATTTTTAAATTCAAACAATAACGTATTTTTGGTAAAGACTTGTTTTAATTGGTTTATATGGTTCATGAAACACTATCTAAAATAACTCAGCTTACATATTTTAACAAATTCTCTATCGTACCAATATAATGCTTCGCCTGCTAATTTTAATATGCTCAGTTTAATCTCGGGTATTTAATTTAATCTAATATAATTATTGGACAATGCTAACCGAAATATATACCTATTTTATATATACACTGGCCAGACGAACCTACCCAAGCAAAAATTTTTAGGCAAAATTCAAAGCTAAATAATTTCTGACAGAGCTGAGGTATTGAGTTGCGGTTTTTGACATTTGATCACTTGGAATTAAACCAATGTTCTCGGAAACAGAGAGCTTCAGAGCTACTACTACCATTTTTGCAAATTTTATATCAACAGAACTTTTTTAACAAGGGTAATTTTAATTATTTTTTCTAAATGGGTTAATTTACATCTAAATACCAAAAAAAAATATCTAGCGATTTTTAATTTTTTTCTCCATTCCTAATATAAGAGGTTTTTTTCAAAAATATGTTTATTTTATTTTATTTGCCCTATATTTTTCAAACAATTGGTTTTGACCTGATTTATGATCAAGTGCAATGCTTCTAAAAATGTTAATATAATCATTATATACAGAGGCGTCTCAAAAGCTGGACACCACCATTTAAATTCAAATATATGTTTTTGATTTTTTTTTATTATTAACCAACTAACAATTTACACAAATTCCGAGAACATTAGAGTTCACAACTTGTAGTACCAATTTTAGCAACAATAGAACTTTGTGTCGGAACGGTTTTTAGCCATTTGAAAATTGCCTCATTTTTCAGCGCTCAAATGAGCTCTTATTTTTACTTTGTTTAACATAAGAATGAGTTAGAGTATTCAATAATAAGTACTCAGTTACTTCTTACTCACAAAAAAGGATAAAATCTTTAAATAAGAACAGACTGTCTTTACGCGCTAAATGTTCTAAAAATATTCGCAATTATACAGAGAGAATACAAAAAAAGACGATTAAAAACTTTTTTTTTTCATGTGACAAACGGAATCTTAGAACATCTTTAAATTATCCTCACCATTTAGTCAAACGGGAAAATTTAGTTAAGATATAGGAAGTGTAAACTTTCTAAAATTAAAATAAAATTAATAATCTTACCTTGAAATTAAAAATATTATCATTTTATCTTCGTTATACAGGGTGCACTCAAGTTCAGACAGCGATTTATCTCGAGAAAAACACGTTAAAACAAAAAGTATAAGTTGTTTGGTGCCGGTAAAGCAGAAAAAAGATGACAATATGTCTATTTCTTTTTAATGAGGCCCTTAAGATTTCTTCCAATATGTATTTATTGGATTTTTGGATTCTAGAATACAATTTCAAGAATGTCTGATTTAGCACACCTTATTGCTATATTCAACTGTTTTTAAAATACTGATATTTAACAGTGAGGAAATCGGGTTTTTTATTATCATATAAACTGAGAATTATCTGTCCAGAAATTATTTAAAGCTAAAGTTTGAAGGTAAACAACGTTTAACAATAAAAAAAATACAAACTAATATTATTTTGGTCCCCCTGCTAGACAAAATTTTAAACTAAATAACTTCAAATAACATTTAAATGAAAAAGAAATTAAAAACGAATATTTTGTTGGTCCTCCTGCTAGACGTATTACTTCCCGACAACGGTTTGGCATTGTGTCTATAAGATTTCAAATAAAATCTTGCGGGATATCGTCCCATTCTTCTTGTTTGGCCTCACAGAGCTCATCTAAAGTTTCGGGTGGTACATCTCTTCATCTTACTTAAGTTTGAAATGAGGCCAGACTTGCTCTATTATATTCATGTCTGGGGATTTTGCAAACCAGTCCTTTCTAGAGATGTTACTGGCTTACAAAACTCCGTAATTATTTATGCTCTGTGAGGCCGAGGGTTGTAATCCACTAATAAAAAGTCTGGACCGTAATTTCTAGCAAAAGGACCAACAATTGGATCTAACATTTTGTCCCAATATACTAGGGCATTAACGGTTCGGAGGGTCATATACAAATCGGTTTTACCTTTGAACATTACACCCCTCAAATTGTAACACCAACGCCACCAAACTCTTCCTGGGGCACCATGTTTTTCTCTAGGTAGCGCTTATTTGGCCCTCTGCAAACTAGCATTCTACCATCAGAGTGGATCAAATTAAACCTTGTCTCATCCCTAAATAAGCAATCACTTCATTCTGCATTGCCCCAATTTATGTAGTGATTTGCTTATTCCAACCTATTAGCTCTATGGGCTGGCAACAAACGCGTACATTTTGCTCGACGGCGGGCTCTAAATGTAAAAATCTTTACTTAATTTTGAAATAGCTTACTTAAAACAGATTATTGTTATTTTAAATTGTTATTATTTAGAGTCCTTCGTACAATTCTGTTGGAAACTGCCACGCCTGAATGACGCCTCAGAAGGTCATTGAGTTTTCTGGAACATTTCGTTCTCTTTTGTATACCTTCCCTCACTAAAACTTTTTCGGTTCTACGGTTAATCTTTTTTGTAGGTCTACCACCGTGTCTATAATAATTATAGTTACCCCAATTTGTATATCTTCTTTTCAAATTTTATATAGTCTTTCTGCTGACGTTATATATCTTAGAAAGTTGTTGATCTGACATTCATTCATTGGCAAGTCTAAGGCAATTTTCTCTTTCTACGGCTGTTAGATGCCTCATATTTATGGAAAATTAAACGTTTAAGTGCCCAACTCTTAACATAACAAAAATATATAGCTACAAATCATTGAAAATAATTAATATGCATTGCCTACTTTGAGTCTAGTGTAAGTAACAAGAACACGTAGCCATAGAGCCGAGGGAGACTATTATTTTAAAAATAGTTGAATATAGCTATAATGTGTGTTAAATCAGATATTCTTGAAATTATATTGTAGAATCCAAAAATCCAATAAATATATACTTGAAGAGATCTTAAGGGCGCCATTAAAAAGAAATAGGTATATTGTCATATTTGTTCTTCGTCGCCACCAAACAACTTCTATTTTTTGTTTTAACGTGTTTTCTTCGAAATAAATCGCTGTCTGAGCTTGAATTGCAACGATATAGAAAAATTATATTTTTAATTTCAAAGTAAGATTATTAATTACATTTTAATTTTAAAAGACTTACACTTTTTATATATTAGCTAAACTTTCCGTTGTTGAATAAATGAAATTTAAAGATGTACTAAGATACTATTTGTCAAATGAAAAAAAATTTAATCGTATTTTTTTGCATTCCCTTTGTATAGTCCCAAATCCTTTTAGAACGTTTAGCGCGTAAAAATCGTCAGCTTTTATTTAAAGTTTTTATCTTTTTTTTTGTAGGTGAGAAATAATTGTTTGAAAAATGCAGAAGGCGTAAATAAAAGAAAAATATTAAAATGTACACATTTTTGAAAGAAGTAATTGTTTGGAAAATACAGAAGGCGTAAATAAAAGAAAAATATTAAAATGTACACATTTTTGAAAAAGCCTCGTATATCAAGAATGAAGAAAAAAATTAAAAATCGCTAGAAATTGTTTTTTGGTATTTAGGTGTAGATTAACCCATTTAGAAAAGATAATTAAATTTACCCTTTTTAAAAAAGTTCTGTTGATAAAGAATGACTCGATATAACGTAACACCTAGTATAAGAGAGTTGTGATGTAGCTCTAAAGCTGTCTATTTCCAAGAACATTGCTTCAATTCTGAGCGATGAAATGTCGAAAACCGCAACTCAATACCTCAACTCTGTCAGAAATTATTTAACTTTGAATTTTGCCTAAAAATTTGCTTGGGGAAGTTCGTCTGGCCAGCAGTTTAGTTTATATTTCCTACCGTATAACAAAAATAGAAAAAAATATAGGTATATAGATAAAATCCTGTTTGGTCCACAGGAGTATTTAGAATGTCTTCGCGTGGGGCGCCATACTATCATTTGCATTTCATAGGGATATAATAACTAATATTTGGCGACTAAAAAAAAGTCCTCGCTTTTTGTCTAATGCGTAAAATAGTGCATACCTTTATGAAAATCAACGACTAAAAAAAAGATCCTTACTTTTCGTAAGCGAATTGCAACGTGGCAATGAGTTATACAATTATTTTTGGTTCATTTTTGCTTATTTGAGTTCTTAGCTCTGGGTTGGAATTTGTCCCTTTTGTCACCCTCAGAAACACCAATAGTCTGGTCACTGTTATTGTTCGCCCTTCACTAAAAAAAAAGATTTAGTAATTTTTTCAGACTTGATATAAAAGTACAAACAAACAGTTCGAAGAGTTTTTAGCAGTTTTCTCCTATAAAAGCAAAAGGGCGTGTTAATAACCCGTGGTCATTAAATTAAGAAAATACTTATAGACATTACAAATTAACTAAGTAAACGAATTTAAAAATACAACAACAAACAACAACAAAACTATGTTTTATTGTCGCAGGAAAATTGTTACAATTTTATGAACAAAACAAATTTACCTTGAAATAAAATATTTAAGTAAATCAACAAATAAAAAACATTTTAATAAGACTTATTCATTATAAAAATCATAAACGCAGTAAAAAGGTCTTTCAATGAGGTACGCTTTGGTTTTTTTTTCGAAATAGTGCAAACATAGGGATAGTTTTTAAATGTACTGGTAGATGATTGTAAAGTTCTATGGCGTTGTAAATAATCGATTTTTATTTGTGGAAGGAATGGGAAGGTATATGTCATGCCTAGAGTTTCTGGTAGGATATACATGTTGTGGCTTTTCCGGGAAAGTGTTTATATGTTTTCTGATCAAACAGGCGGTTTCTGAAATAAATAATGAAGGAAGTGTTAATATTTCATGTTTTTTGAAATAGTATTGGCAGTGAGTTCTATTATTTAGACCAAACAAATAAATAGTCACTTGCTCTCTTTTGAAGCCTAAAAATGCTAAGAAATTAATCGGTGGTACAGCAGACCCAAAAGGGAAGGCCATAGCGGAGATAGGATTCGAATAGAGAGAAATAAGTAAGTCTGGCAGAAGACACGTCCAGTTCTTTTGAAACTGATCGAATGGCAAACCAGGCGTTAGAAATGTTTTACTTAAGGTGTCAATATGCTTAGACCAATTTAGGTTATTATTTATATTCAAACCCATGAATTTAACCCTATTTATAATTGCTGTTAAATAGCTGAATCATCGGAGCCAGACCAAGCCTTAATCATAACAAGGTCGTTGGAAATATTTGAATGTAAAGACGTTGTATCAAAATCACTCTATGTTATGCTTCTGTCGTCAGCAAAGAGAGAAATTTTTCCTACTAATTTTTAGGTTGATGATATCATTAATGAATAACAAAAAATGGGACTCCAATTGTAATCAATTTACGATCAGAATCAAAACCATTTGCTCCTACAAGTTGTTGCCTATTTCCAAGATAAGATTTAAAAATTCCATAAAAATTTAGCTTGCTTATCAAAATGTCATGACTAACACAGTCTAAGGCTTTTGCATAGTCAGAAAAAACTGAGGCGGTGGGTGTGGTGTCTAAGTTCAGTTGGGTTATCATAGAAAGAACACGTATAAATAATTTGTTTCGTTTTTTACATGTATTGATGTTTTAAATACTCAATCTAAAGACATTTTGGAAGTTTTAGTTTAATTTTATTCGAATATCATCTTGATATTTCCTAAATGCTTGATGGATATAAATAACAGACGCGACAAGGGGGTTTTTATCATAGAAAGAACACGTATAAATAATTTGTTTCGTTTTTTACATGTATGGATGTTTTAAATACTCAATCTAAAGACATTTTGGAAGTTTTAGTTTAATTTTATTCGAATATCACCTTGATATTTCCTAAATAAAAATAAATTAAAGTTTTTTGTCACTTTTTCATTCAATAATGTACTAATTTTTCTACAATTTTTTTGAGAAAACTAGTATATTACAAGGCTCGTTAAAAACGATGTTTCAGCGTTTGCAGAATTCTCTCCTATAAGCAATATTTCTATAAATTTAAAATTTAAAAAAATGTGGATCATGTCGATTCGCATGATTCTCGAAAAGCTCTGTGGCATTTATTAATATACGTACTTATTGTGATGCCTTTGAGATTTTTAAGAGCAATCTGCAGTGCAATATCATGTATGTTAAATAATGATAGTTAAATCATACAAAATATCTCAATTTGGTTTTAAGATATAGAATTCTATGTAACCTTTTAAAATTATGTTTACAGTAATAGTTATCGCAATAATTAGTACTATGTTGATAATAAATCGTTTTTTTATTAATATTTTTTGCCGTATTTCTAACAAGAACCAAAACCTGTGAATTTATTATTCCACAACCCCGTTATGCTAAATTACTCTTTAATTCGTAACAGCAAACGCTGTCTATTATTTTAAAATATGAGCGTAAAAATCATTAGATTTAATGGCAGCTGGCATATTATACGACATTTACTTTAATATAAATTATTTAATTTTCATTATTATTGCACCATGGGTAATTTATAGTCTCTAGCGAATATAATAAACTTCATTGTTTGTAATCTAATTATTATTTATTATGGAAATTAGTAATTAATTATTGTAAATATTTGTGATTAAAAAATTAGCTGTGCGCCAGTAAATAAATCGGTGCACTTTTTTAATCTAGCCTAAAACCGGTTGTATTTTTTTCTGTTCATTTTTTAAATTTAAACAAGCTTGGTATATTAGTTCATAATAATTGCAAAATTGTAATCTTATATTAAATGCAGATACTTCAATTTCTAATATTGATTTCCAGTATGTATATACAAAAGTATTCCATACTCAATGGTACGCTAAAAGTATCTGGAGAATGAAAAGATAAATAAATTTGCAATTTTGACTACGGCCATAGGAGACTGAGACTAGCTTTTAAAAATAATTTCGCGTATGCAGTATTGCTAGATCTACTGGTACTCAACTTTGGAATTTTAAATGGGACACCCTGTAGTTTATCTTATTTTTAGATTCTGCGAAACAATCTAGGTTTTATTCTATAGGATAATTTTTCATTTCTTTTACCGTTTCTTAAATATTAATTGTTTTATGTTTTTTTACCAAAACTATGTAAATTATAACTTCAACATTTTCGTCTCAAATCAAAATATAAAATACTGAAATTAATTAGTCAATATATGGAACTTTAATTTTAGTAACACAGAATCTCCGACTTTATACAGGGTATCCTAAAAATTAACTGAAATTAAGATTTTATAAATTTAATCAAAAGTGACTTTTTTTAATGGAACACCCTGTATATTATTACAGCGTTGAATAGAGCGGACAAATTGAATTTTTTTCGTGTTTCTATATCTATTTTGAACCGCTTTCGATTTATAAGCGATTTTATGAATAATTACTATTAATATTAATAAAATTAAAAAAACGGCAAGTGTGCTATGATGTAAAAACTGCAATACGTAACATGTCCCACTTTTTAGTTTATGTCAGATTAAGTTAGGGAAGACTATAGTTATTCAAATGCGTTTTTTTTTTATTTGTTTTATATTCAGTGTCAGAGAATGTTGCAAGAACCTGCAGAAGATTTAACGCTCTTTTTCCGAATTTGCCGCCAATGAAGGAAATTTCTCAGAATTAAAGGTAACTTTTTAAATTCCGGAACTGCAGACTCCAAGAATTCAATTTCACTGTATTACTGAAAATAAAGAAAATGAAATTAACGTTTTAGCGTATTTTCATACCTATCCTCAAAAATGATTTAGGAATAAACATAATATGCATAGCTACAAACTAATTACATCACAGGCTTTACAATCAAGTGATCCTCCAAAACGTGTAGATTTTTGAGAAATGTTATTAATTCCTACACAGGAGGATTTAGATTTTTCTGAAAACAATTATTTGTACTGATGAAGCAAAATTCTCACGTTAAGGAGTCTTAAACCATCAAAATAATCATTTTTGGGCTGCAGAAAATTTACACTTAAAAAAAAAGATTACCAACAAAAATTTAGTTTTAATGTATTTTATTTGTTGATGTTATGTGAATTAAAGTTTTAATTAAAAGTGGCAAGAAATTGGAAAATTTGCACACATATGGAAAAAAACTAGCATCAAATGAACTTTGAAATAGTTAGTTACACATTTTCAGTGAGATTGGGATTACACAATCCGGACTAGCGAATTTCGATGCATCTAGTTCTACCAATTTATCTCCGATACTTTCCTCACAAAATCGGTGCTGAGACAGTAAGGCTGCAAACTAAACCGGCCACACGTCCCCCACGTTAACCAAATTCCATTCCAATAGCAGGTTTAAAAATGAGCAGCAAATGCGTCAGCAATATCCCCAGAATGGTTAAACACAGAATCACTAAGCCATATCGCGGATTGTATTCCAAAGTCATGGCCTAAAATCTTGATGTATGACCAAAAATGCTTTATATTTTCAATTATAAGATGATCAGAGTTTAATGTGAAAAGCTGGTAATGCATGGCGGTATGAAATTCTATATATATATATCGACATATATCAGAAAAAAACATTGTAATCGCAGGGCAGACTAGTTCTTTTTAACTTCTTGTACAGTTTGTTTTCCTGCACAATCAGTTTCCGTAAGAATAGAATACACTAAATAATTTAGGTCGAATACTTCAATCTTTTCACAAAGTTTCTTGTAGAACATCAGTATCACAGTTTGCTTTAGAAAACTAATATATCCTTCTTGTAGTCCCATCGGAGGATGGTGAACATCCATCCGAAAATATAAAGTCTAGGAGACGATTGTTCTTGCTTTTACATGGTTTAAATGCTGTAATTTCAGGAAAAACATACTATCGGCCAAAATTTCAGCTGAAGTTCCAATTTGTTTTGGAGTAACCGCGTCATCTTCACTTGAACAAGTCACGTTGGACAGATAAAATCAACAGTTATGATAAACTTAGCTGTAATATATCTATTCCTGAGTCCTTCCTCAGAATCGCAAAAACGTTGGTAAGATTCAGTGTCAGCTGCAGACAGATAATATACCAAGAAAAATATTTACACTGGCAGATGTTGATTTATGAATGCAAATAACTTTAATAATATTTTCTTTGTGTAAATACTATATACTTTAAAGTTAGCAATATTTAAGATCATTCTGATCATCTGCCAACTAGTATTCCGATAACTTCCAATAGGCACAATATTCTGCAAACTGATTCAATAGGTGTACCTCCAAGATATCAAGTTTATTTGTTAAACACAATGTTTTGTTGGTAAACTTACAAAGCGCCAATGTTTGGACTACTACGCTGACTTCTTGGCATAAACTACTACTTTTCGCTTTTATTAATTTGTGCTTTGCACGAGGTATCTTCTTTTGCAAAACATTACTATTTTGCGCATGGAAAGCACAATGACAAACGTCTAAAAACAATTTCAAACTAGTATTTGCGTTTATACGATTTACACATTTTGCCAAATCTAAAGTGAAGTCACCCTTGTAACGGTCACCTGTACCAAATATCAAACACAGAAGACCGTACTCCGCCTAGAGACGGGCTGCTAACAATAACGACCGTGGCAGTACTATCATGTTCTCTATAAAGTTATCGTCAAATGCAAATGCATGTTTCGGTATTTGGAACACGTCGACAGACACTCCGTTCAGAGCCTTGCAATGCAGAGCAAGGGTAAAAAACCTATCTTGCATTCTTCGGCGCGGTGTCGAGAAATTAAAACATCTGAACCGTTTAACATAATTTCCACATTCTTCTTTATACTGAGGTTTTTGTCTTTCAATGTTCTATCTAAATTCGAGATAATATACAGAGAGTTACGGTTAAAACATGAAAACTATCGAAACCCATAACTTGAGGCTACCGCCCTATCTCTTTTGATCAAAAATGAAATACGTGAATTTACACAACACATACACTAGAAACATTTTCGCCATAAGCAGATAATTAAACATCGTTTAAGTGTCTTAGGTACATCATTTTAAATATATGTCAATGCCTGATAACAAATATTAATATGTTAAAATCGTTACATCTGAGATCTATACTATTATATATTGTTAGGCTTATATACAGTAAAACCCATCTAAAATAAGAATGGTGATGTCTGGTCAGAGCAATATAAACACTTTCTATACAAAAAAGTATACAAAAATTCAAATCAAACCAGTAAACTTTCCTATTTATCTTTGTAAAACTTCTGAGATAAGGTAGTAGATCATCTTGTGTAGGAAAACCTGTATCTTTGGATAGGAGTGTTCGTTGCTTCTATACCAAGTTGCTTCTATCAAGATTTTCTGTGGAAAAAAACAAAAACGAAAAATGCTCTATTGATGAACTGCAACTAATCATTTTCTTAAATAACTTATTCACATTAGTTCATCATTTATAATAAGTAGTAACCTAAACCTAACTAATTAATTTTTTAATAACACGGTTATAAGTATATCATAAAGGTCTTATGGTGTTTTATTATTACAAACAAGAGCTTCTCGTATTACATAATATTCGCAGAGCCCCTTCCAATAAAACTAACGTGAATCACTTACTATTCCTTGTCTAGATGTATCAATTAGGACACTGTTTTTAGGATAGGCATTTCGCACTGTATCGGACATTTCGAGGAAGTCAGAAACGTTAGAATTTTATATTTATTATTTATTTTATATACATTATATTTAATATAAAATATATTTATTTATTTATTGCTATGCGAAATTTTAAAGGCAATGTTTTTTAAAATATTTTGCTTACTTATAAATTCGGGTAAAATAAAAAAAACATCTGACATAAGGTAGTAGATCATATATAGATCATATATTTATAATATATATATGTATATATATATATATATATATATATATATATGAATATATATATTTATATATATATATATATATATATATATATATATATATATATATATATATATATATATATATATATATATATATATATATATATATATATATATATATATATATATATATATATATATATATATATATATATATATATATATATATATATATATATATATATATATATATATATATATATATATATATATATATATATATATATATATATATATATATATATATATATATATATATATATATATATATATATATATATATATATATATATATATATATATATATATATATATATATATATATATATATATATATATATATATATATATATATATATATATATATATATATATATATATATATATATATATATATATATATATATATATATATATATATATATATATATATATATATATATATATATATATATATATATATATATATATATATATATATATATATATATATATATATATATATATATATATATATATATATATATATATATATATATATATATATATATATATATATATATATATATATATATATATATATATATATATATATATATATATATATATATATATATATATATATATATATATATATATATATATATATATATATATATATATATATATATATATATATATATATATATATATATATATATATATATATATATATATATTTATATATATATATATATTTATATATAATACATAAATATATATATAAATATGATTATTCCTCAAAAACAAACTTTACAATTCTAAAATAGCTGCCAGCATAAGATATGTAAGAATCTAAACATGTGATGAGTAAAAATTCAATTTGCAAACCTAAGTATTTTCTGTTTTTAATTGTTCCATTATATGTCCTACTAAATACATCTTTATTATATATTTTGAAATCTGCGCAAAATTCTAAAAATGTTTTTGAAAGGATGTAAAATGTAAAATTTAAATGCTTTCAAAAGAAAAATCCACGCTCCTATCTTAGTTTTTTTGCTATTTCTTAAGTCATTTTTCACTTCAATATGACATTAAACTTTTATGTCACAGTGTCCAAACTGATCAGCCTTAGTACTTAATACCGAAGGCAGAAAAAATACAATTTAATAAATCATATTATATATATAATAAATATAAAATTATAACTTTTCTGAGTTCCTCGAAATGTCCAAAACAGTGTAAAATGCCTATCCTGAAAGCAGTGTCCTAATTGACATATCTAGATAAAGAATGGTAAGTGCTTCAGGTTACTTTTAACGGCACAGGCTCTGCGAAGTATCATGTAGGACGAGAAGTTCTTGTTTGTAATAATAAAACACCCTAAGATCTTAGTGATAGGTTGAGGTTACTACTTATTATATATCATGAACTAATGTGAATAAGTTATATAAGATAATTATTAGTCGCAGTCGATCAATAGAGCATTTTATGTTTTTATTTTTTTCTAGTATCGAGTATCTCGATAGAAGCAAACTTGGTATAGAAACAACGAACACTCTTATCCAGAGGAACAGGGTGTCTCACACAAGATGATCTACTACCTTATGTCACATGTTTTACAAAGTTAAATAGGAAAGTTTACTGGTTTAATTTGAATTTTTATATACTTTTATGTATACAAGGTGTTTATATTGCTCTGACCAGACATCAGTATTCTTATTTTAGATGATTTTACTGTATATAAGTTTAACAATATATAATATTATGGATCTCAAATGCAACGTTTGTGATATATTAATATTTATTATTAGGAAATGACATATATTTAAAGTGATGTACCTAAGACACTTTCTGAATATCTGCTTATGTCGAAAATGTTTCTAGTCTACTTGTAGCATAAATTCACGTATTCACATAAATAAAGAAATGTTCTGTTTTCCATACAATACTATTAATTGCTTTAGGTCCTTTTAGGAAGAAAATACTAAACAGACAAAATAAATAATTTTTTTTAAACTTGCGGAGTGTGTAGCAATGTTTGGCTAATCCAAAAAGAGCACTCAATGGCCTGCGTTTTAATTTTTGTTGAGGTTTGAGCCTCCCGATACTGAAAGACCTTTAAACACTGTTTATTTCAGAGTAATAGAAGGATTTGATGTAGTTTAAATTTCGAAGGCGTATTCTAGAGCGTCTTAGTGAACTACTCCCGACAACATTAATTTTTATTTATTTTCTATTAAAATATACATTAATTGATCAAATGTATTTATCACCATAATCATAGAAATACGTTTGTATTTTACTGAGAAGACTGTTTATTTATTTCAAAACTCAAAATACATTTATTTCAGCGTTTTGTAAAAATATGGTCAATTCAACAAATCTATTCTTTATAATTTTTGTATGCATTTTAGTATTAAAAAAATACACAACTATTATGTGGTAGAGGAGATCGCACATTTAAGGCTCATAAGGAGCTTGCGACTATTTTACATTATTTGACATAGTCTTGAGAAGAACATATTTTGTTATGGCAGCCCGGACATGGAGGAAGAAGCAGCAAAAAGTAATCTTTGAATACTAGACTTTAAAAATATGCAAAAATAGACAATTTATAACTCCAATATATTATTAATTTGATATATAACTTTCTTTTTATTAATAATTAATGTTTAATTTTAATATGATTAACTTCTATGTCGCAAAATCATGGGCCGATGAAACTACACACTTTCTAAAATAAATTTGAAACAATGTATACAAAGTATGTGGTTTAAACAAGTTCCGGTTTAGCCTCAAAACGGGATTATCGATAGTGGGATTCGAGATAGGATCAGATACATTACCCGGTGGCTTGTTTGCGGCAAGGCTGTGTCTAAAATATCTCAGTCGGTGATAAGGGTGCAGAAAATCAATCTTAATTAATCGTGCTGGAACTTCGTATAGTCCTGGTCACTTAATTCTTCACTTCTGGTGATACTAAGTTTAATTAACACGGATTATGCTACGCTTCTGAGCTTTGCGTGTAGTAGATATAATCGTTAGTGTCTTAAGGAAGTAATATATTTATTATTACAAACAAAAAAAATAAAACCGACTATATATATATATTTATATATATATATATATATATATATATATATATATATATATATATATATATATATATATATATATATATATATATATATATATATATATATATGTATATATATATATATATATATATGTATATATATATATATATATATATATATATATATATATATATATATATATATATATATATATATATATATATATATATATATATATATATATATATATATATATATATATATATATATATATATATATATATATATATATATATATATATATATATATATATATATATATATATATATATATATATATATATATATATATATATATATATATATATATATATATATATATATATATATATATATATATATATATATATATACATATATATGTATATATAGATATATAAATATAAAAGATAGTTATGGCAGCGATTAAAATATTTAAAAAAAACACTAACAAGAATAAACTAGTAAATACAAATAAAATTAACAAGGCTATACAAATGCTAAAACTGAAAACCGTAAACATAAACTATAAACCATATTGTTTTAAAAACTGAAAAGTTTGAAGATTTAATATCATTCGCAATCGCATTATACAGTTTAAGATTAAGAGTATACAGTATAGGCGACGTCACAGAAGAGTGTTCGAGGCTCGAGTATTATATTCATGATTGCAAGAAAACTTGTCAGTTCTGAAGTTTCGATGTATCTTACGTAAAGTTTCATATACAAATATACAAGGGATGAAATAATACGAGCCCATATAACTGCTTCATAACCTAGCAGAGAATGAATATTTCTGAAGTACACTGTAAGTAACACATCCCTTCGAAAAGATCTTTTTAATTGTCTTAAAAAATATATCTGATTACTCAATCTTTTATTCAAATCATCAATGTGTTGGTGCCATTTCAGACCATCATCTAAAATGATCCCAGAAAATTTGACACCCGTTATTAATCTATTATTAAAGCTTAAGTTAATTACTTGTGTCTTGCTGCTATTTGGTTTAAGCTGATTGCTGGTTAACCAGTTTTTGAAGGTTCTGATTTTACCTATTGCCGGATAGTTGCAGCATTAATATATTGTATTGTGCGATAATAACACTAGTCATTATTATAAATAATAAAGAGTAGTGGGTTCAGAATGAAACCCTGAGATACGCCATTGGCAAAATCGCAGTTCGCAAATCACCCCCATCCTCCCCCACGACTATGTAGCTCACTACATCAAGAATTGCCTGAATAGTAGACCGACCACCTATAAACCAAATTAATTGTTGGACAGTAAAGCAACTTATTCAAATAAGAGATAAGTATGTATACTTAGCAACTGCTTCAATCACACCGAATAACGAAGCAGATAATGACAGAATTAGTCTAAAGGTGTCTTATTATGCATTTGACAAATTTAATCTAATTCGGTCATTATTTGATAAAAAAACAATTGGTTTTAAATTGTTTACTTCTTGTCAAAATTTTAGTACCTAGTAAAAAACTACCCAATTTTATACTTTATAACTTCTGAAAATTCACCCAAAATTGTCTTTTTATTTAATTAGTGTAAGTACCTTTTAGTTGTAAAAAATGTCAAATATTTTGTAATAACTATGTTATAACAGAGGCCTGAAGAAGAAATTTTGAAACTTTGGCTTATGACTTTTTGAACCGAATCGCCGTTATTTCTTTATACTATTGGTAATGTACGGCCATTACCTACTATATATATAGTGAGAACACTTTATAAAAGAAAAACGATCAAAAGAGAATCCCGAACCATACAGACATAACGAAAAATAAAAAAATTTAATGTAATATATAACATAATTAATCTCAGAGAACTTCCTTAAAATCAAACTTTCAAACCGACAGGTGTGGGTTAAAAAATATAATTGGGGAGCTTATTCAAACGTGGTAAATGGCTTAAATAACAAAACCAAATACGCGGTGTTTAGTATTAACGAAACAATAGTTGATAATATTTCCTATGTTAATAAAGACTTCACTGTGGACTTGTATTCATGTCTTGATGCGTTTTTATAATTAATATACTAGCAATTAACGTGAAAAAAATCCTCACTAGATGAGGTGTCCAGACAGTGTTGATTTATTAGAATTATCCACTGGATTACATTTACGATCACTTTGCCACAATTCATTTCTAGATTTTTAACCTCATTTCTAGTAAGGCTTCTTCAAAATCTAAAGCTTTTGAAAATTAAGTCAATTATTCTGTGGCTGTGTTTCGCTCTTCGTTTTATAACCTTGAAAATACTTTTGACAAAACCCTCTTTTTTTTAATATGTGTAATTTAATCAACAGATAGACTTCCAAATTTGGGCACAGATAAAATGTGATATAAGGATAAATTGGTATAATTTGTATGTAAAGTTATAATGGCAGAATAAAATAGCAGCCTAATAAAATTTTTGAAAAATCAGTATCAAAAAACAAATAGCTTGAAATATCACACAAAAGCTAAATTTGAAACAAGGATAAACCGATAAAATTTTAGTGCAAATCCTAAATGGGAAAACAAATGGCGACTTAATAAAATTTTTAAATATTCGGTAAAATGCCATTTCCGAAAATCAAACCTCCTTTTTATGGAGGACAACAATTATTAATGAAAGTAGGCATGACGGGGTTGCGATTTCCACCTGACTAACCCACAAAAAGCATAAATCATAGGGTCTGTACCCGGAGGGACTTAAGAATGATCTACTTGATGCATATGAGAGTAGGGAAACTAATGAAAGAGGCTACATGCTGCGGGTGCATCAAATCTGGTGTGAAGACTACCCACAAACTTGACTTGCAAAGCAGCAACTAAATATTATGTGGCCTTCCTTCGAGAATCTGGATGTGAGAACACCAAGATAAGAACAAGATCGGACAACGAAAAGCAGAATGGAGTACAGAACATACCGCTTGCAGAACAATAACGGGAAACAGAACAAGTGGAACCAACTGCAGTGGAACAGCATGGCGAAAATCTCATCATTTCTTTTTCAACGATAATAAAACGAGATAAAGAAATGTTGCCGTTATTATCATGTGCCAACTTATAAGAGCAGGTACGACGCTAGGGGAGGGACTTTCAGAGTCCGCAGATGTTTATGTAATTACCAACGCTGTGTATTCAACAGCAATTACGCTTGCAACACCATGTATTACGCTTAATTCTCATTGTAACACTAAGCTCAAAATTCAGAACATTTAAAAAAAAAATCCGTTTAGAAAGCAATTGTATCCGTTAAGAAGCAGTACACAATGTTTGTTAAAATTTACAGCATCAGGAAGATCGATTCAAACAAAATTAGGAGAAATGTCAATAATTTACGATATACACCTTAAAAAGAAACTACTTTGGCAATCATTAACAGCATTAATTAAATCGTATAAGGTTACTGGGACTTGTAGTTGTATTGTAGTGCCAGATTTAGTACTGGGTTCTCAGTCAAGATTCTCTATGAAATAGAGATCTAATAAACTTATTATAGCACGAATTACTTTTAGAACGGGTGTATTTCAGGGAGACTCCTTTAGTCCTCTACTCTTTTTGTTCTTGTTGCTCCCAGTTTATGTGGCTCTTCGTAAGACCCGTGGTTATGTTGTGGCCTTCCTGTAAATCGCACTCACGGGGTCACATATCTATTTTATATGGATGATCTTAAGCTTAAGATCTGAAGAAATGCACAATCAAATCATTATCGGTCTGACTTGTAAAGTCACAAATAGTACGGACCCTCTATTTCGGCTTGTATGGGAAATCGCCGATGTTCAGCCATTCCCTGAAGGAGCTCAGCCATACTTTTTCAACAGACACGAATGACCGATACTCGATTGCTCATATGGGGCCGCGAGAAATCAAAACTTACGTCAAAGCATTAAAACCATAGCTGCTTTTCATGATCATCAAAACATGGCGTTTAATAGCAAAAACTGACATTTACTTTTCTTAGATCGGTTGATTTGAAGTCTGAAACATAAACTTTTTGCTTGGCTTGTCAAGTCATTATTACCTTGGTATATCATAGTCAGTTCTCTAATGTATCCGTTGTTAGCTGTAGAGCCTGTCGGCCGAGACTGTAATGCACCTTCTTTCGTAATGCCCAGCTCATGCACGATCAAGTTATGTTTACCACTCTCTATTACCATCTCAGACATTACTACGATATTGACGAAATCCTGGTGTTGGCTAATGTCGCATTTGTTTCCCACTACTGATAGGCTGCAAGCCAACAACTTAGACATTTTTCTGCTGGAAAACGAAATCGTCTAATGCTTGTCATTGATTCCTCTACTCCAGCGAACACCATCACACTTATTAAATAAAGGGAGAAGCAAGCCAAATATATAACCAATTGGTGGCCGTACTGAGAAGGCCCGATCCCGAGCATAGGGTCGCCGACTGGTTGTCCTTATTATAGGCGCCTCGATAGCGATTAAAGACATGTTCCTTACAGAGCATTGGAAAATTCCAGCACGTCGATACTCATCACAAAAACTTGTGCCTCTTCGTTTACTGAAACAGATGAGTTTGGCCAAAATCTCTCAAAGTAATAATGAATAATAATTATTATAATATGAAATAAATTAATTTTTTTATTTCAAAAATGTGTGTTAAAATGAAATCGTTTTCGGGATTATTAGTTTTATTTTTTATTATTAATTACATATAAAAATAATACCTTTGACGTTGCCAATTTATTTTTTTTTACAATACCGCCACCCATTATTAATTGTTTTTTTACATTCCGAGATATAACGTTTAAACTACAGCTATTAATACTCTTTGCAGTTCAAAAATAAAATATTTTCCCATACATTTTTAACAGTTTTTCGGCAAGTGTTATTTGTTCCCTGTGTTTTACTCTAGCACTCTGTATTGTCACATAGAAATATCTCACAATATCATTTAAAACTTTTTTCTTTTGAAACCATACAACAACATACTAAAAAATAAAAATAAATTAAAAGCGTGATGCCCCTATACCTTTAATAAAAACGTAAAAGCCTGGTTTATCAAATTTCACATAAATTACATTTTTTGTCAAATCGGTGACCATATTTGAATTGTTGCGACAGTACCTGTGGTAAATATATTATAT
This sequence comes from Kuschelorhynchus macadamiae, assembly GCA_030620095.1. Taxonomy (NCBI): domain Eukaryota; kingdom Metazoa; phylum Arthropoda; class Insecta; order Coleoptera; family Curculionidae; genus Kuschelorhynchus; species Kuschelorhynchus macadamiae. The sequence goes on along the minus strand of JAUTXW010003691.1, from coordinate 525,517 downwards.
ATATATATATATATATATATATATATATATATATATATATATATATATATATATTAGGTAGGCGAAAATATTAACTTACAACAAACTATTGTATATACAAAGCCAATTTTTTTATTTCTATATATTCCTAATTTTCTAACCGAAGTAGCATCGAGTCACTAATACCTACTCTTTTGCCCACTAATTACATACTCTCTAGAACTAGCAAGAAGTTAGTCACATAGAGAAAAATATTACAGGCAACTGCTAGTGTTACCAACCAAAATGCATTAATTTCTCATTTGTAGTATAATAACGTTATTTAACAAATTTCTGGGTATGTTAGACAAATACTTAAAAAGAAAACGCGGACTTGTATTAATCGGGATTTGAGTTCAAAAATCCCAGTATCTAGGAAGGTGGTTTCAGGATCAGAGCTCTTTTAGCTAAGAACAGACTGCAAAATCCTGATTTCAACTTATTAATACACTTTTTACGCATTCTGCATATTGCAGGATGAAATATATATTTTAAAAGGGTGAAAAAAAAAAATAAATACAGACAATAGAAATGACAAGAATTATTTTATAAACTTCGCAGATTTCTTATTTACTCAATTTGGTAAGGATTCTATTTTTATCGCTCGTATTTTTCAAATTTGTTTTTTACTTAAATTTATAAACTTTTAGAAAGCTTCTTTAATTGGCTGAAACTTATTTCCCAGAAATACGTTTAAACGTAGCGTCAATATCAGCATTCGCGGAAATGGTTTTCATTAAAACTTTGTTCGAAAACATGAAAATATTAATACTTCTTAATTTTATATTTACGAACTTGAAATTGTCACAATATTTTGGTAAACAAACTATTAGTTAGAAATTTCAAGGTATTTATGTGATTATTTTATACTTGCAATTTTAATTGTAACACACATATTTGTTATGTTTTGAATTAAATTATTTAAAACGAAATATTAATTGAATTAGTTTCCTTATCTTTTGAACTTCTTCATTCTTTTCAGAATCTGCTCTAAAATATAGTAACATCGTACTTTTTTAAAAATGTCTTGTTACCCGAAAAAATTAAATACCTAAATTAGTCAGGTGAGATACATAGTACGCAAAAGATATAATAATAATAGTTATTATTATTATTACAAAAAATTACAATAATACAGCTAAATAAACAATGTCAGCCAAAAGTCAAAAACTGCAATAGCATTTTAAACTAAATTCAAAGATCATATACCAACACTCCGTTAATATTAACGCTTAGTACTTCACATTTATTAAAATTAGAAGGTGCAGGAATAATTTCTCTTTAGCAGTAAGAATGCTGTAAATTGCACCAAAAAATAACGGAGAAAAGGGCGAGATATTCGCTAATTATCAAAATTGGTCGCTTTTTGTTTAAAAAGACATCGGTTTGTTAACCGATTTTTGGTAAAATTGTAAATCTTTTAAATATTAAAAAATTAATAAGTAGTTTTTCAATAGCGGGATCCAGAAAAAAGTGTTAATTTTATTGCTTAAGAGCTGTTGCAAGCAGGCACGTACGCATGCAGTCAGAACTTCATTTCGGGGGGAGGGGGTCCAAATTTATCAAAACCAATAAAAAACAACAGTAGTCGCTTGTGGGCCACACTTCAGAAAAATTAGGAAACAAGCCTACTTTTTTTTCAATTCTTGTCAGATGCTCTGCACATCCAACAAAATGTTCCTAAACGGTTGCAATAAAATTAGTTTGTTGCCATTATCTGCTAACATTACAAGTAAATCAATTATAAAAATGTAAAAAATTAATGTAAGCAAAAATTACAAACAGTTTATTATTCCCCACTCACATCTCCGTCAGAGGAAAAATCTGAATAGTGTGAACCCATCCGGGGATCTCAAATTTTGGTCAAAAATTAAACATTATTGTAACAATTAGATTTTTACAATATGGCGGAACAAAATGGCGGCCTAGTGAAATTTTAAAATAAATTAAAAAAAACTGTTCATTCAATTCTCTTGAAATTTTGCATAAAAATCAAGTATTACGTAGAAATCAACTGGTAATTTTTTTACTAGATTGATTTCAGTTTTTGTGTAAGGGTGTACTATGATCTTGAGATGAAACTGAAATGTAAATTTTGCAAAAACATCAAGTATTATGTTAAAATCAACTGGTAACATTTTGGTGCGAATCCAAGACGGCGGAATAAAGTGGTGGCCAAATAAAATGTTTGTAGTCGTGAACAAAAATCACCCACCTAGATTTTTGCAGATGTTAAAAAATTATTACTACAAAATTAACGTTAAATTTGGCACAAAAATAACGTATTATATAGAAATCAACTGGTAAAGTTTTGGTATGAACCCAAGATGACGAAACAGGGTGGATAATAAAATGTTTAAAAAATCAGCCTGAAATATATTGCAAATGCAAAATTATTGTTACCACACAATATATAAAACTATTTTATTTCAGAATGTCCTCATACTGTAATTATTGCTGAAACAGACTCCTACACACAAGTCAACTTTTCTTTTTTTTTACTGCGACACGCTGGGCAAGTATTTGAAAACAGTATACGGAGAGGTATCTGGTTATATGTTAAAAGGTAACCTAGAGACATTATTATATGAGTTATTAAAACACTTTAAATTCAGAGTCTTTGGGTTTTATCGGAATCGTTAGAATTTACAACAAAAACAAATCGGAAAATTAACAAATGAGTCCAACTTCTTTAGTTTAAATGAGACACCCGGTATAGTATTGTTTCGATACATGGGTCTCTTTTCACTTATTATAAATATACCTGGTGGGATACCTTTATTTTTAAAAAGAACTTCCAAAAACGACAAAAACTCTGCAATAAGCAGAAATTTGTGAAAGAGAGATTATTATTCTAACGATTCCTAGAAAACCCAAGAACTTTTGCTTTTGATAACTCATAATAAAGTCTCCAGGTGACCATTTAATATACAGGTTGTTTCACGAAGAAAGAAAGTGAAATGGTGTGTAGTATGGACAAAGAACCTTTCATATTTGAAAATAAAAAAAAAATCCAAACGCATTTTTAACGCATATACAGAATGATATATCAAAATCTCCTAAAATTTTAAAATTAAATACCCAAGTTGTGCTGAACCGATTTTGATGAAATTTTGCACAGAATTAGAGGAACCTGGAACTTACCTAAAACTGGTCTGACGTGTAAAAAATTCTGGTCCGGACTCATTTTTTTTTAGTTATTTGTACATTGTTAAAATCAACAGTCTGTAACTTACATATTGGATTTTTTAACATTGCACAAAAAAAGGCAATGAAAGCTACTTAATAAAAAGGCAAATAAACGCATTGCGCCTCTTCTGGTTTTTTAGATATTTTGTTTGTAAATACTTTTCTGTTAGTATGTAAAAGAAAACTAAATATGTCAAACAATACTACCCGATTCTATTGAAATTTTATAAAATGCTGAAGATCTTTGGGCCTAAACTAACACTGATTATACGGGTGAAAATTTCAGGCCTGGACTTTTTTCTTTAGTAAAATCAACACTCTGTAACTTACATATTGGATTTTTTAACATTGCGTAAATTAACAATAAATGGTACTTAGTAAAAAGTCAAATTAATTAAATGCAACTCATTTTGTTTTTTACATATTTTTTTAATGGTTTATTTCTACCTACTCATGTACAACTAAGTTTATTTTTGTTAAAAGAAAAACGGCATTTGGTATAATATTTTATTGAGTTTGGACTATTGGACTCACTGGAAACTGAGTTCAAAATCTAGAAAAAAAAACGTGTTAACAGTTCCGAAGTGTTCTATTGTTTTAAATGTAACCTAGCTTAACCTACTCAAAGCTATAATTTATATTTAGTTACTGCTAAGTATCTTACTATTAACAAACTTACTTGTAATTAAATTAAATTAATCCTACCTAACTTAACTTAAATACCAAATTGGTTAGAGAAGAAAACACATTATCTAGTAGCTACAAAAACATTAACTAAACATAAATTAAAATATAATGAAGATTATACAAAACCAATTTTTCATTTTATACATCAGCTTAACGGCATTTTTTCGACTATTCTATTGATTTCTAGTTGGCCACTACAGAAACATTATTACCAGTTATACTGTCTATTTAACAATACGTACTATAAAACCTTGCTTAATTAAGGTAGTCATGGAAAAAACAATAGGCATTTTCCACCACCATGTTGTTTATAACTACGGTTTCACATATTATAACAAAAAAGTTGTCGATACTAACGTGATTCGAAACGAGATTTTTTAATACTTACTGTTGTAAAAATGCCATACCAGTTTACAAATGCCGAATACGCAGATATAATTTTTGTTTATAGATTTTGCGATTGAAATTCGAGAGGCGCGGTGAGGGAGTATCGACGACGATTTCTGCAAAGGAGAATTCCAAACTATAAGACCTTCCAAAACGTATTTTTTCACTTAAGGTAGTATGGTACATTTAGTGTCAAATGAAAAGGGAGGAAATACTTCAGATCCAAGATAAAAGAACATTCTTGAAATGGTAGAGCAGAACCAAAAAATAAGTACCCGTAAAATTGGTAATAAGTTAAATATCCCTCATACATCGGTTTTTTGCGTATTAAAAGAAGAAGATCTACACCCATACTACCCGCAAGTAGTTCAAAGATTGCACCTAGGAGATAACATACCACGATTACAATTTTGTAATTGGGTAACAAGACACCGAAGAGATATTTACAATATCATTTTCTGTGCCGAAGCTCAATTTACCAGAGATAGTGTAAATAATTCTAGGAACAACTATGAATGAAAAAGACAGAACCCACATAGTGTGATACAAAAGCACTTGCAAGTTAGGCTTTCCGTTAATGTGTGTGTGTGTCATTAATACAAAATTAGTGGGCCCTCATTTTTTTAACAACAGGCTTGATGGGAGAGAATATCGTGTTTTTGCAAGTAGTGGAAGTTGATGTAAGCAATCGAACTGTTTTTCAGCATGATGGAGCAGAGCCCGACTATAGCAGGACTGTAATAAATTATTTAAACACAAATTTTCCAAATAGGTGGATGGGACGCGGCGGACCAACACCTTGGCCAGGTAGGTCTCCTGACCCAAACCCATTTTATTATTGAGGCTTTTAATCGAATTCAAATACATCTAGTGCCGCGAAGCTGATGGATAGCACTTCCAAATAAAATGAAAGATTAATTTATTTAATCTACGTTATGTTTTAATTGATGTTTATTTAATGTGTTTGTAGCTACTAGGTAACTCTGTTTTCTTCTCTTACAAATTTTGTATCTAGGTTAAGTTAGTTTAGGTAGGTTTAATTTAATTACAAGTAATTTTGTTAATAGCAAAATATCTATTAATAGCTAAATATAAATTATAGTTTCGAGTAGGTTAAGTTTGGTTACATTTTAAACGAACTGTTTACACGATTTTATTCTAGATTCTTAACTAAGTTTCAAGTGGGTCTAAAAGTTCAAACTCTGTAAAATGTTATCCCAAATACCCTTTCTCTTTTAACAAATATTAATTTAGTTGTACATGAGTTAGTAGAATTAAGTATCATTTCTTGTTATTTTACACAGTCTGGTGATTTTAATAAAGTAAAAAAAAATAATAGTAAAAAAGTGAGTCCTGACCTGAACTTTTTATCCATCAAATCAGTTTTAATTTAGTCCCAAAGATCTTTTGGATTTTACGAAATTCCAGAAGATTCGGGTAAGTATTGTTTGAAATATTAAGTTTTGTTTTACATAAACTGATAGAAAATTAGTATTTACTACAAAAAATTTAAAAAATTATCTAAAAATTTAAAAGAGGCGCAATCAATTAATTTGCGTTTTTTTAAGTCCCATTCATACACACACACATATATATATATATATATATATATATATATATATATATATATATATATATATATATAGATTTAGGAATGTTCTAGGTGTTACGAAAAATGAGTAAAAATAGTTTACATTTATAATAGGTGTCTTTTATTTGATCATGAAATTGACTTCTTTTTAGTAGTTGCAAATTTCGCAGATTTAAGATGTTTATACATATCTGAAAACAATCTGTAAAGGAACCTGTTGAATTTTTTCTCTTGTATACAAAAATGAAAGAAAACGCAATTAATAAATATGTTAATAAATGTCTATGTGCAGAACTAATTCGGATCATATTTTACTATATCTAACAAAAAGAAATAAATAAAGGAAAGTTCCGGGTAAAAGAAATTTTTGAACATTTTCCCGAGTCGCAGACGATGGAGATTCGGATTTTGTAAACGCATTTAAACATTTAATATACACTCTCTTTTTTTTTCTAATGGCTTTGTAAATTAAATATTTAATAGTAGGTAAGTGCTGGTCATGAAGAGTTTATTTATTTAGAATTTTCAAACTAGGTGTCGAGGGAATGCCAGTTTTAATCTTTAGAATAGACTAATGCAAAATTAAAACAAATTAGACCTATTTTGTACACAATATTTTTACTACAGTAAGAAGACTACAAGATATACAATCTTTGTTGTGAATAAGGTGATGGCAAATCTTGCGACTTCAATTTTTTTTAAGCCATGAAATTCACAAGTTTTTTGATATACGGCATAAAAATTATTTTTTAAATGAAAGTCTCGTCGTTGTACTAGATATTTTAAAAGCACTGGTTTAGTGTAAATTTAAAACATATTTTTTATATTTTCTGATCATATGATCTATGCTGTAAGAGCAGGAAAATTTTCACTTAATAATCACGCAGGTACTCATGGGTAAGAAAATGTTGTAGTTGTCAAATATATCAAGAAAAAAGAATCTGATTGGCTAAATATGACAGATATAAAATTTTGGCTGCAATTCAGTTAAAATTGCATTGTTCGTTTAAGAGAACTTAGACGTGAGGGATAATTTCCCACAGCCAAATCGCAAGTGGTTTAAATGTGATGTTTAGTTTTCTTCGTTCGGCAAGATTGATATTATTTTCAAACAAATATATTTTTTACTACTAAATTTTAAAAAATAGTAATGATATCCAAACATACCAGGATGTTATTTGGTCTAATGTTAGTTCTTCAAAATAAAAATATTGGGCATTTTTATTCTAAGAATGAATGTCCAACAGTAGATTGGATATATAGAGTAAAGGATATTAAGGCTTTAAAGTTGTATTTTGTTTAATTTCCCACAGCCAAATGGCAAGTACTTTAAATGTGATGTTTAGTTTTCTTCGTTCGGCAAGATTGATATTATTTTCAAACAAATATATTTTTTACTATTAAATTTTAAAAAATAGTAATCATATCCAAACATACCAGGATGTTATTTGGGCTAATGTTAGTTTTTCAAAAAAAAAAATATTGGGCATTTTTATTCTAAGAATGAATGTCCAACAGTAGATTGGATATATAGAGTAAAGGATATTAAGGCTTTAAAGTTGTATTTTGTTTCATTAATTTTTAAGACAACGTTAACACATTTATTAATTTAATTATGTAAAACAATTAATTATATAAAAAAAATGTAAAATATCTGAACCACCTAATTTCAAAAAATAAAAAAAGAATAAATTGTTTTATTTTACCATAGAATGCTTATTTGAAAACGGCAACACTGCTCATCGTAGAGAAACCAACAGGGTTCAACGAACATAACAATTCGCAAACATATCAGTTGCAGTTGTCTTATTTTTTGGTTCTTTCGCCTTAATTTTTTGCCGTATGAGGCAATTCCATACCGTTTTAATAGGTAGTCGGGATTTAAAAAATCTTTAAAAATGTATGCGAATATTGAATATGCAGACATGTTACTTATTTATGGAGAGCGTGGAGAGAATGCTCATGTGGCATCCCAAACATACCGGAAAGGATATCCTAACAGGAGGGGTCCTAATGACAGAACATTTGTGGCGGCTTTACAAAGAGTTTGCGGAAGTGTAAACGTCCATCAATCTAATCGGGAGCCTGAAAAGCAAATAACACCCGAAAACGAGAAACATATTTTAGGCGTGGTGAAGGCAAACCCTGGTTTGAGCACAGGATTTTCTAATTGGACCATTCATCGTACCCTTCATGAAAACTTGCTGTACCTTTATCATGTGCAGCGAGTACAGGCTTTGACTTTAGAGGACTTATCCCGATGGGGGTTTCTCCGAAAAAAACAAGAACACGAAAATTTTACTTTAAACATACTGACAACCAATCAATGTTGTTTTACGAGAGATGGAATTTTAAATTATCATGACACTCATACCTGGGCTTAAGAAAATCCACAGACGATTTAACAAGAACGATTTCAATACCGGTTTTCAATAAATATTTAGGCTGGAATAATCCACAATTGGTTAATCGGACCTTAGAGTAAGAATTAAAGTAAGATATCGCAATCCATTTATAAATTACGTTAGGGGTATGGGCCAACATGGTTCCCCTACTTTTCACATTCTATCGACCAATGTTTACGATAAATCAAGAGGTGGGGATGGCCCATATCCAAGTACGTCATATTTGGTGTCGACTGCCAGTGGCGGCGCAAATTGTTATTTGTCTAAACTTAAAAATCAGTCCAATAAGTACTTTTTCAGACTGAATTTTGAAACATTTAATTATGCTGTCATTTTGAATTTATTTCAAAATTTTTACCAGTTCATTCCTATATAATATTTGATTTTTAACCACAATTTGAACATAATCTATGAAGTAAATTTTTGCACTGACTTTTATAACATTTTATTAGGCTGCCATTTTGGATTTGTAGCCAAACTTACCAGTTAATGGTCATGTCACACTTAATTTTTCTGCAAAATTTTAAGTAAACTGGATAAATAGATTTTAAATAATAATTTTTCTAACATTTCAGTAGACTGCCATTTTGTTCCGTCATATTGCAATTTTACCAAAATGCTATCATGTCATCCTCATCTGGCTTTTAATTTTGAACCAAAATTTAAAGTAAATAGTAAAGTAATTTTTGAACTTTGTCGCGGACACACATACCGACGGATTTGAGAAAACACGTTTTTTTGCGACTAGTATATAGAATAGCTAATTTACATATTGTTATTCCATGTTAATCAATATCCTTAAACTTAAATTCTAACCAGTCTAGGACATCTTTACGAACATATTTTCACTTTTGGTTACTCAAAGAATCACTATTTAAATTCCTTTACCTCACTTTTTATCCTATTATTTCCTGTTCGTTTTTTTTTGGACGTGAGACGCCTCTCGACTATTACCCAGTAAATTATACTTTAAGTTAGATTAGCATATAATAGCATCTAGGTGATTATTGGGAATAATGCTGAACACAAAAATATTGCTATATAGATAAAGATTTATAATTTTGATATACATACAGATATTTTTTTATTCGAAATGGACAATAAATATTAGTCAAACTGGTTCGCTATGCCATTTTATTCAATTATTATTTTAATTCTCTGATAGAAAACAACTATTGTAATCGTGAAAAAAATCACATCCGAGCCTTTTTTGTATCATTTTGCTTCTCTGAGGATTATCACATGACCTTGCCGAAATAAACGTAATATTATACTAAACCGGATTACAAGTCCTTTTGAAAAAGAAATCTAGCTGTTTATTTAGCGATTAAAACACAATTCCAAACATTAACGGGTATTTTTTACAAATTCACCTTGCCGCATCATAGTTAGGTTAATTAAAGCTCTTAGTTTCGCAATCTCCAAAATAGAGTAAATAAAACTTAAACATATTTAAAAAGTCATTGTTCTCCAAATCTTACCGCACATTTAGCACGCTGCTTCTTGATGTAAGACAACATATAATTAGAAGATTTGAATCAGATCAACAGTTACACAATAATACATTAAAACCCATGCAGCAGTGAAGCTAAGAAAAACTGGGTACCTAATAATAATTTTAATTTAATTAACTTCTCCATTTAAATATTTTTTTTGTCAAACTAATTTCTTTATTGTTAAAGTTTATTGTAGTTCCACGAACCGCTATTGGATTTTAAGCCAAGCCTATGGTCACGTGACACTGTAACAATCTTTGCTGTAGAGTATTGTACTACTATACTATAAGAATCCCGGGTCAATGAAAGTGAGATGGTCTAATACGTGGAGTAGTCGATCGGGGTTGTCATATCTAGTTAAAACTTTTGTTAGTGGGGTCGCCGTCCACTGATATTCTATTTTGCAGTAAAAGTAATTTCCTTATTCTGCTTAGAAGATAAGATTGGAAAAATATTACTATTCTTTGCATGACAATGTTGTTGCATCATATTTAAACATATCCACCTTAATATAAATTCGTATAAATATTGGAGTACCTGGCTAGGCTTGGCATCATCGTACGATCGACCTTATATTGTGAGGTAATCTTGGCAGTGGCTAAATATGTAAATAATAAACTCTATTTTTATTCTTACTCTAAATCGGACCGATAAGAACGATAACGTAATAACACCCTGTATCTGCTAAAAACGAAGGGTTTGCAGAGTCCCGTTTTTAGGAATTATTTCTTTTTATTAGATAAATCATATATTAAAGTTTTAATTAACTTAAACCCGGCAGGTATATGTAATAACATAACATTTGCTTAACTCGTGACCTACGTTTAGAAATATTATGAACCTGAAATAAGGTCGGATCTAGGTTTACTTGATAGCACAATATTAAGCCAGGAGATTTTAAAACAAGTTACAGAAAATAAAGAAAAACATAAAATTCAAAAATAATCAACAATAATAATTAATATTTTAGCTTGTTTCTGCGGATGAAATTTTAGTCAACAAAAAATGGATTTAACTCTATAAAAGTCTCGTAAGCTTGTTTTATAAAAATGACTGTTAGTCCTGCAGAAGGATTTATTTAAAATTTAATTGAGGATTTTAATAGTACAATTTTAATGTCTGCTCTGAGTTTCACAGTAACGCTTCATTTTACGTTTTTCAGATGTTCCTAATAAGAAGAAATTATATTTTCCTTGAAATTTAATTTTAAGTTTTCGCCCAGGCAAGTCATTCATCTAAAGTTATTTAACTACTTACCTACTGGAAAATTAGTTTTACATTTACAATTAAGAGATACAGACTGTGCTATACTAAATATCATATCGGTATCCGTTTTAATATTTGAACCAATTCATTGGAACGTGTACGTTTCTAGAGTACAGAAGTTGCTGAAATATTTTCAAAATATTGGCAGTTCATTGAAAAAAAAAACAATAATATTGCTATTTCTTTTATATTTCAAATTTTATATGGAAACAATTTTCTCTTGGTAAAATTTTTTTCCGGTATATTTACAAGGTAATTTACTAATTGATACCCACAGTAAAATCAATGGGCGTTTGATACTAAAAAACAATTTTTGATAATTGAAAATATTGAATATTAGATTTTTAGTTTAAAAAAAATGGTCTAAATGGATTAAAAGCATGTAACTCACATGACAATCGATTTTTGTTCTGCGCGTTCTCTGATCCTACTGCATCCAGTAAATAAAAAATATCATAAAGTTGCCAGAGGCTATTTTCTAAAACCGTATTACTTTTCTCGTAAAAGGGAAGTATTGTAATCGTGAAAAAATCACTCTCCGGGATTTTTTCGGATTTTCACGACTCAGGGTCCGTAGATGACTAAAAACATATTTTCTCAATTCTCTCAATATGTCTGTCTATCTGTTCGCGGCGTAACTAAAAAACTACTTACCCGATTGATTTCAAATTTTGTTCCAAAATCAAGGGTCATATGGGGATGACCTGGAACATTTTGGTAAAAATCCAATAGGGCGAAACAAAAACCTCATCCAACTTATCTCAAATTTTGCAAGAACGTCAAGTGTTATGTTGGAATCAATTGATAATATTTTGGTGATGAATCCAAGACGGCGCAAAAAACTGCTTATCGATTTCATTTCAAATTGTGTGCCATAACTAATTCTGGTATAGGGATCAACTAGTAAAGTAGTGGTACTAATTCAAGATGACCGAACAAATAAAATGTTTCAGGCTGAATTTTTAAATATTTTCAACAAATATTCCACTCAGGTTTTACACATCTCTACATTTTAGCGTCGCTAGACGGCAAAAAATATGTTTTATCAGCTCCGTCGGTTCCGTCCGTCGGCGTCGCGTCGGTCGGTATGTTTGTCCGTCTAGGAGTTCGCGACATAGCTTAAAGACTACTTACCTGATTGACTTCAAATTTTGGTTAAATATTAAAGGTCATATGGGGATGACCTGGTAATAATTTGGTAAAAATCCAATATGGCGAAACAAAATGGCGGACTAGTAAAATGTAAAAATAATATTTTTAAAAAACTACTCATCAAATTTATCTCAAATTTTGTAAAAACATCAAATATTATATTGGAATCAACTGATATCATTTTGGTACGAATCCAAGGTGGCGAAACAAAATGGCTGCTTAATAAAATATTTAAAAAATCAGCCTGAAACAACTGATTACTGGTTTAATTTCAAATTGTGTGCCATAACGATTGGTGGCATAGGGATCAACTAGTAAAAAAGTGGTACTAATTGAAAATGGCCAGACAAAATGGCTTCCAAATCAAGTATTTGTAATTGTGAAAATGTCACCTTCTCAGGTTTTACATATCTTTGCGTTTTAGCGATCTTAGATGCCAAAATATATGTTTTATCAATTCTGTCGGTCCGTCTGTCGGTCTGTGCGTCTGTCTGTCAATTCGCAGCATAGGTTAAAGACTACTTACTTACGTGCAAATTTTGGTCAAAAATTAAGGGTCATATGGGGATGACCTGGTAACATATAGGTAAAAATTGTGTGTCATACCTAATTGTGGTATAGGGATAAACTAGGAAAATTGTGGTACTAATTCAAGATGACCGAACAAAATGGCGGCCACATAAAATGTTTCTAATCGCGAAAAAGTTAGCCTCTCAATGCTTTATCAATTACAGTTCGCGACATAGCTAAAAACTACATACGCGATTGACTCAAAAATTAAGGGTCGTATGGGGATGACCTGGTAATATTTTGGTAAATATCCAAAATGAGAAACAAAATGGCGGTCTAGTAAAAAAAATATTATTAAAAAACTACTTATCCAATATATCTCAAATTTTGCACAAACATCAAAGTATTATGTTGAAATCAACTGGTAAAATTTTGGTACCAATACAGGATGGCGGAACAAAATGGCAGCTTAAAAAATATTTAAAAATTCAGCCTGTAAAAACTAGTTAATGCATTGATTTTAAATTGTGTGCTATAACTAATTGTGGTATAGGGCTCAACTAGTAAAACTGTGTTACTAATTCAAGAAGGCGAAACAAAATTGTGGTCAAATAAAATTTTTGTAATCGTGAAAATAATAATATCAATAATTATTCCACGTTTTAGCGTCCCTAGATGCCAAAAAACATGTTTTATCAAATCCGACGGTCCATCCATCTATCGGTCTGTCTGTCAGTTCGCGCTTAAATACTACTTACCCGATTAACTTCAAATTTTCACCAGAAATTAAGGGTTATATAGGGATCACCTGGTAATATTTTAGTAAAAATCCAGTAGGGCAGAGTAATGTTAAAAAATTTTGTTAGAGTGGTGTATTATTTGAGGTTAAGATTTAGTAAAAAAAGCTTTTTTTAAAATGTCGACGTTTCGCAAGATAATTGTTACATCCTCATATATAGATCGTATATCCTGCATGAAACCCATATTATCAGGCTTTACCTATTCCGTTGGTCTGCATATATTTCCTAGATATTATATTTCTAACTGGTTTTCGTTAACAATCCCCTTGTTGTTATGTTAGAGTGGTATAATATTTGGAGAAAGGATCCAGTAAAAAACAAAAGTTTATGAAACCCATAATATCAGTCTTTATCTACTCCGTTGGTTCGCAGATAGTTCCCAGATATTAAGTTTCTAAACGGCTTTCGTTAGGGATCTCCTTTTTGTTAGAGTGCTGTATTATTTGGGGTTAGGAAATATCTGCGGAATTCAACATTACGTAGCAAAATGGCAGTATGTTTCAATGTAAAAACTATTTATTGAAATTATTTTAAATAATGTTCAAAAGTAAAGTGTGGCATAGAAAGAAAATGGCAAAATATTGGTAGGAATCCAGTATGATAGAACAAAATGGTGCCTAATAAAAATGAAGACATTATATGTAACCCATATACTGTGACTACGTACTGAACGAAATTTGGTCATTCTTCACTATTCCTACCAAATGGAAAAAACCATAGCGAGGGAGGTTCGGGGTAAAGAAAATTTACCGTTTTTTTAATTGTGTAGATAAGTGTTTAAAACCATTGCGTGTTTTCATGTTCCTATTTCTCTTAATGTTTACTTTTCGCTCAGAGGAACGAAAGTTGTTAATAAATATTACAAGTCGAGTTTTTTAAATCTTGATCGATGTAAAATTCAAGTACGTTCTACAAGTAATTGTCATCTAGTATTTTTTAAGTATGTTTTACCAATTGATTTGTAAATAGTAATATACATGGCCTGAAGCTAGGCCTACAAAAGCGTGCTCATTAGGAGATTTTAACGTATACAATTTACTGGCTAACAAAACATTCATATTAGTGTTCCAGTCAGGAATAATTATTAAATACCTCCAGTCTTAAAAAAGTTAAAGCAACTAGAATATATAATAAATCTATAAATTTCATTAAGCATTGAATTACTTAATAGTTAAATCTGAAAAATAATTTTTATCAAAATTTAGTAGTTTACATCTATTGTTTACGACTACCAGGCAAAGGAGAAACACTTTTATTAAAAATTTTGTAGGTCAGCATCTCAAAATCATCTCAAAAAATTTTTTAATTATATTTTTTTATCCATGAAAATCCAAATTTTTTTTAAGTATCAAATAACTTCAAAGTAGCATTAGTGCAATCTTTTTACACACTTCAGACAAAAAAAAACATCAGTAATGTAGTTTGTATACAGTGGAGCATTTTAGTATGTTTCAGAGATGACTAGACAATTTCTGGACACTAGTTTTATCCTTGTAGTACCAGTAAAATAAGCAAGAAGAAACCATGATATATTGATATTTTAATTAGGAACAGCGGCAATAGCGGAGAGGGCGCTACTTATTATAACTGAGTAACGATCTCATAGTTAATAGCAGCACTTAAAGGCATTTACGTAAATAGGTATTTTTGGATCTTAACGGAAAATGATCTGCATGTTCCATATTGGCAGCACACAAAGAGATACGCAACCTTCGCAAATTTCATTCGCCTATGTAGATACCTATGTAGATTTAGCGAACTTAATTTTTAATTAAAAGTTTGCAGATAAATTTATCTTTTTTTTAAGCAGCGGCGTAGCATATCTTTTTACAAATAAGTACTGGCAATGATTCTTACGAATACCAGTGGCAAAACTTAACCAAAATTAATTCGATGAGAAAATGACCCTTTATGAGCTAGAGTCATAAGGGCTTCACAGATATGTATTAAAATTACTACACTTACATTCTGTTTGTAGTCTCATGTGAGAAAATTAATTGTTCAGTACTTTGATTAAATAACTAAATTTTTTTTTAAATAATGTTTTATTTAATATTTAATTTATCTCGAAAGGGTTTACTTTAGCAAAAATTACAAAAGACCAATTTTCTGTTATAAAACACAACAGTAATGTAATTTGTATACAGTGAGGCATTTTAGTATGTTTCAGAGAAGTCTAGGCAATTTCTGCCGTCATGAAATATTGATTTTAATTAGACTTCCAGGAACAGCGGCAAAAGCGGAGAGGATATAGATTTATATATATTGCGTTGTTACCAGTTCGACTAACTGATTGTTTAACTTGACGGTTTAGAGCTGTATAATATTTGAGACCTCTTTTAAGATTTTTTTTATTTCTGAGAACACCTGCTATATTACAATGCTTTATATTTGCTATATATACTATCAAACTAATTTATTACTTTTCGAAGCCAGTTAAATAGTAAAAAACTAAGAGTATCTTAACATGCAGGTTTTTAAATAATTTCTGTTGATTCATATCAAAATGTTACCAGTTCATTCCTATGTAACACTTGATTTTAGTGCAAAATTTGAGGTAAATTGGATAAAAAGTTTTTTAGTAATAATTTTTTTAACTTTCTAAATGGTTTTCGTTAACAATTCTCTTGTTATATTGGAGGGATGTGTTATTTGAGAGAAGGATCCAGTAAAAAAAAATTCATTTTTTATCTACTCCGTTGGTCCGCAGATATTTCTCATCATTATTAAGTTTCTAAATGGTTTTCGTTAACGAACCTCTTGTTGTTATGTTAGAGTGGTATATTAATTGGGATTGGAATCCAGTAAAAGAACAAAAGTATTTTTGTAAATTGTCGACGTTCGCAATTAGAAACTTAATATCTGCAAACCAACGTAGTAGGTAAAGACTGATAATATGGGTTAGAAGCAATAGAATCTATATGTGTAAAGTTCCGAAAACGTCGACAATTTAAAAAAAGTCTTTTGTTTTTTTTACTGGATCCTAACCCCAAATATCCACTCTAAGATAACAAGAGGATCGTTAACGAAAACCATTTAGAATCTTAATATTTGGAAAATATCTGCCGATCAACGGAGTAGGTAAAGCTGATAATATGGGTTTCACGCAGAATATAGAATATATAGGTTTCCTGAGAATGCAACAATAAAGTCGACAATTTAAAAACATTCTATGGTTTTTTTTGCTGGATCCTTACCTCAAATAATACACCTCTCTAATATAACAACAGGAGGATTGTTAACGAAAACCATTTAGAAACTTAATATCTTGCAAATATATGCGGACCAAGGTAGTAGGTAAAGACTGATAATATGGGTATTATGCAAAGTATCTTCTTCTTCTTCTTCTTCAAGTGCCGTACCCATATTCGGGCGTTGGCGATGGCCAGTAAGTGTCTTGAAACCTATCTTATATCCAGATGTATATGGTTTCTTGAATGCACTACATTAGACCATTATACTAGGGAATGTGTTCTACGTAGTGGTTTCCCGTTGCCTTCTACGCAGTTGAGTCGTGTAGTGTATGTGTTGAGTAAGAGGCCTTGTTACTATTCGCAGTCAACCCCAAGTCTACTAACAGAGTCGTTATTTTATTATCCCAGCGACAGAAGGCACCTCGCGAAGGTGCCGGACCAGGCATATCGAGCACTCTATATTTAAAAAGTGCCGGCTACGCCAAGTCCCGAACTCGCGCCTTCCGGGTGGAAGCCAGCTCTCTTACCACTGAGCCACCGAGGTGTATTATGCAGAGTATAGGATCTATATATATATATATATATATATATATATATATATATATATATATATATATATATATATATATAGACCAATAAAGTTGAGAAAACCCATTTTTGGCATCTAGCGGCGCTAAAAAGCAAAGATATGTAAATCCGGCAATTTATTTTATGATTACAAACATTTTATTTTGCCCCATCTTAAACTAGTAACACAGTTTTACTACTTGATCCCTATACCACAACTGGTTATTGCACAAAATTCGAAATCAATCCATTAAGTAGTTTTTCATGCAGAATTTCTTACCAAAATAGCAGTTAATTCCAACATAATATTTGATGTTTATGCAAAATTTGAAATAAATTGGATAAGTAGATTTTTCATAATATTTTTTTTTACATTTCACTAGGCCACCATTTTATTTTGCTGTATTGGATTTTTTCCAAAATATTACCAGATCATCCTCATATGAGTCTTAATTTTTAATCAAAATTTGAAGTTAATCGACTTAGTTTTTAAGCTATGCCGCGAACTGACAGACATACAGACGGGCCGACGGAATTGATAAAACATATTTTTTGGCATCTAGGGAAGCTAAAACGTAAAGATGTGTAAAACTTGAGATGGTGATTTTCGGGTTAAAAACATTTTATTTGGTACCCATTTTGTTCGGCCATCTTGAATTAGTACTACAATTTTACTAGTTGACCTCTATAACACAATTAGTTATGGCACATAATTTAAAATTAAACCTATAAGCAGTTTTTTTCAGGCTCAATTTTTAAATATTTTATTAAGTCGCCATTTTGTTCCACCATTTTGGATTTGTATCAAAATTTTACCAGCTGATTCCAACATAATACTTGATGTTTTTGTAATATTTTAGATAAATTGGATAAACAGTTTTTTAATATTTTTTTTTACATTTCACTAGGCCGCCATTGTGATTAGCCATATTGGATTTTCACCAAAATGTTAAAAAGTCATGCCCATATGACCCTTATTTTTTACCAAAATTTGAAGTCAATTGGGTAAGTAGCTTTTTACCTACGCCGCGAACAGACAGACAGACCGACATAATTGATATTTTTCGTCATTTAGGGACCCTGAAACGAAAACATCTTGGAAAGTGATCTTTTCACGATTACAATACTAAAAACTCAAGTACGAGAGCGTTAAAGGCAGCGAGTTTAATTAAAATAGTTAAATTTACATTTTTTTTTTATTAAATACACATTTCAAGCTAAAGCATTGAGGTGTGTAATGACATACAACCCTATTTGCTAAAAGATATCTCTTTTGCTATATCGTCATGTATTTTTATTAATTTGAAACTGTTGAGTTTAAGTTATCAAATTAATAAATTAGTATTTGGTTAACTTAAAAAACGTAGTTTACTTCTCTATTTGTCATTTTTTGTATTATATTATATACAATTGAATATACATATACTACAAATCATAATATTCTTTAAAATGTAACTTGTAAAAGATCACTAAAAAGTGAGAAATAAAATATTAAAAAAAAATAGAGCCGACTTAAAAAAAATCACTAAAAAATAATATTTTATATATTCCTTAAATATAGACATTTCGAAATCGGCGTCCAAATAATGACTAATCTGTAATATATCGAAAAAATATACATACACGTATTACCTATACTCACTAGTAACCTTAAACTTACTAGCCTAATACAAGTTTTAATATGTTATTCAGAGAGGGTCACGTCGAACTAGCGAGTAAATTTGGTAGCCGCTGGGGTTGGAGTTGTTTTATAATTTATATTTAGTTTACCTAGGGGTATCTTCTATAACATGGCCGTCAATAAAATCTTCATGCACCTAACCAACAATTGCAAGGCTCCAAAATATTTCTGCGCATGTCTCGAAATTCGAATTCGTAATTGGTCTGTCTGGACATTTATGAATGTCCTGTAGGATGTTAATATTGCCATTAGGCTTTAGGCTCAGCAATTTGCGCAGTTCCACAAAGGGGCACTGTAAGCAAGTGATTCGGGCATTAGTTTTAAAAGATATAAGGCTAGCTATATATTTGGTTTATATGTAATGTAATACAAAATACATCAACTATATTTTGTTAGGGCTAGGTGAGGCTGCTTTGGGCGTCGACTTCAAATATCTATAAGTATTATATAAAATATTATTTTTTACTCTTTAACGTTTTTTTTGAAGTGGTTTCTATTTTTTAATATTTTATATTAATTAGAGATTTGAGAAATTTAAATGTAACCGCATATAAGTTCTAGTTTATGTTACTTGTTGAATGTATTTAGTTAAAACAATAAATGCTATGCAAATAGAAAAATTTCTCAACTTTGGTTGTAGCGATTTAGCCCTAAGAGATGATTACTCTGCCTTTGGAAAAAAAATTGAGACGATATTGTTGTCACATCGCAAGAAAATTTAAAAGAAAAATTATAAATTTTGTTCATTTCATATATTGTTATAATTTTGTAATTTTCTCTAAAACTTAAAATATGTTTTTATTGATGACATTTTACACATCTAAGCAATTTAAGTTGCTGCAAAATGTGTTGTATATTTTTATTCTTGTTTTTTACGATCAATAATATGATACTTTTTTATTTCTAAAAGTGCCTAAACAAACTAGTATATTAAGGGAGAACTGCACGCAAAAAGTGAAAAACCAGCGACAAGGTCTAGTCGAGTTGAAAGTACCTACGCATTAAAAAAAACTTCCTGCATGTCCGACCTCAAAAAAATCTGTTATGTATAGGTAATTTAAATTAAATTTCGGTTAAAAATGGGTTCAAAAGGGTTCACGCGCTGCAGAAATACAAAGACATGAGTACGATATACCATTTCAAATTTTGCAGTTACGTAGACAAAGGATCAATGTAAGGCGGTAAAGAGCCATTTTGTGGAAAAAAATTATATTCAAAGGCATGTGCCTCAAAAAGTGGTCAAAAAGTGGTCAAGAAATGGTCGAAAATGGACAAATTTACTTTAATTATATAACTCTAGATTTGATTTTTTCATAAAAATTCGCTTTTAGCGCCCAACTATACATATTTCTTTATTAAAATCACATTGAAGATAATACATATCTCTTATGGTTTTAACATAATATTGCAGTGGCGGAAGGCTTGCAAATGATCCATATTACTGCTTGCAGTTCCCCCTTAATGTGCAATTCGTTCAGATCATGTAGGTTCAAAAACACTGCAATTGTCAATTTTTAAGTGTAAGTATCCCGAAAACAATTGAAACTAGGTCTAGAACATGCTACATTCAATTTATATATTTAGACATGTGGTAAATAAAAAATAATAATATACAGTCAAATTCATAAACAATTTTTAAATTGCTGTTGAATTTCGATACATCTGGTAACAATGGAGTTCCTAGGAAGAAATTAAATCTGTCCTTTCTAATGACCAACAGGTTAACTTTTTCAGTTTTACTAAATTCGCTTGAGATTTTAAAGTCTAACTAGTACTTGAAAAAACTTTTTTATTATTAAAGTTAGTCAAACTATTGTATTATATTTGTTATTGGGTATTCTCAAAATATTTTGGGGCCCTATCTGTGATTATAATTAACAACTAAATCCTACGGTCAATGTGGATCGCTTAAATACTAAGTGAACTTAGCGGAGTCAACTTTAATTCAAAACATATAATATTTAACATACTATATTGGCTCAGAAATCTTAATAAGCCTAAAGAGTCCTAAAGTTTTAAAAAATGTAATTATCTATTTTGTATGTTCTATTTTGCCTGTTAAAAAATCCATGCCGTACATTGTCTTCAGAAAATTATATATATTATGGGTTAAATAACATCAACTTATTGATTCTTCAGGCAAAATTATTTGTATATTACATTTATTAGTACTTTATTGTGATTTTATGCTACTATTTGTATATTCAAAAATGTTGTTAAACAGAAGGGAATGGTTCGCCACATTTTGTTGAAAATATCATAAAAGCCATAAAATATCATCAAAATTGAATTCAGTTTCACTTTCTACTACGAGTAGAAATTATATTAATTAGGTTATATTAAAAAACATTATATATAATGGTTATATAAAAAAAATATTTTTGGTAAAATTGCTTTATTTTTAAAGTGTATTTAAATAAATTTATTTTGAATAAAATTTCCCAAAAAAGTTTTTAATTCAACTAGATATTAAGGATACCAGACATGGTTAACTTTAGGAAAAATATAAAAAAATAAGAATTTTGTATAATTTGAACTAGTAAAACAGATAAATTTATAATTTTTTTAGACAGCAGCGTAGCATATAAATTATGGCAATTATTCCGAATACCGGCGACACTCAACCAAAATTATTTTAATGAGAAAATGCCTTTTTATGAGCTAAAGAACTGGGCTTCATAAAAATATCCGTTAGGGTTTTACAGATATTTACTATGGTTCGCTTACAGTCTGTGTGTGGTCTCATGTGAGAAAATTAATTGTTCAGTACTTTTGTTTAAATCACTAACATTTTCTTCAAATATTGTTTTATTTAATATTTAATTTATCTGGAAAGGGTTTACTTTAGCAAACATTACAAAAGACCAATTTTCTGTAATTTAAACTGGTAAACCAGAAAAAGTAAAATAGTAACATGCAATAACAAAATGCAATATCGACGAAATAAGAAAAAAATTCTTGTGTTTTACTTTGTACTAAAAATATATTTATAAGAATAAACTCTTAATGACACTTCGAGCATCTCATCAAATGGCTTGTAATACTAAGCCATTTGATGATAACCCGGGTCATTTGGTTCCTATTATTTTTATTTATTTGAACGTCATAGATCAATGCTTCAAGAAAGTATGCGGAAGATCTGAATATCTTCTACACGATATACAATAAAAAACTTAAAATTTAACAGACTGAGAATCGTGTCTTTGTTGTAGCAGCGGTGAAGTCGTTCTAAACTGATCAAATCGTTAAAAGGACAACAAAAAAATAACACTTGTAGATTTAATTATAAACTGATTTAATTGCTTTATTGATATTAGTTATTGTATATTAAATATTCTCATTTTACCATTCGTATCCTCTAAAAACGAAGGATTTCCGGAGTCCTGTCTTTATATATTTTTTTTGTTTTTATGAAATAAATCATCTCTTAAAATGTTGGATATTAATTAACCAGCACCAGGTAGGTATATTTAATTTTATTTTTAAGTATTTAATTTTTTTTTAACAATTTAACCTTTGCCTAAATTGTGATCAGTGATCTCCTTTTAGAAATATTATGACCCTAACAAAATGTCAGATATAGGTTTACTTTATATCACGGTATAAACTGAGGAGATTTTAAAACAAGTTTCAGAAAATAAAAAAAAACAGAAATTGTTTAAATACTTAGAAAATATTGCTAGTTCATGTTAAATTGACTCTTGTCTTAACAATTTTTACGGTTCTGTAAGCAATAATAGTGCTGTTTCCTTTATATATCAAACGTTTGTATGTCTACTTAAAATTTTCAAACGTTTTAAATTAAAATTTAAAAATTAAATAAAATGAGGAGATTTTAAAACAAGTTTCAGAAAATAAAAAAAAAATAAAAATGGGTTTAACTTCACAAAAATGCTCTTAGTCACATAAGCTTGTTTTATAAAAATGTGTGCTTGTCCCGTAGTAGATTTTATTTAAAATTAAGTTTAGGGATTCAGTAGTAAAACTTATGTATTGTATTCCCTGAATTTCACGGGTATCGCATATTTTAAGTTTTTTGATGTCATCAATAAGAAGAAATGTCAATAATAAAATGAAAATACAAAATTATTTTAAAATTAGTTTCGCATTGGCATTTAAGAAATACAGGAAGGTGTAGCCATAGCACATCGTTATCCGTTCTGTTAATTGGACCGATGCGTTGAAACATTTACTTCTCTCTGGAAAACAGAAATTGTTTAAATACTTAGAAAATATTGCTAGTTCATGTTAAATTGACTTTTGTGTTAAAAATTTTTACGGTTCTGTAAGCAATAATAGTGCTATTTCTTTTATATATCAAACTTTTGTATGTCTACTTAAAATTTGCAAAGGTTTTAAATTAAAATTTGCTAATTGACACCCCCTTGCTTTTTAGATAACTTTTTATTAGAGGTGTAAATTACTTGTTTGATATTAAAGTACAATTTTTGAACGATCTACTCCTCTTCCCTAATATTTAAAATTACTCCCCTCTTAAATAAAAGTTAAAAGGGTTAAGCACACATTTGCTGCTTCAGTTTAAGTTGTAAATGTGAATTAACAAACAGTTTTCAAACTTGTTAAATGCCTAAGGAAAAATGTCTCTCAAAAAGTTTTGAAGGAAAAAATAGTAAAAAGAAAAATTAAGTGACAGATGACAGAAGTTTTGGATGAGTGTCCTATTCGCTACATTAAAATGCAGGCCTAATTCTTGTGATCACAAATTTTGTCTTAATTTTTGTAGTCGAGTAGACAGTGACAGCTTTTCTAACTTGTCCATTTTGTAGAAAAGAGAACTGGTTTAAGATTTTGTTAATTAATTTAGAAATAATTAAATCTTTATAAACATGGCTAATGTGGACAAAATTTTACCGGATGAAGTACCGGAAGTGGTGTGGTGGATCATTTATGATTGTGAAACCGTAAACGGTGCTAAAGATAACCTTTGGAGCTTCAAGACGTAAATAATTTTATTTCTAATAACACTAAATCGGGTAATTCAGATCTATAAAAAAAGCAGCAATGTCAATTTTTCGTGCACATTTTAGAGATAAAAATTTTTGTATTGTTCAAAGTTATGTATTAGTTCGTACGGTAGTAGACGTAAAAAAATACATTACGTTGTTTTTGTTATTATATACATCAATTGTCTCTTGAAAATGATGCTTATAACACATAAATACTTACAGTAAATGAAAAGTTAGGAATTCAGGATTAGATACTACATATGCAATTTGTTCGTAATCATTTTATCAGATGATACTTACAGACATTTGTGTATTTTGCAATGTAAATACGTAAAAGTTAGCAGAAATTTATAAAAATTGGATATTAATGTTACATCAACTTGGTAGATGAGTCTGCTATGCCGATGATATGACTTTAATTTTTACTTTAACACTGAATTTTATCTACCGCAAAGCGAGATGAGCGAGGTTCAAGATCATGCCAGAATTTGATTTACACAAAATAAAACTTAATGACAAGAAAAGTCAGGAATTGGTTTCATCAAATAAACGTGATCATATTCGGGGTCTTCAGTACAATTGCTGGGGATACATTTGGATGACTCCTTAAGCTGGTTTTCGCATATATCGTCTTTGAAAAATAAGTTGTGCTCCCCTATATTCGCTATTAGATAACTTAGTAGAAGTATTGTTTCAAATATACCTCTATCTGGATATTTTTCACTTTTCCACTCACTTTACCAGATTGCAAGTGTTACCTTTGCCATGTCTTTTTCTTTACTGTCAACTTTTGGAGATTCATAGACATTTTGGCTGTTGGAATGCGAATTCAGATTTTCACTATTATAGCACTCTATTTGCTAATTTGATAAGACCCCCTAAATTTAGATTAAAAAAATCAGTGAAAAATGCATTAGATTTAATTATATAATAAATTGCCAGGCTCATTAAAGTCTCTTCATCTTTCAAGTTTTAAACCTAAGATCAAGAAGCAATTACTCCAAAATTCATTTTATTCCATGTCAAAATATATGGTTTCTCCCATTTCAGTTAATCTATAATATTTTTCAGCATTGTTATATTTTTATTGATCTTATACAACTGCTATTTTAATATTATAGCCAAACGCAACTGGCAATTGATGTATGTAGCTTATTAAGGGATTAAAAAGACAAGTATAATTTGTTTACATTTATGCAAAATATAAATCAATATATTTTCACTTATGGTTTGCTCGTTATGTATGTGAATTATAGACAAGGCTTGTTGCGTTAATTTTTTATAAACGTAATGTAGGGATTGCTCAAATATTGTTGTTAACCGCATTTTAATATGCTATTCCTTAATACACGTTTTATGGTTCTATTTACTCTCTCATACAATATTAGCTTTCATGTTTGAGTATGTAGTATAGTGATTTATTTTAAATTCTCCCATTAAATTGTTAAAATATTTATTAAAAAACTTTCTTTTCCATATCAGTTTGTAGATTTAGTTAGGTTATTTGCAGATTTCGATTTAACTAGTTCTACCCACAGATATTTTGAAAACACATTGTATAACTTATTTAATTTTGCAATATGTTAACATTTCAACAAAATGTCCTTGCCATATGTCACTTATTCCATTTACAATAATTCTTCTTCGTCTATACTTTTCCTGCTTGGTCTGGGAAGTTTAATAACATTTTTAATTCTATTGCTCCTGACTGTAATTAAATAATGATTAATTTTCCACAATTATCGGATATTTTATTGCTAATTCGCCATAAAATGTTGGTTATAGTTACACTATTTTCAGGATAAAAACTCATTGCATTAACCTGTTTCATATTTACTTGCTTTACGCATATGATGATTATATTTTTTATTTTTAACAAAATATCATTTTTAGAATACTCAAATTTGATTATTTTGCCAAAAGTAAATTGAAACTTATATATTAATCTTCCATCTTGAAGTAGGTGACAACTTATTTTAGTTGCAACATAGGTTCCATTAAAGGGCATAACTTAAAAAATGCTTTGGCAATGTTAACGGCGTTTAAAGTGGCAGTATCACTTATATTTAATTTATTTTAGTCTCTACTTAATACATGTGATCCAAATTTGTCAATCGTCATGTTTGTATGAAATTCCTCGGGGATTAAATATTTTGCAGCGTATTTATTTAATTGCTTTTGCTTCTCGAGCTTTTCTAATTAATACAATTTCATTTTGATGACCTGTATAGCCCGCCATTTGCGATGATTTAAGTAATTTAAATTTTTCAACTAATTCATTAATAACAATGTAAGTAAAACGCTTTAGACGGTTTTAGATTTTCACTTTTATAATATAAATATGAAAATGTGAAAATCTAAAACAGTTTAGTGTTTTATTTACATTGTTGATAGTGGATTTTCATCAAATAACGATCCAGTCAATCAAGTAATTCATTAATGTTGCTGAATTAAATATAATACATTTTTTTTGTTAGTTAATGAAGAGGATCGTGGCCTCCGAAGAAGTTCTAACTCGCTTATTGTGCTGAAACTAAGGTCACTTAAATGCTAGATATAGAAGGTCTTGCGGGTTTTGTAATGTTATTTTGTATTACATATGATTTTACTATTGTTAAAAGTAAAATTAAAACTAAATTAGTAACAAATAATTCTTGAAGATTAAACATTTTGGCGGTATTTCGGATCTGTAGTGAACTTGCTGTTAGGGGTCATAATTGCTTTTATTTGCATTTGCTCATTTTAATGTCACCTCAGGTTTATAATCTTTAGGATCTTTGAAAAAAAGAGGTTCGGATAACCCAGTAGTTCCCTTATAACTTAGATCTTTAAGTCTGAAATTTTCATCCTTAAATTTAACAGAAGAATCTCTAATTTTCCACACTTTTAATAAAACAAAACCATGTGTAGTTCACAATTTTAATTAATCATCAAAAAATGATCTTACAAGTGGGTCATATAATTTGATATACGTATGTTAACGTCACCTCTTTGTTGAGAACCAATTGGTTTATCTAAGGATAGATCTTCATTATAATTTTGTAAAACTTCTTCATCTTGTAAAAATGATGGAAGATCATGAGGAAAACATTTTTGTTGTTTTCATTAATTCTTGAAAACGTTTAGTTATTGGTGTTAATTCATTTTCTAGTCAAATTTTAGCATCTGCTAAAATTGATTTTGACAGCTTTTCGAGCTTCTACTAGATATTTTGCAACATTTTCTTTCATGTTGACTAAAATATGACGAGTCATATACTAAGATTCATTGTGAAGTTTGGACATTATATATATTTTAAAAATGTATAAAAATATCAAATCCTTTTCGATATCTCCCATCTTGTATAATAAATTTAATAAATTTGCTTTATCTCTAATTAGTTCTTTTGGTGACACAAGTCTTCTTCGTTTGTTGACTCAAAAAAATTCTTTTTCTGTAATAGTCTGCATTACATTTTTTAAAAATTCATATTTTGTTGGTACAAGGATTTTGAAAAAATAAATACATTTTCAAAACGTAAACCATTTTAGATATTAGAAAAGCAACAACCAGATTGGTTTTACCTCGACCAGAAAGCCCGGCAATTAAAGTTCGTTTAAAACTTCCTCCAGACAACTTTCCATGCTTTTTAAAACTATCTAAGATGGCATCATGAATTTTGACTAGCAACGAGAATTATTGTTTTTCTAACTACATTTTAGGAAAATCAAAATGAATCTGTATGTTTGACTTCATTTAAGCTTTAGTATACATAAAATGAAAAGACGAAGTAGATTTACTAGGAGGTTAAAGCTCACGACGAGAGATAGTTCATTAAGCATTTTAATTGACAATTTATCGTTCGTATTACATATTCCATCATACAGTTATTGCAGCCCAGGTACCAAACAAAGTAAACGACTTGTTAAAGGAGATAAGAGCCAAAATCCCTTAGATAAGCTTGCAAACAACACGATATCGCTTACTAAATATTTTCTGATTCAAAATACCACAACGAATCAGACCAGGTATTGGCATCAACGGCATTTGAAAGATTCAGGTCACCTGACGTATCAATGGGTGAAAACATTGTTGCTTTAAGTAACTGGAATAAAGCTAAAAAAGGAAAGGAGGTTCAACCAAAATAATTTCTTTTGTGCCTACACTCCGAAAATCTAAAAATGTATTAATTGAAAAAAAATATTAAAAAGTTATGTACTTGAGCTCAAAATGTATTAATCAGAAAAATCACAATTGGAGTTTTACCCTTAATACATACTTTTGCAGGATTATCTGCATTAGAAGTACTTAGTTGTAGGGCAACTACCCCATAAACTACTAATTAATATAGATTACAATTAGATAAAAGTAGTGGAGTAAGCACACATTGGACTTCTTATTTTGGGTAATTTAGGACCTGCTTTAAGAATTACATCATATTTCTGAGCAAATAAAAATTGCATAAAATCATAACTCTTACCAATCTTATCTACAAATTGCGGTCAACTTTGTTTCAATTTTTTTTATATAAACTCACAATAATCTTAAAAACAATTTAAAAGACAATGCGTTACAAAGTCATTCACAATAGCGCTCTCTGCTCAAGAAGAAACCATGCATAACATTTTAATCCTCCAATTTATTTTAATATCGAATCAGTATAATACGTTAAAGATATAACTAATTTTGAACCTTTTAATGCAATTCCAAATATTGATGAAAACAAGAATAAATTTTTCTACGGGGATGGTAACGATTTTATTGAAAGCTATGAAATTCAAATGTCTAATAAATATTTAGTAGAACAATTTGATAAAATGGGGATTTCGTTTAATTTATTTGCAAAATGATAATACTCTAGAGTCGGTAATTACATCTTCTACAAATATTATCATTAAGGAGAGTAGATAGGCAAAATTTAAGGATATAAAAATCAGGATTATTAGAGGTCATGGAAAGAGTAAAGTTTCAGTTGTTCCTGCAGGAATTATAAGTTATTTCACTATGTATTGATTGCAGGATTGCTGAAGGTTCCTACTTAAAAGGCCTGTTCATATGATTTATAATTTTCTTCTATACGTCCCTCCTGAATTTAAGATAATTAAAAGTCCACAAAAAATTATATATTCTCCTGTAACAGTAAAATTAATAAAAAAATGACTGTTAGAATATTAGATCAAAACAGGAAAATAAATAATTTTTGACACGAAACAGTTACATTTAGACTCCACAGGAATGTTATTATTCCAACTAAATGTGTTCAAAAACATTAATCGGGATAAATAAAAAAAAATAAATCCTAGAAAAACATTAGTTGACGTGAAAGAGCTGACAAATGCAAATAAAAAGAACTTAAACTTTTAATTTGAATATATTAACGTTACAGAAGAGGTTTTAATTGACAATTCCATCCCTCATTCGAAAATTCATTCTTACGAACTTTATTTACCGACCAAATTAGAAAATAATAATAAATATTTAAAAAATGTAATGGTGTTATTATTGATTCGATTAGAAATGTTGGTATCACATCAACTGTACAAGGTTATCTTTCATTTAATAAAAAACGAGTCTGCTAAATTAAGCAATGCAGGCTGGATAAAACAACATGTTTAATATTAAAATACAAGTCTTATTAATGCGATTAGAAGTTGGGAATTAATTGAGCATCCAGAACTATTAAAAACTAATAGACACCATTGGTCAGTTAAAACCTCAACTCGAGTTGAAATCCCCAGTCATGTTATACTTGCATTTCAACAAAAAAAATGGACACGAAAAAAAGCAATATGAGTGAATTTAATATCATAACCTTAAGAAACATCAAATTATATCCCAATTTCCGCAATACTTATTATAGAAAAACAGGAGAACCACTACTTGATCCTATTATATTCAAGGTCAAAGTTTAATTGCTCACATGAAAAATAATCCTTGCAAGCAGGACCTATTGTAATGAGAGTAGAATTTAAAGTAAATAAAGACATAGAAAAAGACATAAAACCGTATTATGCAATATTACATGATAAACTTTTTAGTTACAATCCACTTAATAAAAATTTTAAAATAACTTTAAATTAGCTAGGCGTGCGGGATTCCCACCTCAAAATTAAGTTTAATTCCTAAATATTACGTACAAATAACAAAAGAGTTTGACGTTTGAAAGTAAAAGGCGTCTACTATCTTATAATGTCACTTAGAGTTGGAGAGACAGATACGTTTATTACGAAAATAAGAGAACTCAAAAAGGATATAGTAGATTACTTTGAAAAAAACAATAATTTTTAAGAAGTTTTCTAAATTGAAAATATGAGGCTAGTACTAGACATTCTAGGCTTTAAGTAGGAAAAAATAAGTTTGCACCTAAAGAATTGTTAGCTTATGATGACAGAACACACATTATATTTTTAAATAACCTTTTCTTTTAAACTTTCTTTCACCTGATACCCCACTTCATCAATTTTTAAATATAATCAAATAATTGACCGAGGATATTAAATTTGTTTATGTTAAGGAGAAGAAAAGCTGGCTATATAAGAATATATCCAAAGCCAGTCTTAATGGCATCTAAACCAAGACGTTTTTATTACTCTAAATCATCATGTATGTGTGCACTTTCAAATGTATTAAACATATTTGATTTTATAATTTTGTAAAATGTATATTACTACATTTTTTTAACTATGCATTAAATTGTAGCCTAATATAGCATTACACTAAACTTATATTTTATTTCTAAATTCTCAATATCAGCAAAAAGGTATTTTCTGTTTTTGTTTTCTAAAATGTGTTTGTCCATTTTTATACTCTATTTATTTATAAAATACAACATATTTTAAATATTTGTGTCTTTTCATTAAGTCTTAAACGTCCACGCTATAATCGTCACCAGCAAACTCTTCTTAAGCAAGCTTCTGACATAATAAATTGTTTAAGCATTTCAATCACTAGCTTTTCCATCACAAATTCTTAAACTAAACGTTCTAGTGATATTGACGGGTAAAAATCTCTTTCAACTTCTGCTAGTGATATTTCTTTCAAAACTATTGAATTTTGAACAATTTCTTTTAAATTTATGACGCTAGTATAAAAGCTCAACTTCACCAACTCACAATGGCGCAGCCTTTGAATATTCTTAACGCAGGGGATAATTTTCTGCGGCAAGGCTAAGTTAACTAACACGATCGATTAAGTAATTTTAAATATTAGGAATGAGGAGAAGGGGCTTAAATAACTACTAGCTTATAACAACATCCAATATCATATCTTTAAGTTACCTTAAAAAAATTGGTAAAAAGAGTTTAAGGTATGTCATTTCTTAACTTAAATTACAATGGAAATATAAGTTTTGGGCACTCACCGATTTAAGAGCGTAAAATTGATCTTATAGAGCTGCAGTGCCAAAATCACTTTTAGGTCTTGAAACTTATAACTGTCTATATATTATAAAAGTCTATAAAAATCATTTATTATTAAAATGTACCTTCGATGATTTTCTTATTGAAATATAAAGTTGCTTTTGGTTGTGAGGATATACTCAAAAAATATTTGCTATTACTCTAAACGATGAGGTAATATACAAATTTTTATTTGAACTCGGGCGTGAAAACGTTTTATACTCTCGGGTGAGTCACCTCCGGGCAAAAAATTGTTTCACCTTTCTCTTTGACACAAAAATCACTATTGCATCCAACAAACAAAACTAAACTAAAATATTTTTTTTTAGAATTGTGTAGTTAAGATTTAGAACAATGCGTGATTTCTCGTCCAAATTTTTTCTATTGGTAAATGTTAGTTTTTCGTTCAGATGAACGGTAATTATTTATTAAATATCGCTGGCCGAGTTTGGTAACTGCAGATGAATGTAAAATTCAAATAAAAAATTATTTTTCGCCTTAGAGTCTTTATAGGGTGTTTTAGCAACTGAGTCGTAAAAAGTAATAAATATAGCCTAAAACTGGGCATCGGTAAGTAAAAATATGTTCTGTTGTTGTTAACCCAATTAAGTTACTGTCTAATAAAGAATTCATATTTAGCGTTCCATTCACTAATAACTATTAAATACCACCAGGAATAAAACAGTTACATAAAATTATCATAATTTCATATCTGTTTTTATACTTTAGAGACGTTTTTAAAAAAGTTAAACTTATTGGAAATCATGTTTGTTTTTAAAGAAAGTCTTCTTTCCTTGAATTTGTAAACTAAACATATACAATATAACAGTAAATCTATAAGGTTTATTAACCATTAAATCACTTGATCCTAAAATGCTACAAAAAGGATTTGTATCAAACCTTCTTAGTTTGCGACAATTGTCTAGGGCTATCAGGAAAAAACAGATGTTCGTTAAGAATTTCATAGGCAAGTATATTGAAATTCACTAACTAAAATAAATTGTTAATTAATATTTTGGTAAACAAATGTTATTCTTATTACAATTTTTCTATCTAGATCAGACTCCTTAACTTCGTAAGTGCCAAACCACTTGACAGTCGCATTAGTATTGTGCAAACATTTTAAACATTTCAGGTAAAAAAACATACCACCAAAATTAAGAAGAATATTAAGAAGAAACTTATTACTGTGTTAATCCTGGTAGACTTTTCAAAAGCTTTCGAAACCATAAACCATAAACTTGTGGTATCCAAATTAAAATATTACGGTTTTAAAAATAAATTAGTCAATCTTATTCAGTCATTCCTAACAGATAGATATTAAAAAGTTTATTCAGATAACAGGTTTTCCGAACAGTCTCAGATTCTTTCTGGTGTTCCTCAAGGCTCAATATTAGGCCCTTTGCTTTTCTTAGTTTATACCTTTTATGACCTTCAAGCTATCGTTAACTGCAGGTTCCAGGCATATGCCGATGATACCCAGGTTTATTTTTGCTTTAATGACGACGATTACTTGGAGGGCCAGGCAGTAATTAATAATGACTTTAACAGATTTTACCAACTTTGTAGTGATCATAAACTTCATCTCGATCCTAACAAATCGTGCTGCTTACTGTTTGGTAACAAGAATAAGGTTGGATACTTGCGTAATCATATTAATATTAATATCAAGACCTCCTGTGGTTGATTCAGTGAAAAATCTTGGAGTTTTGGCAGACAGTGATCTTAGATTTAAAAAACATCTTAAAAAAATTATCAAAAAAGCATTTTTTTCTTTAAAAATACTGTATAGTAATAGACAAGTTTTACCTTTAAACTTAAAAGAATCTTTGTGTGAGTCCTTAGTCCTATCCAACTTCAACTATTGTGATTTTGTATATGGTTTTTGTTTAGATGCTATAAGTAAAGCTAGAATACAAAAAATGCAGAGCTCCTGTATACGTTTTATTTTCGGGCTAAGGAAATTCGAATATGTATCTTTCGAATTAAATTGGCTAAATATGGAATCCAGAAGGCATCTGCATTTTTGTAATTTTATTATTAGGATTATCAACGATCCTAATTCTCCTGCTTCCATTAGAGACCGCCTTGTCTTTCGTAGAGATGTTCATAACGTTAATGCTCGACCATCAATTAGGTTAAGGGTACCGACTCATCAGAGTGCCTTGTTTCGGAGATCAGCTATAACGTCGTTCGTTTGTACAATTCGATACCAGAAGAATTGGTAAACTTAGATTATTTAAGATTTAAATACAAATACAAAAAGTATGTTTTAGATAATCAAGGTAGATAGTTCAACGTGCACAAATTTTGTTTATTTTATATTTTTCTCCACTTTTAATAAAAAACTTTTTTTTAACACCTTTGTGCTTTTTTATTTTTTATTTTAATTTCTTTTTCTAAAAATTATATTCTGTATACATAAGTATCTTTTGTAGACACCATAGAAATTTGTTTGATTTGTGAAACAGTCTTAGCGTCATTTATTAACTTGTTACTTTAAAATTCTGGTTCAGTAGAGTAGCTACTAAGCTAAACTGCGCCAGAGACTTTCCGCAACTAATCTAAGTTAAATTGTTAATTTAAAATGTATGTATTTTTTTTGTTTGTAATAATAAAGGCGTCATTTATTTATTTATTTATTTATTTATTTAAAATAACTTTTATACAATTGAACATTCAAATATTTCAGAGAGCTCAAGGGCTTTTCTGGAAAAGCTAAATCCAGGCAACCCGTTTTACGTATGTAGTATTAATGAAATAAATAAAAAGCCGCCATAAATTATTGATCTTTTAAACAGGCTTCCAAAAACAGCGCAAAAGCGGAGGGGGAACCCCTATTTATTTTAAGTGACTAGAGATCTCATAGTGGCAGCACTTAAAGACTACCACGTAAATAAGTATCTCAACCACAAGCGACTTGTATTATCCATATATGCTTTACATAGACGGTCCATCAGATATACAATAATCTAGTTTACAAACTCAAGATAGTGTTAATTCTTGCTACTGCTAGTAAAATGATTGCATTTAAGTAATCAAAAAAAAAATTCTAATAAAAAAGTCCTCACTTCCGAAACCCTATCTCTATTATCGTTGATTGAAGGAAAAAGGAAGATGCGCAACCTTATGGGCGAATTCGTGGCACAAAAGGTGTCCGAGATGTAGCTGGCGACTTCGTCGCCGCCGGGAAAAGTGTTCGAGATTTGCTTGGCGCCACGGGCTGCCAGTCGTTTACAGCGAAACAGCGGATAGATCGGATAATCGGCGGAGATGTACGAATCGCTCACCTGTATTATTTGTTTACATCATAGTGGTTATTGTTTTTTTGCTCGTTTTCGAGTCAGACTCGTGAATTTTTAACTGTACGAAACTGGAGTTCGTTTCATTCTTGTGAAATTGTTAGTTAGAGCAAGTATGTCTGCCAGAAAAATAAAGTGTGCGTATGTTGGATGCAACAATAAAAGAAAAAATAAAAATAATTTGGTGAGTTTTAAACGAAGTACGAAACTGTGGCAATGTTGAATAAATACACGTGAGTTAACTATTGATAACTAGAAATTCCGTTTTTAAAAAATTTTATTTTTCTAAATTACAAAATTCGAGATTGGATTCTTACGGTTCGAAGTCTTTTCTCTGACTGCCTGTAAAAATCCAGTACACTAGTTGAAGTGAAGTAAATAATGATATGCTTGCAAAAAGAAGAATGTTATGTCAGCAGGTTGGCTATGGTCTTCGTTACAGGGTGTGATGTAACTCCTCCCCCCAAGGTTTCAACTCCACGGCTAACGGGGTAGTTGAACGTCTTGAAGTTCTATTTCTCGGGGATTCTTCAGTTTATAGGAACATTTCTTTTTGTAAATGAACCAGACAAGGGCGCTTACTACGGCGACGTACAACATGATAGTCCATATACTGGGTGAGCCAGAAACACAATTGTGACGGTTGGTTTTCTTCAATTAAATTCTGTACTTCATGTAGCCCATCTAATTCAATTTCTTGCAACTGCACTCTAAGATTAAGTGTTGGCAGAAGGCGTATTTCATTGTCGAGGTCAGGGAACAATATCGGTTCACTGGTGTTAGGTGCAGCTACTAGATTATTAGTGATGGATTCTTGACTTGATGTCACCTTGCAGTTATGTTGTACTTTTAGTAAATAAGTACCCAGGAATTTTCGGCTTTCTTCTTGGTTGTTGCATTTGAATTTGACGATTTCTTCTTGCGGTAGGATAAGGACCCATTGTTCCGGAACATCTAATTGTTTAATTGTTGACTTTGTGATTTTTATTTCGATCTGTTGACAAGTGGAGGTGTTCTTGGCATCTTGCAGAAATTTAACAGTGCATGGGCTGCTTTCGCTGATTTCTTTGAGTTCCATTTTATCTCAAACATAGTGTTGAGCTTTGACTTCTGTACATCTGTGGTTTCGGAATGCGTAGTGCAATTTGTTTATTACAAGAAAGGGTTTTCGCGGGATAATAACCTTAAACTGACCCTCTCAATATAGGAATAGAGTAAAGGTGGAGGAATTTAAAATAGGTCGGGTACGTTATCCGAATACGCAGTAAATATGTTATCTTATTTTTAAAT
This sequence comes from Kuschelorhynchus macadamiae, assembly GCA_030620095.1. Lineage (NCBI taxonomy): Eukaryota > Metazoa > Arthropoda > Insecta > Coleoptera > Curculionidae > Kuschelorhynchus > Kuschelorhynchus macadamiae. The sequence goes on along the minus strand of JAUTXW010003691.1, from coordinate 489,639 downwards.
ACAAAACAGTCTATGTTAATTATTTTTTCATACAACAAGATGTTTTCTAGCGTAACCTCTAATGGCATTTGGTCAGTGCCAATTAGTTTTTGGACCTCTAAAAGTCCAAAATAGAGATCTTCTGTCTTAATAAGACTTGAATGCATAATTTTTAACTTAGAAAATGTAATTGAATTTTCAATATCTTGAAGTGTTAAGTCAATGATTTCATAGACATTTATTATTTGGTTTATGATATCTTTAATGAAGATGGAATTGTCTCTGTAAGCAGTTTTTTGTACAATTATTCCTATTTGATTTAATTTAGATTCCAATAATTTTTCGTTAACCCTAATTTGTTGAATAGTGGCATTAAATTTTTTAATTATGCTCAGAGATATTGAGTTTTCTTTTAAAATATTTGAATTTACCGTATTTTGATTATTTTGAAGTTCCGAAATTATTTTATCATACCTTTCCCCATCGTATGCGTCCAAATTTCCCGTTATAGATTTGAAAAACCATCCTAAACCATTAAATAATCCTCGTTTTACTTTATTCGGACGAGGTATAATTTCTCGTATTTTTGTGTCAACACGGTCCTGTATAAGCTTAAGAATTTTAAGGTAATTTGAGACATCAAAGCTATTTCAGCATGTTTATTAATTGTGTCTGTTAGATTTCTAGATTTATTATGAAGCTTATTTAATTCCGTCAAAATTGGGTTAAGGTCATAATAATGAATAAGTGTGTGAGTGGATTTTTGCACTTTTGCATTTCCTAGATTAAAAGGAATTACACCGGGATTGTCTTTTAATTCTCTCACGGTAATTTTTTCTTCGAATCCGAATGTTAAGCGAAGAATGCTGAAAAGATTAAAATAAAGCATTAGTTGGTAAAACTGTATCGTTTTCTCAGGGGACGTTTTATATTACTTAAGTGTACTTTCTCATGGGAACTAGTTTTAGCCGTCTTGCGTTTTTTATTAACAGAAATAAGTTTGTTTGGTTTTGAGAATTTATTGGCATCTTTTTGCCGCACATGCTTTTTTACATATACGTCTTGTTCGGCTTCAAAAATTTCGGGGTCATCCCTATTTTTGTTAATTTTATCGATTAACTTTTCTTTTGACTCCGATAATTTTTCGTTGATTTTAGCATACAAAAGTTTTGCTTTTTGTTTGTGATTGCTGATATAATCGCTTAGTAATAATTGATCGATATTTATGTCAAACGGGTCGTCAGCTGTTATATGCCCATTAACTACGTCAGTCGGTTTCAGTTTAGTGGAGGAGTGTATTGAATTATTGTAGGCCAGAATGGCATATATCATTTTTTGGGAAACCGGTGTATTTTTAAATTCTTGGTTATTAAGAAGGCGTATGTGTTCAGCAAGGGTTGAGTGTAGTCTTTCAATCAGCCCATTTGATTGAGGGTGTTGAGGAGAGCAAAAATGAATTTTTATTTTGTGGAGTTGTAGGAGTTCAGTAACAACCGAATTTTTAAACTCCGTACCGTTATCAACAATAATTTGTTTCGGAATTTTATGATGGGAGAAATAGAAAAGAAGATTATCCACGATTTCTGTTGAGGCTAGTGATTTTAAGGGATATGCCTGAGCGTACTTAGAGAAGCTGTCTATGATGGTTAGAAATTTACTTTGCTCTAGAGTATATGTATCTAGGTGGACAATTTCAAAGGGCTCGGTCGGCGTGGGGGTTACATTCATTTTCATTTTGACTGGGCGACGTTCATATTTGCTAATTTGACAGGTTTCGCAATCGTTTATAAAAGTCTGTATTGAATTTTTTAAGTTGGGCCAATAATATTTAATTTTGATTTTTTCTAACGTTTCATCGATTCCTCGATGATTTGATTTGCCTTCGTGGTAGTTTTTGATAATTTCCGGTATGTCTTGTTTTTCGGTCACATCGATTAATTTTTTCAAACAGCGTTTAAGATTTATAGAAGGCCACCTAAAGTTTTTTCGTATCACTTCTGAAAAAGGTTCGTATGTGTCGGGGTTTTCGAAATAAACGTAATACAATTTTTCTGGTACTACGTATTGTTTTATTAGATTTAAAATGTCTTGCTCAAAGTTGTTTTTGGAAATTTGGGCAATGATCCGACGTTTCTTTTCGAACAAAATTATGGTTTTAGGTTTCGCAGGAGAATGTAAAACTTCTTGTATGAGCAATTGGTTGGCATCGTAATTGACAGCGATATCTAATATGGGGACACCGGCGACAGGGTCATGTGACGCGTTCGAGTGAACAGTGGCGTCGTCATCATCTGGTTCGGGCGCCGGGATAGCTAGAGGTTCATCGTCTACATGAACTAATGTAGATATTTGATCTATATCATGGCTCGCCTTTTCGGAGTTGTCGCTATTTATGATATTATGTGAGTTTTGAAGATTTTGATTTTCCACGGTACTTTCGTTATTTTGGCTTAAATTTTGGGTTATTTCATTTGTGTACCTACCTAGGTCAAAATTTTCGCCTGTCTCTTTAGTGTGTAACTCGATTCGCGATAGCGCATCCGCGTTTGTATTAAGCTTTCCCTTTTTGTATATGATTTTGTAGTCGAACTCCTCTAATTTGAGTCTCCACCTAACCAGTTTAGAACTAGGGTCTTTTAACGAGAAGAGCCACTGGAGGGGCTTATGATCTGTTATAATGTTGAACTTTCTACCAAATAGGTAGGGGCGGAAATACTTTGTGGCCCAAACAATACACAGACACTCTTTTTCTATGGTGGAATATTTTTGCTCGGAGTCGTTTAATGTTCGCGATGCATATGCTACGGGCAAGTCTTGACCTATTGGGCCTTGACTGAGGACGAATCCAAGAGCCACATTGCTGCCGTCGCAAGTTAAGTTAAACGGTTTCGTGAAATCGGGATATTGTAATATCGGTTCATTTATAAGGAGATTTTTACAAGTATTGAAACAATTGATAAATTCCTCATTATGAATAATTTTGGCACCTTTTTTAAGACATTTTGTCAACGGTTTTGTAATTTTTGCAAAATTATCGATAAAACGTCTGTAGTAACCTAAGAGACCCAAAAATCCTTTTATTTGTTTAGTAGTACTAGGTATTGGATAATTTTTTATAGCTTTAATTTTATCGGGGTTGGGCTTAACGCCCTCTGGGGTAACTATGTGCCCTAAGTAGGCAACTTCTTTTTTTAAAAATTCTGATTTATCCAACTGGATTTTAAAATTGGATTCCCTCAATCGTTTGAAAACCTCGGTTAACTTTTCTATATGCTCTTGAAGAGAGCTAGAAAAAACTATTATGTCATCTAGATAAACTGCACATTTTTCGGTGGTGATTCCGCGTAGAATATTATCCATTACTCGTTGGAACGTCGCGGGGGCATTCTTGAGCCCAAAAGGCATTCGCAAGTACTCGTAATGGCCATTTTCTGTGCTGAACGCGGTTTTAGGTATGTCGGCTTCATCACTTGCCAAGTCGAGAGTTGTAAAATAGTGGCATTTTCCAAGTTTATCTAAAAGATCTGTGATGTTCGGGAGGGGGTATTTATCGTCCAGACTTTTAAGGTTAAGGGCGCGAAAATCGCAAACAACCCTCCATTTTTGCACCCCCGAAGCGTCAATTTTCTTGGGGACCACCCAAATGGGCGCTGACCAAGGTGAACTGCTAGGACGAATAATATTCTGATTTAACATTTTATTAATTTGTTTTTCGACCTCTTTTTTATGTATAAATGGATACCTATAGTTTTTTGCATAAACTGGAACTTCATCAACTGTTCTAATATGATGTTTAATCTTATGAGTAAATGTAAGGGGTGTGCCTTCACGGTAAAATATATCAGAAAATTGGTTACACAAGTTTATTATTTTACTTTTTTCCTCAATATTAAGGTGATCTGTTCTTATTAAGGAGGGGTCTAGTTTTGTTTTTGGTGAGTCATCGAAATTGTTGAAATCAATATTTTCGATTTCTCGTCTACAGAGTTTTTCTACAACAAGGGGCTCGGAAAAATCTAAACTTATAGGCTCGCAAGTGTTATTGAGAATGGCAGTAAGAGCTTTCCCATTGCGTGCTATTGTAAGGCATTCGGGAATTTCACAATTATGAATCTTTTGGTAGGGAATTATAATTTCACCATTTTTTATATTAGTCTTAACGCTAATTACCTGTTCGCATCTTGGAGAGATGGTTACACAATTAAGCTCTGTTTTGGTTTTATGAAAAGACAGTTTTATTTTTGAATACGGTGTAATCAAAAATCCTTTATCATAATCTAAACTTGCCTGGAGTAATTTTAGGTTATCGATTCCAATCAACCCATCAAATACGTCATGGAATTTAAATAAAAAGAATTTGAGATTAATCTGTCGGGGTAATTTAAATATTTTAGATGCTGGTATCATGGCACTATACTTATGGGCGGATTTCTGAAAAACTGTGGAAACAATAAATGGGTCGTTTTTCACATAATTTGGAAAATATTTTAAAGCTAAATCAGGGCTAATAAATGATTTAGTCGATCCGGAATTGATCAAGAGTTTAAGGTTGTATTCAGGAAAGGTGATATAGGACAATTCATTACAATTAGTGGTGTTTAGGGAAATGACTTGGTTTATCAAATTTGCTCGGTCTCTTGTGAGGAATCCTGAAAATTTTGGCTCTGTGTTTCGTTTTCAGTCTGCGACTGTATTTGATATCCCCCAGAGTTTTCATTAAGTGGGTAGCTCTGCGAATATTCCCCGGTATTTGCGTACTGCGAATACTCTCCACTATTGGTATACTGAAAACAATTGTGAGATAGGTCATGGTCATAATGCGTGTTATCGTAGTTTGTATCACTATCAAAACAAGAGTTGGTTTCGGTGTTGTACAGTTCTTGGAATGTGAATTTTGGACGAGGTGGCTGATACTGATTTTGTTGATGGGAAGTGTTGGCCGGCTTATCTCGTCTTTGAATGGAATTTGATACCACACTCATTGGTGTTGGCTTAGGTAATGGTTGGAAAGGATTAGGTTTAAATACGTTTTGTTGTGGTCTATTAAAATTGCCAGAATTATTTTGACTCCTGAATGGTGGTCTAAAATTCATTTGAGGCTTGTTTATATTAGAAAATGGTGCAATGTTTTGCCTAAATTGATTGAGATTGGTGTGCGCGTTAAATGGTAGTGAAAAATGGTTAGGTTGTGGTCTAAAGAAAGGCACGTTCGAACTGAAATTTTAATTTTGATTAAAAGGCCGATTAATTGGAATATTTCTGTTATTGCCAAAATTTTTTGGTTGTGTTTGGGATCCGTTTTGGAAATATTTAACATTTTGTTCTTGGTTTACCAATTGTATGGCCTCGGTCAAAGACCCTGGGCGCATACACCTAATAGTTGTGCCTATCGGTTCCCTAAGACCTGATAAGAAAGTTTTTAATGCCAAATTTTGATATAGTTCTCGTTTTATTCTTGCTGCTTCTGCAGTTTCGTGCGCATCTATGTAACTACATAACAAATTAAGTATTTCTAGACATCTATCATAAAAATTTTGCGGGGATTCGTTTGAATTTTGTCGTAACATTACCAAATCTCTATTTAGGCAACTTTCGTCACGTCGATCGGCAAAATTTCTATAAAGAGTGTCTTTTACTTCTTGCCAGGTAGTTACGTTTTGTATGTTAATAACTAGCCTAGCGTTACCATTAAGTTTTCCTATAAGAGAATTAAGAATATAAGTATTTTGAAAATTATTGGGATTGGTAGCATCGTAAAATTGATTAATTATTGATTGGCACGTAGCCAAATATCTATTTAGTTCGGTAGCGTTACCGTCAAATATTGGCACACAATTTAAAAATTCTTGTTTAAATTGGTTAGTCATGTTTTCGTGATTTACGTTTTCTAAGTTAATATTTGCACTAGTATTACTACTTAAAATAAAATTATCTAAAACTAATTGATCTTCAGCACTAAGATATTGAATTTCAGTGAAATTATTGTTCTCAGTAGAACTACTTTGATTAATATTATTTACTGGTACTTCCGCTTGGGATTGGGAAATAGAGTCAGAGTTAGTTGAAGGATTCAATGACAAATTGTTTAAAATATTTACCAAGTCGTCCGCATAAGACATTTATCAAATTGCACTTACATTAATATCAACAGAAATCTTCTAGTCATCTTCTATAAGAAGCTCTTGCAGATACCCAGCGATGTCGTCTGAACGCTCAAAAACTTCTTGCGGAAAGAACTATTCGGTTTCTTTCCCGATCTTCGTGTAGATGGTGGGTGGATGGGCAGTTCCGCGATGGAATAGGTGTTCTGAATTCTGAGAAGCCACTCTGAACAGCACACGACACCTCCACGATCGAAAATCACAATAGGTTCGATTTTTGACAGTTTTCGAAAATGTCCGAAAATTGATTTGCAATCTCCGTTTATCGCAAATCAATATCTATCAAAATCTGCACGACTGCGCCAGTTAACTATTGATAACTAGAAATTCCGTTTTTAAAAAATTTTATTTTTCTAAATTACAAAATTCGAGATTGGATTCTTACGGTTCGAAGTCTTTTCTCTGACTGCCTGTAAAAATCCAGTACACTAGTTGAAGTGAAGTAAATAATGATATGCTTGCAAAAAGAAGAATGTTATGTCAGCAGGTTGGCTATGGTCTTCGTTACAGGGTGTGATGTAACTCGTGTATGTGAAAATCATTTTTCTAAACACGATATGTATTCAAGTGGCAAGACAATTACTGAAGAAAAATGCCGGTCCTATATTTTGGAAAGGTAAGTGTTTTTTATTTTGAATCTAATTTTTGGAATGTCCTTGCTAAACTTAAATTGAAATAAAGTATAAACTACGCAGCGTCCTTATATTCTTACAAATGTTACATCACAGGAATTTGATGTTTTTTGAATCTCTGAGTATTGGAACTTTCTTCTCTTGATTAGTACTGTTTTTAAAATAAATTAAATGGGCCATTAGGTAACGGCTGTATACTACCAATAGTATAAAGAAATAACGGGGATTCTGCCAAAAAGTTTATAATAAATTTTCTTTCTAATAGCCAAGCTTTCGAAATAACTCATTTCTTCTCATTCTTAAAAAGTACTTACACTAATTAAAATGCAAAGACAATATTGAGGGAATTTTCAGAAAACATAAAATTGGATAGATTTTAACTACTAAAATTTTGACATCATTTGACAAGAAATAAACAACTTAAAACCAATTGTTTTTCTATTAAATAATAATGACCGAAATACGTTAAATATGTCAAATATATAATTTTATATTTTCTGAAAATTCCGTCAAAATTGTCTTTTCATTTTAATTATTGTAAGTACTTTTTAATTTTAAAAAAGTCCTTAATTTTCTGATAATTATGTTATTATAGAGCCCTGAAGAAGAAATGAATTATTTTGAAAGCTTGGCAATTAGAAAATAAATGTACTATAGACTTTTTGACCAAATCTCCGTTATTTCTTTATACTTCTATATATATATATATATATATATATATATATATATATATATATCTTATATATATAAATATATGTATATATATATATATATATATATATATATATATATATATATATATATATATATATTTTTATTTATTTACTATTTCAAAATCAGTGAAATAATTCAAAACAACAAAACAATGGTTTGCTATTTAAAAAAAAACACGTGTTAACAATATTTGTTGTAAAATCTATATATTTAAAACACTGAGCTAAAGTTTTCAGCAGGTTCGTGAGAGGGTTGTACTGGACCGATTTATATAATTTTTTTTAGGATCATCTGGTAACCGAGACCTTTCACATCTATTTCTTGTGTTGTACACAGGGTGTTTCCAAAAAATCGAGTCACGGATTGATCACGATTCTGCTCAAACTGCTTGACGAAAAAACATGCATTTTGGTTGGTAGTAGAATGTAGAGGATGGATAAGAAGGAATTTTTCAAAATTCGGCGGTGAAACTGCCCCTTAAATATTACAATATTTTTTATTTAAACAAACGGTTGGTTTTTCGGCAAAACGCTTAAGCTCGTGTATTTTATTTGGTTATTTAACATATTTTAAGGTTTTTTAAAAATTTATACCGAGTGTTTCAAAAAATTGGGTTACTGATTAATCAGGATTCTGCTCAAAAATCAAATTTTAAGGGGATGAAACCGCCTCTTAAATAATACAATATTTTTTATTTAAAAACGGTCAATTTTTCAAAACAACGCTTGATCAGATATATTTCATTTTATTTTTTACATATTTTTAAAAAATGTGTACAGGGTGGTCCAAAAAATCGGAAATAATTTATAAACAAAAAACTCTCAAGCTCCTGTTGACAAAAATTGAACGAAAATGCAACAACCTGGTTTCTAAAATAAAAAAAAATAAAGCGATCTAAGTACCTACCTATTTATATTCCTTTCGTTAGCGTCATACGCGAACGAAATCGCGGGACCTCGTTAGCATGTGTTTAATTCACGAAAATAATTTAAGAAAAAAATGCCTTAAGCAGAAATTTCGACGTTTCGCATAATTATTTAAGTAATACCAGCAAATAAAAATAAATACTGATATTTAAAAATCTACATGTATAGCGCTCTAAAATTTAAAATTAAATAACTAAATATAACTTTTATGTTAGTATGTAAAAAAACACAGACAGATCGATGGAATTGAGAAAAGATGTTTTTCGTCATCTAGGGACCCTAAAACGTGAAGATTCGAAAAAATCTCGGAGAGTGATTTTTTCACAATTACAATACTTCCTTTTTACGAGGGAAGTAAAAAGAACACCAGTTGCGTAAATTGTATGTCTTCAATATTTATGGATAGTACTTATTTAGTAGTTAAATGTAAGTTTATTTTAACATTTTTTCTAAATTTTCATTTACTTTTTAATGCAAACGTTGCATATTTATTTACCTTTTGTTTTGATTATGTATTATTTTTTAAGAACATGTTTTGTTTCAAAATTTTGAAATAGTCATTTTATTTCAACTTTGCTTTTACTTATCTATTTCCTAAGTCATTGTAAACAAAAATAAAAATCCTCTATGAACAATATTTTTCTTTAATTTTTGTGTACAGGATATCCCAATTCTAGGAGGGAGAAGTTATACGAAATATGGAAAAGTGTAAACTGTAAAAAAGTTGCCCAAATTTGAAATTGAAGATATTTATAGACATCCGAAAAAAGAGAGATTTTTGAAAATCCTTTTAATTTTCTAGGTTTTTTAAAAATATATTTTCAAATAAATGTCACATCATCACAGCCACCTTTTTCCCTCTACCAAAATATGTTATTAAGTTTACGATTCGACGATTAATCTCCGAACGATCATTATAAAGTTTGCTTTTTAAATAGTCAAAAATTTTGTGTTCTTAATAAACAGTAATTTTAATTCTAAATCCAACAGCATATCACACTTAACATTTTTCCGATATTTCGGACTAAAAAACCATCATCAATGAAAGTTAATAATGAATGCCGAGGAACGGAAACCCCGCGTACGGTAAAAAATTCAATAACCTACGTCATCTTGAAATGGGCAAAAATGTGGTAATGGAAATGTAAAATTTATTTGTCTCTACCTCTTTTATTAGAATCAGAAAAGAAGTACCTAATTCAAAAATATTTCACTTTTTTGATCTAATCCAGAATTAAAAATCCATTCTCATTGCCATTTATTTTCGACGACAATATGACTGATTAGATTTTTGACCCGATGTTTCGTTCCTCATCATAAATTACCACTGATAAAGGATTTTATTAGTCAGAAGTATCGGGACATCCTGTAACTTTATTAGTTCAGAATAATGAAAAAAATTAATTTTCTCTTAAAAAAAAGGTAAGTAACAATAATTTGTAAATTAAAATTTCGATTTAAACGTAGACCTAAAACAATCTGCTTTATTTTGTATTAATAAAGTAGCACAAGGATTTTTTCCTATATTTACAGAGAAAATGTCTCAAGCAGAAATTTTGATGTTTCGCATAATTGTTTAAGTAATAGGAGCAAAATGGCGTTAGCAAAAATATATACTAATAATTAAAAATCTGCATGTATAGCGCGCGTTGAAATTCATAATTAAATAACTAAATATAACTTTCATGTTGTAGTATGTAAAAAAATCGGTAAATTCCTTTACCTGGAACTTTCCTCGTTATTAATTATTACTTTTATTAGGAAAAGTGAAGTGTGATCCAAGTTAGTTCAGTACAGAGTCACAGTATATATGCGTTACATATACTGTCTCTTCGTTTTCATTGGGCGCCATTTTGTTCCTATTGGATTCCTACTAATATGTTTACCATTTCCTTTCTATCTATGCCACGTTTGACTTTTGGGCATAATTTAAAATAAATTCAATAAGTATCCCACTTTCACATTTAATTTTTCTGCATTTTAAAAATTTTATTTGGCGGTTTTTTTGTTTCGCCATCTTAAATTGAAACCCATATAATCATCTTTACCTACTCCGTTAGCCCGCAGATATCCCAGATATTAAGTTTCAGAATGATTTTCATTAACGATCCCGTTGTTGTTATGTTAGAGTGGTGTATTATTGGGCGTTAGGATCCAGTAAACAAAACAGCCTTTCGCCAATTTATCGTTGCATCCTCAGGATATATAGATTTTCTATCCTGCATGAAAGCCATATTAGTCTTTACCTACTCCATTGGTCCGCAGATATTTTTTAACTCAAAAAAATACACCACTCTAACATAGCCACAAGAAGATCGTTAACGAAAACCATTTAGAAATTTAATATCTGGGAAATATCTGCGAACCAACGTAGTAGGTATAGACTGATAATAGGGGTATCATGCGGGATATAAAATTCATGTGTCCTGAGGATGCAACAATAAAGTTGCGAAACGTCGACAATTTAAAAAAAGTCATTTGCTTATTTACTGGGAGCTAACCCCAAATAATACACCACTCTGACATAAAAACAAGAGGATCGTTAACGAAGACCATTTAGAAACTTAATATAGGAAATATCTGCGGTCCAACGTAGTAGGTAAAGACTGAAAATATGGGTTTCAAACTGGACATGGAATCTACATATGTATCCTGAAGATGTAACAATACAGTTGCGAAACGTCAACTATTTAAAAATAGACTTTTGTTTTTTTTACTAGATCCTAACCCCAAATAATACACCACATGGGGAACAACGAAGTAAAAGTTCTGATAATATGGGTTTCATGCCCGATATTAGATCTATATGTGTCCTGATGATGCAACAATTAAATTACAAAACATCGACAATTTATAAAAAACTTGTTTTTTTTAAATCTTAACTACAAATAATACACCACTCTAACAAAAATGTTTTCACATTTTTCTGTCATATTGGATTTTTATCATAATATTATCAGGCCATCCTCATATCACCCTTAATTTTTGCTCAAAATTTGAAGTCAATCGGGTAAGTAGTATTTAAGCTATGTCGCGAACTGACACATAGATCGACAAACGGACCGACGCGGACGGAACTGATAAAACAGGTTTTTTGACATCTAGAGACACTAAAACATGAAGATATGTAAACCCTGAGACGGTGATCTTCTTCATGATTACAAAAAATTTATTTGGCCGTAATTTTGTTTCACTATCTTGAATTAGTAACACAATTTTACTAGTTGAGCCTTATACCACAATTAGTTATGGCACACAATTTGAAATTAATCCATTAAGTAGTTTTTTCTGGCTAGTGTTTTAAATAATTTATTATACCGTCATTTTGTTTCGCGGTTTTGGTTTCGTACCAAAATTTGATCAGTTGATTCCAACATAATACTTGATGTTTATGCAAAATTTGAAATAAATTGAATAAGCAGTTTTTTCAAAATCATTTTTTTAACATTTCGCTAGGCCGCCATTTTGGATTTTTTCCAAGTTATACCCATATGACCCTTAATTTTTGATCAAAATTTGAAGCAAATCGGTTAAGTAGTCTTTAAGCTATGCCGCGAACTGACAGACAGAACGACAGAATTGATAAAACATATTTTTTGGCATCTAGCAACGCTAAAACGTAAAGATGTGCTAAATCTGAGAGGGTGATTTTTTCAAACATTTTATTTGGCCGTCATTTTGTTCCGCCGTCTTGAATTAATACCACTATTTTACTAGTTGATCCCTACACCACAATTAGTTATGGCACACAATTTGAAATCAAACCATTAAGTAGTTTTTTCAGGCTGAATTTTTAAATATTTTATTATGCAGGTATTTTGTTCCGCCATCTTGGATTTCTACCAAAATGTTACCACTTGTTTTCAACATAATACTTGATGTTTTTGCAAAATTTAAAATAAATTGAATGAGTAGTTTTTTAATACTAATTTCGTTAATACTTCACTAGGCCGCCATTTTGTTTCGCCATATTGGATTTACCAAAATGTTTCCAGGTCATCCCCATATGACCCTTAATTTTTGTCCAAAATCGTCATCATCGGATAAGAAGTTTTTTATCTACGCCGCGAATAGACAGACAGACAGACCGATGGAATTGAGAAAACATGTTTTTCGTCATCTAGGAACCCTAGTGAAGATCCGAAAAAATCTCGGAGAGTGATTTTTTCACGATTACAATACTTCCCTTTTACGAGGGAAGTAAAAAGAACACCAGTTGCGTAAATTGTATGTATTCTATATTTATGGATAGTACCTATTTAGTAGTAAAATGTAAGTTTATTTACACATTTTTTCTAAATTTTCATTATCTTTTTAATGCAAACATTCCATATTTATTTACCTACTGGTTTGAGTATGTATTATTTCTAAATTACGTTTGGTTTGAAAATTTTGAAATATAGTCATTGTAAAAAAAATTAAAATCTTTTATGAACAATATTTTTCTTTAATTTTTAATTTAAAAAAATGTATGGAAAATCGCCCACATGGTGTACAGGGTATTACGATTTCTAGGATGACCATTGGGAGAAGCAATACGAGATATAGAAAAGTTTAAATTGTGGCAAAGTTGCCCAGTTTTGTGCTCAATCAAATGCCGTTTTGAAATTGAGGATGTTTCCTGTACCAAAATATGTTATTTAATTTTACGATTTTAAGTTTGCGATTCGACGATTTATCCCCGAACGTTCATTATAAACTTTGCTTTTTAAATAGTCAAAAATTTTATGTTCTTTATAAACAGTAACTTTAATTCTAAATCCAACAACACAATTTAAGAAAATTTAAATAAGTTCAAGCTGGGGTCACAAACCTTTATATTACTTGCTGAATGTCTTGCAAATTACTACACATGTTACTTAGTTAAAACAGGCAAAGCTATACTGTTATGATTACACTAAGGTTTCACGATTAACGCATTAGTAAAGAAAAAAACATTCGGAAGTTTCGCTGTAGCGCTGTGACTATAATAAATGACAATTAATTATAAGATCAATCGACTTACCTGTAAGGAAGGTTAATCATAATTATATAAGTAGCCTCGTCGAAATATTACAAAAGCACCCTGTAGTTTTAACTTTCTGTACGGTTACGGTACGATGTTAAAAGAACTAAAAAAGGAAACAACTACCCTTCTACTGCGCCGTTCGCATGTCTAATATCAGTGGTTGGAAATACGTGATGAGATTGGACCACAATGTGTTGGGTGGACGAAACTGCTCATATAATTATGATCAACCTTCCTTACAGATAAGTCTATTGATCTTATAATTATATTACGCAGTCTCATCTCGTATTATAAAAACACCCTGAAGGTGTTTAAGAAAAATGGGGCCAACCCCACAAACATTATATATAATAAATATACAAGTATTATTGTAAGTCATAGAAATCTAATTTATTAACCTGCTAAGATTAAACCATATCATACTCCAAAAGAAAACACATTAGAGTTCCTACATAAATTTAACATAAATCTTATACTATTTAACATATATTGTTTATTCGAAAACTCATAAAATTGAAATGTAAATTAAATAATAACATAACAGATTTTATTATAAAATCAATAACCTTTATTAATATCATCCCCGTAAAAACTGCTTTAGCAAAAGTATCAGACGAAGAAATAATAGGTTTATTATATAAAGAGCATAAAACAGTAGTTGTTTCAGACCAACTTGCTGCTTTTCTTATGACATATATTAGCTCCAGTTAATTTCCCTATTGGTACAGCCGAGTGTTTAATGCTGTAGTCAGCTTAGAGTTTAGTATTAATCCCACTTCGAGTTAATACTAACTTGATCCAAAGGCATATTGTCTGAAGAGTTGCTGCATGATAAGATTGAAGATTGTTTAATGGTTAGAATAAGATAATTTATATAGATTGGTCTAATATTTTTTTACATCCCTCGTAAAAGGGAAGTATTGTATTCGTGAAAAAATCACCCTCCAAGATTTTTTCAGATCTTTAGTATTTGAATATCTGGCTCTTGGGGGTTTAATATTATGCAAGCCTTTCAAAATCTGAAAAATCGGATTTTTATCATTTTTATTTATTGGCAAAATGAACGCCAAGGCAGACTTATAATTATTAACCAATGAGTAAGAATAACTTGTTTGAAAAATGTCATCCAAAAGGATTACAACATTTTTAGAACATAATCATAAGGACTGGTATTTCTAGTTGCACAAAATGTCCAGCATTTTCTGTCGACACTATCATACTGTTTTAAAGTTAGGGCACTAATAAAAGAAATCATTCCATTTAAACCAGTTTTTGGAAATGATTTAATAAATGCTTCACTGATATTTGTCCTGCAATTAGAGCAAGGCTCTTCCATAATGGATGCAGCTGTCTGGAAAGAGAAAATGAAAGTCCTTTATCAGGACCCATATAAAACATTGTTTGATTGACATTTGCTAAAAAACTGGAAACCATGCCAATTTGGTACATCCAAAATTACTTCCGCTTGATCATTTTTAATATTTTAGCTCCAAGGGAAAATGGAGAAAAGCAAAAAATGGTAGGTCTAAATATGTCTACAATTAACATGTCCGAATCTGGTTTCCATAAAACAAGCAGTGCAACTTAAATTAAATTTGGTAGCAAAAAGATCAATAACAGGCAGGAAAAACTTCCTACCAATTTGAGCATACAAATCAGGACTTAATTCAAATTCAGTACACATATCATAAATTAGTCTGGATTCTTGATCGGCAATAACATTCTCTTTCGTGTTGATATACTAGGCAAAAATATATGAGTTGTTTCTTTTACATTAATCCCATATTTTTTTTGCAATAATATTAAGCTGTTTATATTTGACTCCTCCCATGCGGTTATATAACTAATTGCCGT
The DNA here is from genome assembly GCA_030620095.1 of Kuschelorhynchus macadamiae. Lineage (NCBI taxonomy): Eukaryota > Metazoa > Arthropoda > Insecta > Coleoptera > Curculionidae > Kuschelorhynchus > Kuschelorhynchus macadamiae. The sequence goes on along the minus strand of JAUTXW010003691.1, from coordinate 474,365 downwards.
TCTATTATCTATTCTTATAACTTCTTTTATGTTTGGTAAAATATTTTAAACAATTAAAAGCTCCTAATAACTATAAATAGTTTATATATTTTTCAGAGTCTTTACTACTTCAAAACCCGTTAGTTTTTTGCTTCATACGCACTCCGCCTCATCCAAATTTCGACGCGCCTGAAAAAAATTATTAACTGATATTCTATTTCACTACAGTTCAAATTAGTTAACGACCATCTAATCTCACAAATAACTTTTTGCAAATTTTCATTTGATTATGGTAATTCCCTTGAGAGTCTATTAAAGCTAAAAATTTTGCTCATTCAAGAATCTTGGTATGCATCTAGCCATATTTAATAGAAGGACATGCCTCAACTAACATACCTAAGATCTCGAGTTTAAGTGTCTTATCTTCAAGTAATGGTACATTAATTATTTTAATACCTTGTTACAAGGTGACCATAAAAAATTTTCTTTTCATTTTTATTACGTGTAAATTGCCGTTTTCAAAGAACATTTTGGAGGCACATCCAAAAAGGAATGTCCCTTTTAGAAAGGCAATTTCGTTTTCAAGAAAGTTCGTTTGGGTTTTCTGATTTTCGGGAAAAATTCGTATTTGGTGGGCGGAATCGATTTCTTCTACAATTGGTCTCGTGACATGAACTGGTACTTGTTGGCATTGGTCCATTTTATTTTTAGAACACTGCGATGACGTAACGAAATCAGGATTTTTATGTGTAGGTGGGAGGCGATTGTTTTTGCAAAAGTAATTCGGCTGGAGGTCAAGGCACTCTTCATTTTGGTACTGGTAACGGTCCATGTTTAGAACAAGGTAAGTTGAGGGTAGGTTTTATTAGGAATAGAAAACAAATGATAATACTCAAATACATTTGAATGCATCAGGTGGAAATGTAGCGGAAAAATGACTTTATTTTCTGTTGGAAAAACTTTATTTCTACTATAATGTAATATTTAAGATAATCTTTATCAGAAAATAAGAAGGGTATGGGATTTTTAAAGTTTTACTATAACATGTAATTCATTTGGAGATATTATGTTACAATGTAAAGTTTGAAGAGCAGCAAAACTTAAAACGCTTTTTTATATCGTCTAGAAAATGTAATAAGGAATCTAAGTTAAGTTTAATTTGGTCTAATATTTCGTGTATTTTAGTTATTTTATTTTCAATTGATTTTTGGTTATTTGAAACGACTGACATAGTACTATTAATACTTTCCATTAAGTTAGAGATTAGTGACATTTGTTTGTTTACTTTTTGTATTATTATGGATTTCTTTTGCAACCTGTCGATCTAGATTTCATGTATATCTAACTAGATTTCATGTATATCTAACAAGTGAACCTAGATGATTAAATAGACCCCTTTTGGATTTTTTATTAGATAAAAGAAAATTCACTTTTTGGATAACTACGTTTACTTCGCAATTTAAGTGTTTATATGCCTCAAATAAAGACGAACTATTTATAGTTTTTGATATTGTATGTTAATTGTTATTTCAGTTAACTAGTTTTTGAGGGGAAATTAAATCAATATAATGTAAAAAGGAGAGGCCATTTTAATTTGTGCGGGGGTCGATTTAAAGGTATGACCCGGATTGGTATTAAGATTCTGTGCTTAAACCGTCTCTGCCTTCATTAGGTGAAGTATTGTCGTTAACCTGTAAAAGGGGTTTATCTGTAATGTTTCGAGGTTTTGGAATATTTGTTTATAACATGTGTTTTGTGCAGTGGTAAATGTTAAATCGTTACTTTGAAAAATATGTTCAGGTTTGTTTGAAGATTTATTTTTGCTTGTCTGTCTGTTAATTTTCTATAGCCAATAAGGCCAGGTTGTATATCAGTGGGATCGTTTCGTTTTCTACTGGTTTTTGCAATAATATTTGGTTTATGTTGAGACATTTTTTCGTGTATATTATTGTATAATTTACTCATCAATTCAATTTTAATTGGTGTTTGATTAATGAAGTGTCATTATCAATATCGATTGCTTCCTTTAATTGCAGATATCCAAAAATTAAATCGATTGGTTTTTGTTTTGTGACTGCATGTATAAATATTATAGCCAAGAATAGCAAACTTTAATTTCTGGAATGAGTTTAAATTATGTTTTGTCAAAGACAATGTACGCATGTGTTCTTAGATTGTTAAATGTAATCTTTTAACTATAGAATTGCTGTTAGGATTCAAAGGTAAAGTATAATGCCAAATAATTATATATAGTTCAGCAATTAATTCTCTTATTAGGTTCTGATATTAAGCGGATCAACTTGGCAAAATAAATGCTTGTCCAAATCATGAAAAACTATTACAAATAGTTAAAGCTACTGTACTACCAAATTTAATAAAATCAACACGAATTATTTCAAATACTCGTTAAAAAATAGATATAATTAACAATATTTCTAACGTCATCGCTTGTAATTAGTGATATAGTGCTTATATGATGCATGGATAAAAGTTTGAGGTAGGTATATAGTTACATATTTGTTTGTGTAAAGTTTGATCGTCAGTATTTTGAAAATAAAATGCAGCATATTGTCGTTTTGCTTCAGCCTATTATTTTAAAAATTGAATTATCTGTTCTTGATAAGACACTTTTGTGACGTAGACGTACTCTTTAGTCCTATGAACAGGTTTTTTAATTTTTTTTTTAATTTCTAAACGCGGATTTGTGTCTATTTTAATAAATATAATTTGGCATAAAAACTAACTAAGAGGTTTTTCGGTAATATTAATTGTCAAAATAAGATCTTCGGCGCGCGTATGTATAGTTTCATTATCGCTATTTTGATCAAGATCAATTTGTCCAGTTATTTGATTGGTAAAGTTTGCATAGTCGTTATAATTCTATTTTTTATATTAATCTTTTATATGTTTCTTCTACATTATGTAGTTGGAAGGAATTATTTTGAGGTCTATAAGATCTATTTGTACCATGTGATATGCCACTCATAGGTACATGTTTTGGTAAATTTTGGGCAATTCGAGAAATTGTTTTCCAAACTTTCGTTGGATTTCTGGAAGAAACAAATACTTGTATATTTGTACAATATTTACATTACTAAAATTAAGAGCATATTGATAATTAGGTAAGAAATTATTTTGTCTAGCTTCTACTAAATCTGTTAGTGTCATAGAACGTATGCTAGTACCAAGAGGTTCTTTTAAACCTGATGGTTGCAATGCGTGATAGTTTTAGTTTGGTTTTATCAGGGCAAAATGGGCTATAAGCTAAGTTAAGTGTCACGGAATAACTCGATGCTAGTATCACAGCTGAATTTTTAAATAGGGTCGGTTATTGGCGACAGTCTTTAGAGAAGAACAAACATTTTTAATATTAATACCCGACACTCATCTGAGAGGCAAAGGAGATGATAACGGATATCAGTCAAGAGTATCGAAAGGATTAATATTAAAATATTTAATATTAATTTAGTTTAGGTGATATTTTTGTTTCGTTATCAGTTTTTAAGCTAACGCCATCATATCAAAAGATTTGATGTGATGGCACCTTTGCACTAAATAAAAAATATAGGTATTTTGACCTTTTCTTTTATTTTAATAAAAATATTTCTAAAGAGGGGAACAACTCACAAATGTTTTTAATTCAAGTAAATTTAAACCACTAAAAGGAGGTAATCATATCCACCCTTTCCTTAATTAAAAAGCCATAGTAACTGGAATTGCTTTCTGTTTAATACTGTATATACCCAAAATATTTCTCTGCCCTGTCTGTAACTTTTATCAAGTGGAAACTAATCTTAATGCCAGTGTAGATTACTTAAGTGTGCTTAGCGAAGTCTACTCTAATTCTAAACATAAAATATTTAACATATGTTCACTCAGCAATCTCAATCACCCCAAAAGGATCCTAAAGTAATAAAGAATATGATTACCACCAATGTATTTTGTATGTTTTATTTTTTTTGCCGAAAAAATCCATACCCTATATTACTAGTTACAACGTAAATCTTAAAGAGGTCAGAGAATATAATTCTTTTATCACCGAAACTCAAATATATTCCTGCAAGAAGTACCCTTCTCAAATACCAAAATATATAAGATGTCAAATACCTTCGTTTTGAATGCTTATGAGTATCTTGTTAACCAAAAAATGGATTTGATATTTCGATATGTAAATATATGTATATAGAAAGTCATTAGCTTATTGATTCTTTAGGAAAAATTATTTGTATATTGTGTTTATTCGTACTTCATTTTTGACTCTATGCTGCTACTTGTGAATTCAGGAATATGTTAAACAAAAATTAAAATAGTAATATTTCTATACTAGCAAATACCAAATTCTGGAACTAAATAATTGTTGCGGTTTATTATAGGATACGCTATATAAAACATGTAAAAAAGTTACTTAGATTTTGAAAATATAATTGAAATGGGTGTTCCGTTATAAAAAATGTTACCGCGGCTAAACAGACGTCCAGGTATACTTATTACTACTGCTAAGGAAGCTTAAATTATTAAATTAATTTTATCACACCTTTAAGGTAATATATTTCACAATACTTTCCTCTTTAATATATCCTTTACAACCAAGAATCTTACAAGAATGTATGTTTGTATTTTGGATATGCGCCGCCGGCGCCGGTTATTTAGCAGAGAGTTTTTTTGTCGACCGATCTCCAGTCTAGTCGAACTCCCGACAAGCGGTGTCTTGCGATTTACTGAACTTTCTTATATCACAAATCCTTGAGGGAAAGAAAGTTAGAGTGTACAAAGTGTGCAAAGTTTTGAGAACCGCATTTGAATCCTTACTAAAATCAAATCTGCAAATAAATAAAACAATAATAATAAAAAAAATAAAGCCAATTAATTTCGTTCTGTGAATTTCTGCTACAACTTAGCTTACAAATTATTAATTCTGAAATTAAATACGCAGACATATTACTAACATAATAAGAGTCAAGTAACGTCTATCAATTTTTTATATGTATGTAAGTGATATTACCCATCATATTACGCACCGTACAGATGTCCTTATTAGCCTAAAATTTCGGCAGAATAATCTCTTTTACTGTCGCCAAGGATAAAAAATTTCCAGGGCCATCTGTATCATGTAAAAGAAAAATATTTTCATTTTGTATTTTCGTTTCATTTATAGCAGTTTTTCAACTGGTTGGAGAAAAGATTTTATTATGGTATTTCGTGGAAGACTGACTTGCAAACTAAATCCGTGTTGCTCTCTTTTCTTTAATGTACGGGGTATGCAAAATCATGAAAATATGCAAAATAAAGTTAAATTAAATACAAATGTTTTCTTATTTTAACTTAATAATAATAAAATTAAATACAAACGTTTTCTAATTTTAACTTAACGTTTTCATTTTTCATATCGCCTTGTATGCAAAATTTTTAGTTTTCTGATACGAATATTACCTTTATTATAGGAGATCGCATATATTAGCACATATTTTTAGTACGTTTTTTAAAGACTAGTCCAACAAAATGTAAAAATATGGAAAGCTTTTATCAATACGTTAATCAAAACCGCAGGTTAAAAATATTTTGTTCATTTATAATAAAAATGTATTTATAGCTGCATTTTAATTTTTATTAGGTCAGTATGAAAACAGATAATCCACAAAATATATTTGAACGAAAACAAATACGTAGTTCTACAAAAAATATAAATTTATTTAATTAAGTGTAATTATTATGAATTTAATTAAAATTTAATGCTTTGCTTCAATATGAATGTGAACTGAAATATTTAATAACATATTTTTCTTTGTTTCAGCTATGCCAATTAAACAAATTGATAGAATAGAAGTGTTAGATTCCATGATACCTAGTTTGGAAGCAGATACTTTGAATTCCTGTGAAATGCAGGCTTTTGTATTTAACAACAACAAATTGCAATACATATCTGAGAGAATATTTAGGTAAGTGAGAGTTTAAATATATCTTGTTCAAAAATTTAAAAAGTCTTGATATTTTTCTAGTGGTTACTCAAAATCTACAGAAGGGAAAAATTGACTATTTAAAATCACAAAAATATTCTTGCTGTAGAAAAAGTCCAAACCTCCCAGTAGTTAATTTCTTTGATACTCTTATTCTACACGTCAGTAGATACTTCGCCAGACCTTGAGATACATATGTTGTGGGTTAGTACCTTTCCAAGCAAGATGCATATATTTTAAGAAATAATTTTAAGCTTAAGATGTTAGACGTTGAATACCTTACATAAATATTTTAATACAAAATATGCTTTACCAAAAATCTAAACTAAAAATAATATATCAAAAAATATAATTTGGTTGGCTCTTCATTTTTATTTTATATTTTCGGTAAAGCATGTTTAATATTACCAAAGTGTACAAGTGTCCAGTTGTTAATTCTACGGGTGCTGAAACTAGTAAGTAGATTTACAGATTCTCAAGATTCCAAGGAAAAACAACGAAAGGTCGCGTAAATGACAACAAACCATCGTGTGCTCGCTGCCCTAAAACCACAGCAGAATATAGAACTGTAGTTGAAAAAAATTAAGTTCAAAGATTTTATAGCTAACACGATATAAAATATGACCGAAAATCTAACTGGTTCAACTGACAACAAAAGAGACTCAAACTTATGTACACTCAAAAAAATGTTCACATTTTAAAACGTTTTATAACTGTTTAACAAATAATAACACCCCCTGATCGTTTAGACATGTTAAACATATATATATTAATACCTCATAGTTACTAAAAGACAGTCAAAACTGTCTCACCTATCACTTTTATACGCATGGGAGTAACTAGGCCGGAATTGCTTGCTTTAATGTAAACAACAAGTTTATATTGCCTCCCCTTACCCAATAGTTGCTACACAAAATTAAGAAAAATATTTTACTCGTTTAACATAAAAAGATGTCAAAATAATAATTTTGCACAAACACAGGAGACATCAGTAAGGAAGTAGTGCCAACTTTAAATTTAAATAATAGGAATCACAAAATTCAAGACGTTAAAGATAGCAATGAAACTTACAATAAACAAACGGCTAAATGGAGACTAAATGAAATATTGATCTCTCCTATTGTCCCATTTGACACTACCCAACTACAGAAGCAACAACACAAGAAATATTTTTAACACCTGATCAAAGACAACTTAAAAAAAAAACAACCAGTAACAGATTACTCAAACAAAATAAGAATTTCACTGCTACCAACTCAGAATTTCATTAACTCACACGATTTACCTTTAATACTTTTACATTTAATCAACCACCAGACTTTTTTGAAAATTCTCAGGTCTTATCAGATATTATAAAAATGGCTCAAAATTATATAAAGAACCTAATATTTTTGGCAACAATGTTAGAAAAATTTTACCCAATAGTTCAATAAAAGGCCAGCTAAAGTAAGAAGCTCTAAAATATGCAAGAAAATATTTCAATTTCTAGATATTAAAGTCTCCCACTATGGAAGTGATGAAATTACCTTCCAAAGAGCTTGTTTCTTAATTTAATTATAAAATTCAACTCAATAATTTAATGGAATTGACATTTACAGACAATTACAGTTGTTTTAAAATGTTACAAATACTTTTGTCTGACAACAAACCTTCTATAATTTGTTTATAAGAAACACATTTGAAAATAAAGAACATAAATTACGTAATTATAAAGCTCGTTATAAAAATCGAAACAATGTAAATAGAGTCAGTGGTGGAGCATCCATTTATGTCAAGAATTATATTGAAACCTTACCAATAAACTTAAAAACTTATCTAGAAGTAGTAGCTGTGGCAATGGTCTCACCAAACAAACTAAATATATGTGATCTATACATTCCACCAAACCATGATATAACGAAACAAGAGTTTCTAGATCTTTTTAATGAAATTCCATTACCTCGCATTATTGTTGGAAATTTAAATGGTCATAATATATCAAGGAGTTTAATCATGATAATTTTAGAGGAAATATAATAGGCGATGCAACTAACAATAAAATGATGGAAGTCATACTACATTAAATTCTTTTTCAGGGGAGTATATTCATAGCTTTGCACCTAAATATTTGCGACACTAAGTAGCCTGGAAGGTCCTACCTTATTTATATGGTAGTGATCATTTCCTTATAAAAATCCAAAATTTTAACCAAACTAACGAAGCCATGATACCTACATGTAAGTGAAACACCGATCAAGCAAATATTTTACAAAAACTTATCAAAGCTTCTCAGCAAACACAAATTTTGACCCTAATTTTCTTCGCTACCAAAACCAAACAGAGGACACAACTTCAGTCCATATCTCAAATAACGGTGTCTCAGCACTTAACAAGTCCATTTCCAGAGAAGAATTTTATGATATTTAATATTCCAAGTATATTCCTCAAAAACCTTCCAGAAACAGCGAAGTGTAGTCTGCTTGAATTTTTTAAACTATGTCTCGAAATAATGCAAGTTTACAGAAGTATGGCGTAAGGCAGTGATAATTCCAAATGGAAACGTAATAAAACAAATTTGACCCTGCATCATATCGTCCCGCATCATTAACCTTTTGTATGGACAACCTGATAGAAAAAGTTCACCGGTTAATGTAGTACTTAACTACAAGTAACTATGCATCGATCAGAATGGTCTTAGAAATAATAGATCTTCAACCGATGATATAATCAACTTAGATTCATATATCCATGAAGCGCTTATAAACAAACTAAAGTATTTGGCCGTTTTCTCCGATATTTGGCAAGAAAAAATAACAAGCCTGAAAAATCGATGGAAATATGCTTGCATTTGTTCAAAACTTTCTACACCAACGAAAGTTTCGAATTAAAATCAATAGACATCTCAACCAGTAATTTAGGAAAATGGGACACCGCAAGGCTCTGTAATCAGTACAAATCTCTTCAAACAATAAATGATGCCGTAAGCAACATAAGTTTACCAGTTAACTCTCGATCATATGCTGATGTCTTGATTATCTATGTAAAAGGAAAAAACCTGGATTCACTGAAGTCACTTGTCCAAGACCAATTAATGTCAAGGCATTAAGCTTGGTCAGAAAGCACAGGCTTCAAATTTTTAATTTAAAAAAGTAAATGCATGGTGCTTTCCAAAACACCGGTACTCATTCGCCCACCACTGTCCCTTATAATTATTATATTGACTATACAAATAGATTCCAATTGCCAGAACTGAACTGGGAATTTCATATTCATTAACTGATACAAAATTGCCAAAGGGGAATAAACCTAACCAAAGTGTTACCCAACAAGACAAGGGGTGTTGACTCCACTATTTTTAACAAATTATACCAAACACTGATATGTTCCAAAATTGATTGTGGATCGATTGCATATGTATCTCCCGAAAATGGCCTGGGGAGTTTAGGTTTAGGACCCCTGGAAGCAAGCTGTGTGAAGCTGGAGAACCACTTCTAAATTTTAGAAAAAGATCCCTAAGCCTTTTCTATGCAGTCTCCATTACTGCTAATCCAAATCATCCAGTTTATAATAATATTTCCTGTAACCGATCCATGCCACTATTTGAATGCAAGAAAAGGTCTATTGCACCATTTTATATAAGAATATAGACGTATTTAGAAGAATTAAATATTACAATGCAACAGATTTTTAATATACAACGTGACATGGTACCACTTTCGTAAACTAAGTATAGATTAATGTTTAACTAAATTCAACAAGAAGGAGACAAGTCCGTCCATTATCAAAAATTCATTTTACAAATACTACAAAGAAACCGACAATATATTCAGATAAACACAGATTCGGCCAAGTCTGCAGAAGGAGTTGGTCCGGTGTCGTAACAGACGAACTTTATGTTATGCTTGAGGCTTTATTTCATACAAACAATAATCGGGAAATGACAAAATTTGTAATAGTAACCGACTCTTTGAGCTCAATTGATAGCTCTCAGCAATTATACTCGCAAAATCCTATTGTAACGAAACGAAATCAAATTCTTGTGGGTGTCCCTCCACATTGGTATTATTGGTAACGAGAAACCGGATGCTGAAGCCCGAAGTTCACTCGAAAATTCAAACGCAAAAGTAGTAAAGTGAAGTTACAAAATTAGTAAAAATTATATTCTTAGTGCATGGCGATTAGAGTAGCAACAGTCATATGCAAAACTGCGGGAAATAAAAGACTCAGTGATACCACTATTGCGATGAAAAAAACAAGAGCTTTTGTCTCGGGTAAGAATCGGACACACAAAACTAAATCACAGTTATCTCCTAGTCCGTTCAAATCCACCACAGTGCGAGCAGTGTAACAATGCTATCACGATTACATATATTCTATTAGACTGCACACGATACAATGCCGGAAGATAGACATTTGATGTGCCCACGGATATGTCACAGGCTCTAGCAAAAAACTGGAATTTTAAAAATATATTGTGGTTTCTCACTGGTAGTAATTTATATATGTAAGCATGTTATGTAAAATTTCAGAGCTGACAACCCTAAGAGGTGGAGGCACATAAATAAAATAAATAAATATTTAAAATTGAACTATCTAGTTTAAGTTAAAAAACGTATAAGACCGTCAAATAATTTCTTGAAATATATAGTAGAGCATAATATCCTTTTTCTAACTAAAATCATAATTAGATCTAAGAATTCAACCAACCATTATCCCGTAGATCCATTCAGAGGGATTATTTTTATTACCTAACATAATGGTAATATTTATTTGCTGTTTTTATTAGTACGATACCGACCCGAATAAGTCCAGTTTTCATGATGGGGTAAAATTTATATTTTACTTTTCGGTGTTTCTTTTGAAGTTGATTAATTTTTTATATACATTTTTATTTTATCCTTTTTAGTTTTATTTACAATGAGTTTAGTGGTAAATGTCAGCTTAAAATCTCTCAAAATGTCAACATAGGTTAAAAGTTTTGACGTCCTTATATAATAAACCGGTACCGAGGTCCATTGCGTAACATTTTATTCGAATAAGTAACTTTTAACGAAAATAACAGTTCCAGCATTTTTAATTTTTCCGTATCCTAGATATAGGATTAATCCAAATTGATCTAACGGTCGTTGATTAATCTGTGCACATAATATGCCGGCAACGAATCACTCCCACTTCCTCGTTCTTCTTAAGATATGCGCATTTTTTTTGGTAAATTACAGGATTATAGTTCATTCACCAAGTAGCAAAACTATCTGTTTGTCGTATTTAAAAGAAAAAAACTCTCGTAAGTATATTTGGAAACAGCTACATAATCATAAAATTTCTTCAAAGAACTGCGAACGGAATATATATAGGTGAAATAATTAACAATATCTTGCTTACGAAAAAAAAACATTTTAAAATAATTTCAAATAAGTCAAATTTAAATTCAAAATTTCGTTTTTAAAGACTGTTTTATTCCCCTAGCGATCATCTCTAGGATGGATAGAAATATTTTAAATACAAGGTTTGAAGAAGAAGCTACACTCTTTAAATATAAAAAAAATTTTTATATGCAAACAAATGATACGAATAGACGCTTTTCAAATAATTTTTTTTTTATTTTCAGGAGTGATTTCGTCCATCTATGGTTACCCTGTATAGTGGAAAAAGATAATTTTATATATAAATAAAAAAAAGGCATTTGCATTTGCATTAAACATCGTTTTCAAAAAAAAGTTTATTATTATTTTTTTAAATATCTATTATCGAAAAAATTAGGTATCTACGCCCATGGCACCTAAAATCTAATCCTAACAAGACAATGACCTATATTCTTTTTAAAGCAAATTTGAAACGATTACAATAGTTCTTCTACATAAGCTGTATATAGTATATGAATAATATTTGGGCTATTACAAGGAGCAGTAAAAATTGATGTTTTAGTTGTTTTATATATTATTGTTACTAACAAATGTTTCTCTAATATTCTAGAAATGTATAAAATATATGAAAAGGTATACAAGATAAAGGATTTCAGAGAAACAAAAGTTCTAACATAAATTTGTCACCAAAACAAAACATTTTTGAAATTATATTTAATAAAAAGTGTAATATATTAATTTTAAGGTAAATTTAAAATCAGTCGTTCACTCTATATTATAAACTAAAATAAACTATCGCATGTAATAAACTGCAGCATTTAATTCATATTTTATCTACATTAAAGCAATCCATCATTTCGTTTTAAAAACTTTCAAATTACAGTTTTTTCCTTTTGTCTAGCATTAATAAGTTTACGCCTGGGAAAGTTTTTTTCTATAACAACAGAATCACGAGAATCTTTCCTCAAAAGGGTTTTCAGCATTTTAGATTTAGATGAGTTTTTGCCACAAAAAGGCTGGCAGTGGTTTTGTTGGTAATTTGTTTTTTTTTGTTATCTTAAAATGCTCAAGTTAGAATGGAATGAATTCTTTTGTGTGTCTGAAAATGAAATAGTGTTTTGTAAAGGGATATTATTAAATACTAAGATGTGGCAAAACAAATCTGGTTGGGTTGAATTAAAACTATATTTAGAATATTATTTATGTATATTATTAATAACGGACATTAAATTACCCTTGTAAAAGCTTGTTAATAGAAACTGCAACAGTTCAAATGCCAAAATGTTAAAAATAAACACTTGCCTCGAAATGTGATATGATCCAGGTTTCAACCCTCCAGGGTGGTGTATATGATTTATTTCTTTCCTTGTCCAGTTAGTTCATGAGTTTATTTTAAATTTGGAACACAGGAAATAGTACAATAAAATTGTCTTCACATTCAGTTAATCAAAATATCTTTTGACTCTTTCGAAAAAATGTGCTCTAAAGAACTGTTTTTAGCATTTCGTTCACAAGCTTGAGTAGACGTACTACAAGGGCTTGCCAAGTTCTTTTATTTTCAATTTATTTGTTAATGAAAATCTGGCAAAATTTGTTTTACAGTATTCAGATTTTCAGTCAAGTCTTTATTTAACCAGATACCCAGGCGACAACCGCAAAATTACTGTATCATGTATGTCGTCTCATACAAGAAAAATTGATGTTTTAAGTAAAGGTTTATATAGTGACAAATATTATGTTCATACTGCCTTGCTAGAATAAACCAGCCAATCCCGGTACGATTTTTAAACTGGCTACTTACATCATAAGATATCGGGTCGTCCTCCATGTAAAATTTTTGTGCGTGGTTAAAGTTGCCAGCCATATCGCTCATGTGTTGTCTGGGCGGAAATGGAGATCCAGCAGCAGCATTTTAAGACGTACAAAAAATCTGACATCTTATCAATCAAAAATGTATGTACCTAGTATAAGTACACTAGTAGGCAAACACAACACACCTGTGCTACCTGGGCAAAAATGGGGTCATCCCTCGGCAGCAACATATTAAGACCTAAGAAAATCGGACTCCTTACGTTATTTGATACATGATATGTATGGGCCGGTTAAAAGTATATTAGTAAGCAGAGAAAACGTACGTATTACTGCCTGAGCGACAATAGGGTCGCTTCTTCGGCAGCAGTATTATCAGACCCATAAAAATTCTCTTACATACGTCATCTAATACATGGAAAATGTATGTGCCTAGTGAAGATAATAGATAGATAATAATTTAAGACCCACAAAATATCCGGTTTCTTACCACACAAAAAAATTCTGTGCCTGGTAGAATTATATTAATAGTCAGACATAATGCAGATGTGTTGCCTGGGCGGATATAGGGCCATCCTCCAGCAGCAAATTTCAAGACCTACAAAAAAGTGGATTACTTACCACATTGGGTACATGGAAGATGTATGTACCTTGAAACGTATCTTTGTTGGCAGTCGTAACACTTATGTGCTACAGAAAAGAGGCCAATCCCCCTGCGGCTACCCGGCAACATTTTAAAGAAGTACAGGAACAAATTAGGTGAAATACGTCTTATGAGACATGGAAAATTGCGCCGGTTAAAAGTATGTTGGCTGGCAGACATAATGCTTATGTCCTGCCTGAGCGGAAACGAGACGGCCATCCCTGGGCATCAGCATTTTGTTACATACAAGAATTTAGTTTTTTTTTATGCGAAATCTGATACATGAAAAGTTTATCTGTCTTGTGAAAATATGTTCGTATGCAAATAAAATGTATTTGGGCTAAAATGGAATCAAACCGCGTCAGTCAATTTTAAGTCGAGCAAAATGATTCGATTTCCTACGTTAACTGATATACAACAAATGTGTATTTTTACTTAAAGTTCGTCTGTAGGCAAATACAAGTGTAACTAAGAATGTTTTGTACAAATATAAATAAATGTAAAAATGACAATCTATAAAAAAATCAGTAAATTCGCCTTTCCCCACAACTTTCCTTGTATAGAATCAGTGGCGGCTCGTCAGGGTAGGCAAGGTAGGCGCCGCCTACCCTTGAATAATCGTGCCTAAATACTGCCCAAAAAATCTAATATCTCATATCAATTAAACAATATTTAACCGTTTAACATCACAAAATATACAAAACTTTCGAAAAAACCCGTGCGTTTCCCTTAGAAATTCCTAACATTTAAATAAACATCGATTACATGCGAAACCTATGTACGTTTAGAGGCGATATATCCCAACCGCCTAAATTTAGATGTTCTCTACGGCAGCCAGCCAGCCCACGAAAACGCACATCGCCGACGACCAGCGACCGACATACAGAGAAAATCACGCGAAATAAAGTACTACAGTAGGCGAAACGATCGTCCGCCTTCGGCAAATATTTGACGTCTTCGCATTGGATTCCAATATTGTTCATCTGGCAGTGTTGCCAAATTCTCGAATTTTCACCTGAACTGCTTTACGTTTTTAGAAAATATGCATATGCATAAGGCTACCAACTTTTTCATTTACGAATGCGGGACACAACAAATTTTAGTATGCGTTGTAGGCGCATTAACCATATTCTAAAATTCTTTATTTTCAGCATTAATTTTTTAATTAATTAAATTGATTATCCGAACATTCTGTTATATACTAAAGCAAAAAAATTAAAGACATTAAACATAAATGTTAGGTTAGGTGAGGTTTTTTTAATAATAATAAAATGAAACATGTTTCTACACTTTGGTATTTTTTTTAATTAAGGCTTATTTATAACACATAATTTAGTTTAATCAAATCTTCTTAAAATAGTACTTCTCTGTATTATTAAACCGATAAACATGGGAACTTAGAATATGATTTGTTGCAATTCGGGACTTGCGGAACATAATTAGAGAATGCGGGACGATTTCTAACCTTATTTGTAACGCGGGACCTTAAAAGATAATCCGGGACTGTCCCGCAGAATGCGGGACGGTTGGCAGCCTTACATATGCAAACATTGCAAACCATAAAAAAAAATAAAATAAGCAGTTTCAATGTTGTTAGGGTGGTTTTGAAAGGGTTTTTTAAACAAAATCTAGGTGCATCTCAAGAAAAATAAAGAAATTCTTCTCAGGCTTGCGAAACCGTATTTACAAATTTTGCGTTTGGCAACGTTGGCCACCTGCTACTATTCTCATTAATCTCATTTATAATTCGTAAAAATCGTAAATAGTATGCATGATGCAATATTATCGTTCGTTCGGATTTCCGGTCAAGTGATTTGAAATTTTGTCAATTACATTCTGACCGCTCTCGTTTTCTGATATCGATCAATAAATAAAAACATTGGACGGTGATACGTGTGTGTTTTTTTGACTATTATTTTACGACCGCGTCTAGTTTTTCTATGCTTTAATTTGTGATTTTGGTTGTTTATCGGCATTGGCCAGAAGAAAAACGAAGAAATCCTGATAAACGGATAAGTATCTTTGTTTTATTTGTTTCTAATAGACATATTTAGGTATTAAATATTTTGCTTTTAAGTGTAGTTTCGCTAGTTTTAGGGGTTGGACGGTTCATATTCGATGAATTTATCGTCGCGTCGAGCGTAGGTTAAGTGCGTTTTTTCCGGTTTGTTCTATTTTATATAGGTACATTACGTTACTTTGTTTTTTTTTAATGGATTTTTAAAAAGTCATGGCGAATAATCCGGTGCATGATATTGTTTGCTCTTTGTGCGAGACACCATTTTCGCGTCTAAACGAAAACGATCGAAAAGATGTTATTTATTTTGGCCGCACCACGCCACTTCTCAATATTTTAAAGCCTGATAAAAAACAGGGCCAAACTTTTTCACGATCGTTTAAAGCTCAATGGTACGAAAGTCATCAGTGGATATGTGGTAGCTATTTTAAACAAAATTTGTTTTGTTGGCCATGTTTACTTTTGGCAAAAGGCAGAAACAATACTTGGGTGCGTCAGGGATTTTCTGATTTGAAAAATTTATCTGCGGCCATAAAAAAACACGAATCATCGAAAGAACATTTAAGCAGTTATCTTAGTTTAAAGCGGTTAGAAAAAAACAGTAGCACTATACAGGACGCGCTACAATTACAATCTTCTTTGTCTCTTAAATTATATAATGAGGAGGTGAGAAAAAACAGACTTCTAATGAGCTATTTGGTCGATGTTACGTGTCACCTAGCAAAGCAAGAATTATCTTTCAGAGGCCATAATGAAAAAAGCGATTCCGTTAGTGCGGGAAATTTTCGGGAAACCTTTAATCTGTTAATTAAACGTGATAACGAAATACAACAACATTTAAAAAAAATTGGAAATATTTTTTCTGGTTTATCAAAAACTATCCAGAATGATTTGATATCCTGTATTTCCGATTACCTTGCAGATACAATTCATAGGGAGATAAAAGAGTCGTTGTTTTTTGCAGTGCAAGCTGACGATACTACGGATATTTCTGAGAAGTCCCAATGTGCGATTTCAATTCGGTACGTTAATAAATACGGTGAAATCAAAGAAAGTTTCTTGGGTTTTCATGACGTTAGCGAAGACAGAACAGCGGACGCAATGTATGGATTAATTGTTACAGTCATAGGCAATTTCGATTATAAAACAAAATTAGTTGGGCAATGCTACGATGGTGCTAGTGTGATGGCAGGTTCATTGAATGGTTTGCAAAAAAAAGTTAAAGATGATGCTCCTTTTGCTTTGTTTACGCATTGTAGTGCGCACAGATTGAATTTGGTTTTACAAACTGGTTCAAAAAATATAAAAAATTGCCGAATTTTTTTCGCAAGTGCGTCCTCGATTCCCGGATTTTTTCATCAGTCTGCAAAACGGACATTTACTTTAGATTCGACGATAGGAAAGAGGATTTCTTCCAGTTCAGACACCAGGTGGGCTTCCCGTTCTAAAATCATTCAAATCTTGCACTCTGAATGGGAAGGCCTAAAATTAGTTTTTTCTAAAATTATTGACGACCAATCATCATCGGCTGAGTCAATAAACGGGGCCAAGGGATATCTTAAATTTATGAACGATTTAGAATTTTCGTTTCTTACCGCTGTGTATAAACATATTTTTGACATAACTGACCCCCTTTTCAACATTCTACAGAAAAAATCATTGGACATCACCTATTGTAAAAAGCAAATATTTATGGCAAGAGATCGTATCAAGTTATTGAGAAATGAGACAATGTTTAATACAATATTTGAACAAGCCCAAACAAGGATTTTTAATAATAGGGACTCAGGGCAATTGTCAAAAAGAATTAAGTTATCGGACACCATTAAAGGCGATGAGCAAAGTTCTTTACGCATTTTATTTTATGAGATAATTGACAATATTGTGACTCAAATAGAAGTTAGGTTTGCAGATATGTCTCAGTTATTATATTTTTCTTTAGCGGATTCCTCAAAATTCGAAGAATATAGCAAAAATTTTCCGCTTGAATTTGTGACGAATGTGACCAACTTTTATAAAAATTTCTTTGACAAACAAAAATTAATTAATGAGCTTAGTGTAATATATCTCGATGAACAATTTGCATTTCTGAGCGTCGAGGCAATTTTAAAACATTTCGTAAAAAATGAACTTCAAGAAATATTTCCTGAAAGTTACAAACTTTTTGCGTTAATTGCTACCATACCTATTACAAGTACCTCAGTGGAAAGCGAATAAAAACGTATTCTCGCAATACAATAAAAAATGAACGTTTATCGTCACTTGCGCTAATTTCAATAGAAAAAGAGTTGTTCTGCTCCTTACAGAAGGCTGATAACTTTACGGATGTCATAATAAGTAAATTCGCTCTTTTAAAAGATAGGCGGATAAATTTAATTTATAAAACTTAATTGTCAGCTAAGTGTGTACGCGGCTTAACGTTTTCTTATAACGTCATTATTCTTGAAATTATTGTGGTTGTCGCCTACCCTAGCCTAAACACCACGAGCCGCCACTGTATAGAATTCAACTACTTAAAATCGACAGTCTTTGTATGCGTATAATTATTTAGCAATAATTTTATAGAAATCCTATTTCAATTTTTTCAAATTTATGTATTATTAATATTTTTTTTAACATTAACATTATTTCATGCAATTTAGAAAAAATAAATTATATCTTTCATTATTTTCTTCCATAATAAAATAAATTTATAAACTTATTTAAAAAAATAGCTTTTATTTATAAACTATTGAACTGAAAAATAACAAATAATTTAAATTACAGAAACACAGTACTTTTGAAAATTTGTATATTTTCTTAAAAACTTGAGGTTTTAATTCAAGTGTAAATACGTCTTACTCTTCACGCTTTTAAAAAAAATTTCAGTTCAGTAATTTATAAATTAAAGCTTTTTTTAATTATTTTTTATATTTATTTTATTTTGCACTTCTTAGCATTTTTCTAACGAACCCTGTATAAGATATATACGATTGCATACCATAATATTATATCGTCATCTGGTTCATGTATGAATACCAAATTCCAGTTAATTCCGATAACGGAAACTGATTCAAAAGTTACTGGCAAGATTTGACCCCAACATATACTAACTAACTAACATACAAGTGAATTTAAGTAAAAGCTTTTAAAAAGAACGTTTTATTTTAGGAATTGGAACTTTAACGAATAATTAAATATTTTATAAGCCGCCATTTTGATTTGCCATAAAGGATTCGTACTAAAAATTAATCGGTGTATCTCTGTTTATTACACGATTTTTGTGCAAAGTTTTAAGTCAATTGTATAAGTAGTTTTTTGGTACTCAATTTTTAAACATTTCATTATGCCGCCATTTTGTTTCGCCGTTATGGATTTTTACAAACATTTTACCAGTTTATCGTTATATCACATTTTTGCCCAAATTTTGAGGTCCATTCGATAAGTAGTTTCGTAATAATGATTTTTTTACATTTTGTGAGGCATGCCATGTTCGATTTTTACCAAAATGTAACTAGTTCTTCCCTATATGACCTTTGTTTTTTTGCCAAAATTGGATGTCAATCGGTTAAGTAGTTCTTGAGCTATACCGGGTAGAGACATAATCACAGACCGTCAGACTGACGGATATTGGATAATATGTTTTTAGCGACCAGGGACCCTAAAACGCAAAGATCTGCAAACATATCGGAAGGTAACTTTTTTACGATTAGAATAATTCTCTCTTACGAGTAAAGTGAATATGTTAGAAATGTGCTATTTAAACAACAATTTTAACACAAATTTGAAAATAACTTAGTTATCGCACTTGCATTGCTATTACATTACCTTTTTTCGCCTATTACAATAATAAATACTTACGAAATTGTAGTGGCAGAATCATCATTGAACAAGAAAACTATTTTTGGGATTTACGCCAAAAATTATAGAAAATTAAAAATATTAAAAACAATTATTTCAATTAATTTACCTCCAAATTTTAATCTGTGGTTTTTAGAAAAAAATATCTACTTTTTTTTGGACATTTCGGGGCAGTCTACCCGTCCTCAGCAGATTAAAAAATAAAAATCTAAGAGCAGCACATCACTTACGTTTTATAACAGAAATTTAACCGGCATTGCTAATCTCTGAAAATTATCTTAAGACATGATTAACCGCAAACTCTGATAATATATTTCTTTAACTAATGAAAAATCGTTCACACAATTTATTGCGGACAATTAGTTAAATGACGGCAATATAGCCGACAAATTCGAAGTAAGCCTGTTTAATTATTAAAATTACAAGATCTTCCGGTAATTCTCAGATATCCCATATATAATTCAGAATTTCCTTTATTATTGACGTATATACCATGAGAGATACGCCTCGCACTTTAAATTTTAATTTTTTTAACCTGTGTATTTAGCTATAGTATCTAGTAATAATCTTATTTTCCATTGGAATCTATTTCTATGAATACAGTTTATGCATGTGTAATAAGGAAATAAAGTTTTCTTTATAAAATCCTATGTTAATATGCATCTAAGCATCTTCTACTTCAAGATGCAGTTCAGATATTACATTTTTACGAATATAACTTCTGCAATTACCTAATTAAGAAAAGAAACTCAAGAAGATAGAAATTAAGGAAAGATAGAATTGGATTTGTATTATCGTTTTAACGATGATCCTTTAGCGTTGCCTGGCTCTGGCGCCTTACTTAATATCGATCCACCTAGTACTGCCGCGCTCCACGAGCTATATAACACTATGCTCTCTACGTATGTAACAAAATATCCATATTGGAAATATTTAGAGTACATTTAGTGTAGGGAAATATTGGTGTTATTCGAGGTACCATCAAAACATGCAAAATCACGCTTAGTCACAGATACATTACAGTTCTTTTATTTGCCCGAATAGGAAAAAAACCAGACTGGCTGGAGTCCTAGCTTAAAAGTAAAAACCAGGTATGTCCGTTGGTAGTTGTCAAATAGGTGGTGTATTTTGCTACTTTAACAGAAACTGCTGAAAGGTACATTTGTTTTTATTTATTAGACTGCACTAAGAAATATTAGAAGTGATTTTTTGCAGTATTATGGTTCATAAAAATTGCTAAAATGCATACAGAAATGAATAATATTAGTGGAGACTAGTCGCCCGAGGAAATTACCGTAAGAAGGAAAGGATTTGGACGTTTAAGAGAGATTTCAAAAAAACTGCGAGTGCAATCGCTTGAGCCCGGTTTTGACTGTAAATGCAATCCATTATATTGTTTTCAAAATAGATATTTTAGTTGATAGAAATTAAGATTAAGAACGTATGTCAAAAATCGCGGCAGGCCTGAAGAGAGCTTTGAAGCTACAGCTTTAGATTATCAAAAAAAAAAAATATCATCCCTACTTAATTGGACAACTAATGATGTTTACTACAATCGCCAAATATTTCTGTACAACTCTAACATTCACTTTATTCTCTAGGAAATCAGTTTTTTTATACTTATCCAGAGGCAGTCGGCAAAAAAGGGTCAAACGAATTTATTTCACTTCTCTATAATTTTGTACTTATTGTACTAGTCGAAAGTTTGCACTAAGTGGTGCACCACAGAAGAAGATTGACATCGGTAAAAATTACTTTTCCAACAAGGGGACACTCATATCTCGAGTGTGCAAAAATGTTGGACTTTTAAATTTTAAAACAAAAATGGAGATTCCAGAAGATTGGTATAATTTGTTAAATGTTTTCACAGTAAAACCAAAACCTTTTCCGTTAAAGTTATCGAACAAGATATGATACATGATTAGCCATTCCTTGAATATGTTAGAAGTTGGGTTTTAAAATTCAAGAAGTGTAACAAATAAAATTAATTTTTCACCTTCCTTCTTATAATTGACACATAGAGAGCTTGTATTACAATTTCCAAAATGAAACCGAATGTAAGATATCAACTTCTACGGCACGGGCAATTTTTCTATCCTTATGTGGCATATAATGGTAAAGGAAATTAATTTTCTTTCTTTCTTTTTTTATTATTTTTTAACATATTTTAGGTCAGATTTCCATTACGAAACAAAAGTATGAAAGTTGCAAGTTTTATAAAAATATTGTAAACCCGCAGGGCGCAAATTTTTTGAAGATTTACCCTTTCAGAAGAGGGAAAACTTTTTATATATTTTTTATATGCACAATTTTATTTTATTCTGACAAAATATAAAAATACACTTAAGTCAGTTTGCATCAGTCATCGCTGGTTTTTTCCCAGTTTGGCTTTGCGTTTCTAGTTTCTAGTTTCTAAAAGTAAGATTATTCGTATATGCATTTTTCTTGGCTTCAGTTATAATAGACAAAGCTGGTTTACCTCATGTTGTCAAAAAAATATTAACAGTAGTATCAGAAAGAATATATAATAATGTACCTTACTTTTTCAAATTAATTTCAATTTTCTGTTTTTTAAAATAAAAAATTTTTGATTGTATCTTTAATATATGATTAATTATTTAATTTAGTTATTTATACATTAAATTAATTATTTAAATAATTTATGTAATATTTTTGATCAGGTATATTTTTATCTTCCAAATAGGAGTTTTGTTTTGTATATCTGCCTAGAAGTTTTAGATTAGCAGTAGATTTTATTTTATTTGTATCTATTCCTTTTTCTGTATTCACAATATTGATATTCCCTGTGCAAGTTTTATCAAAATAATTTATTGGAATTTTTTTTTATAATAAGCTGAATAAAAGAGTAAATTAAAAGATTAACATAATGGACAGTAAAACGTTTCAGTTGAGTAGTTTGATTTAAGGTTTAGTTTTTCTGTCTTTGTTAACGTATTTAAAATACTTACTAAATCCATTTTAATACAATGGTGCTCAATTGTCCCTACCGAGCTTTTGTTTAATGAATTAGTTACATTGTAGACATTTCAATGCATTTTCTGTTTCAGCTAAATTATGATTATTTTATATATGTTTTTTAAATTTGTTCTGTATAATATTCATTATATAATAGTAAGTACTGAAAATAATTCTACTCCAATACCCATTTCACAGAAAGGTATTTTTATTATTACGCTTCTCGAATGCAAATACAAATAATCTAAATAAAAACTGCTCTGCATTCCAGTTGCCAATGATTTGAAACGATGCGGTACGGATTCTCCCTGGCGTGGATCCTTCAAGTAATTTAAATTTATTTTTGGTCTATTGGAACTTTTTCGTTCCACAAATAAATTCTATCATGTAGGCAAACCGCCATAAAACAAACACGTTGCTAAGCACCCCGGGTCTTATCCTAGTACAACACATAACTTTATTTTTAGTTCAACAATCCAATTGCGCTATTTATGGTAACTACAGCAATAAATTCTAATTATAGCAATGAAAAAATTTCTTTACTCTCACGATAGAACAGTGTAAATTACCTATGTTTATTTTCCAATGGCATATTTACAGCCCCGTGACGTGGCCTCACCCTAATCAATTCGCACAAGGGTGCAGGCGGAAATGACCCTAATTTGTTTTATGAAATGTCGGCCGCTAACATCTATTTGTATTTGTGCGAAATCGCTGTTGCCGTCTACCAGACTCTGTGGGAATATATTTTTGATTAATAAAAGAAGCCAATCTATAAGCGTTATTAGATGAAAATAACCTTATCAATATCAATACATGTTTATATATTTAACGAACCAAACTCACAATTTTTATTTTTGTTATGTATACTGCAATGGGGAAAGATGGCACATCCTCCTCCCTTAGTTTAAAAACTTGTTTTTCATAAGGTACTCTGCCAGTCATTAGAACCTCGTAAGAGGGAACCATAGTAATCTTGGAAATATCACCGTCCCCCGAAAAACATGTTCTCCCATTTCCGTGAGTCTGTCAATCCGTCGTTCTGTCTGAACGCGGCAGATCTCAAAAACTACTTATTCGATTGACTTTGAATGTTGGTCCAAAATGAAGGATCATATGGGGATGGAATGGTTACATTTAGATAAAAATCCAATATAGCTCAAAAAAATTATTCTTAAGAAACTATTTATCGAAAGGTCTTAAAATTTGCACAAAAATAAATTGTGATATAGGGATAAACTTTTTTTATTGTTATAGTATTTGTTTAGAACTCTATAACCTCAGTTTATTTTTTCAAAATACAAGGGAACTTGTAATTCTTTGAATCAATTTTATCAGCTGATTTTGATATAATATATATTGTCGAAACCTGGTTAAAGGAGAATTTTCTGTCCTCTGAGCTATTTCCTGAAACCGAAGTGATGGGACTAGTGGTAAAAGTGATGGTATTGGTGTCTTGGTGGGAATTAATTCTGATTTGTTTTCTCAGTGTATACCTGAATGGTCCTGTGAGGGACTAGTCGAAGACCTGTGGATATTTGTTGCCCTCGATGGGGGTAAGTTTCTTCTAATTTGTTGCGTTTATGTCCCTCCTCAGGCTATCGTTAATCACCTGTTATGTCACTTTAATGAAGTTGAGGAAGTAATATCCAAACATCATAATAACAAGATTATAATTGTAGCTGACTGCATCTTATCAGGCATTAGGTGGGAGTTTGGCGATACTGAGGGAGGACAAATTCGTTATACACCTCATGTGGTGGCAGGTGCTATGAGCGACGTTTTGGTTAATTTCATGAGTATTTTAGGATTTTATCAGTTTAATAATATTAAAAATAGTCGCGGTAATGTCCTCGACTTGGTATTTGCAAAAGATCTTATTGATATTACCATAAAAGAGTGGGGGCGAGCTTTGTACCTGAAGACACCATTCATAGGGTATTAGATTGTACCTTTAATGTTAGTTACATAAAATTGATGCATCGGGAACTCTTTTGCAAAAAACTCTTCCATACACTATTATAAATCAATGTATTGTCAATGTTGCCTGGAAATCACTCCTTACTGATAACGATATAAATAAAAATGTTTCCAACTTTTATGATCAAATAAATATAATTATTGGTAAACATGTTTCTACAAAAAAGTTTAACAAAAGCAGGCATCCTATATGGTTCTCCAAAAACATTATTCAGTTAATAAAGCAAAAAAATGCGTATCGCAGAAAACAATTTTATATTATGAAAAAATATTAAAGAAGCTGTAAGCGGACACTATAAGAATTATATTAAAAAATCCGAAGATAATATTAAAATCAACGATAAGTTGCTTTATTCTTTTATTTCTAACAAAACAAATACAAAAAGTACTCCACATAAAATTCACTTCAATAACAAATTTGCCTCCGGCCCTCAATATGTTTGCGAACTATTCTGTAAATATTTTAGCAACCCAATGATACCCCGGTGCTCTTGCAGAAATGTTATTCTTCCGATAATTTCAATATACCTTCTATTGACATTAATAAAATATCTAATTATTTACGAAATCTTGATGGTTTCCCAGCCATTTTTTTGAAAGAATGATTTAATTCTCTAAAAATGCCATTGCATTTAATTTATAATAAGTGCCTATCCCTCAGAGTCTTTCCTTGTTCTTGGAAAGTAGCACAGGTTATTTCTATTTACAAGTCAGGCAAAAAGACCCTATTCAGAATTACAGACGTATTTCTCTTTTGAACTTATATGGCAAGTCATTTGAGGCAATAATCACAGACGAATTATTTTTCATGTGCAAAAATAAGATAATTGAAAATCAGCATGGCTTCTTTAGGAAAAGGTCTATTATACCAAACTTAATTCCATTCGAACAGGACACTTTGGCAGGTATGGAGAATGGAGCGTCAGTGAGTGCTGTGTATGCCGATTTTTCCAAAGCTTTTTCAGCATATTTCTAAACGATGTAAATACAATCAAATTTATGCTTTATGATGATGACTTGAAAATTTATAAATATATTACTTCCAGAATTGACTATGATCATTTACAATCTGATATTGATACTTTTAAATTTAAATAAGTGTTACACCTTATTGTTTACTAGACAGCTAAATCCTCCTGAATATATAATTTTAGAATAATAGTATGTTAAAGTCTGAGGACGAAATTAGGGATTTGGGGGTAACAATTGATATTAAACTTAGTTTTGAAAGTCATATTAATAATATTTGTCAGTAGGCCCTTCGGAACCTTCGTTCCATTTTTAGACTGACAAAAGATTTTCGAAATATTTTATTGTATAACTCTTTGGTTAAGTCCGTACTTGAACATGCTTCTGTGTCCTGGAAGCCACTATATGACAAATATATTAGTAAACTAGAATCAGTTCAAAAAAAGTTGTTAAACCATTTAAATTACCGATTTTACAGATATAGATATTTTAACACATACGAACAAACCTTTCTCTTTATAAAATGCACAGTTGTTCATAGGCAAGTCTCAGATAGTGTATTTGTATATAAAAATGTAATAATCTATTTGATTCTCCATATAGTCTTAGTTATTTTAAGCTAAACTGTAACCCATATATTACTCGCAGCAGGAATCTTTTGCAAAAACCTCAATCTAGTACTAACTATTTTTATAATTCCCCATTATTAAGATGCATGAAATCTATTAACAATATCTATTCAGACCGCAGAGATCTTGATTTATTCTTATGTAGCTTGGCAAGGTTTAAAAAAAACTTTCTATAGTGTTATCAAATATTAACATGGACTAACTGAACCTTCTACTAAATCATGCATCTTAATAAACAATACTTTAATTTTGTTTAAGGGTTCGCTATGGCGACTTACTTAGATAATTTAGTTCAGTATTTATCTTAATTGTAATTTTCTGCCCTGTAATCGGATGCTATGTGAATCTATTGAGCTGTGCTTTATAAAACAAAAATAAATATAATAAAATTAAAATAAAATAAAATAGATACATAGGTATAAAGATGGCAAAACAAAATGAAGACCTAATAAAATTTTTAAATATTCAGTAAAATACCATTCCCTGTAATAGTTTCTATGTAAATAAGGTTATGAAAAATAAATAACAAAAATATATATAATGAAAATAACAATAATAAATAAATTAAATACTAAAAGAAAATTGAAACTTGCCGGTTATAGGATTTGTATAAAGTTTTCCAAATAATTATATGCATATATGGACGGTGTTATATGTACGTAGTGGAATTCTATACGGGGGAAGTTGTGGGTAAAGGCAAATTGCCTTATTCTAGTACATATACATTCATGTAGTCTCATAATAATTAATCTTTATTTCACTTATTTTCCAAGATCTGACCACGCAGAGTTTTTCGTAAAAAGTACCGGAACTCCTATATATTTGAGTGCTTATTAAAATTAGATAAATCTAGTTTGGTGGGTGTATGTAAGTCATCATTTGATGAGAATATTGGTCTTGCTGCCGAAGCAAGTAGTAATATACAATGACCCCTTAAATGTATATATCCATTTCATTTGCTTTTGTATTTCAATCAGTATAATATTATCGGATTGGGCAAACATTTATTGGAATTTTTGTTCACGTGGATTGTTGGTCGTGTTCGATCCATTTCCGATACTTATACGTTTTGTAGTTTTTCTTAAACAGATCCATTATAGTAAACATGATGAATAATATCCCTATATCAAATTTATGAATCTAGTTTTGGTGGATTTGACTGTTATGGTACTTTCATGAAAAATGCTGTGTTGTCATATCTTGAAAAGCAAATTATGTAAATATATTATTCAGTTCATCTCCATACCACAATTAATTCTTGCATAAAACTTGAAATCAATCTATTAAGTAGTTTTTTCAGGCTAAATTTTTAAATATAAATTAAAAAAGTGGCGTTGTCCTATCTTTAAAAACATGAAAAAAAATAGGTATTTTTCGGCACAACAATGACAATCGAGAGCAACAAAAATAGGTATGTGGTTTCGAGTGGCAATGCTATTTCTGCGAAACTGCAGCTGAATTGAAATAAATACGTACAGGGTGTTTAACGTAAGCAGGCCACACGATTTTATCGCGTTATGGTTTCGCTAAAGTTAAAATTGGAAAGGGTAATTATGTAGTTTTCCGAGCTATCGGATAATCACTTAAAATGATAGTTGAAAGTCAGATAAAAAATGTGGCCGAAAAATTGACTTGTGAAAAAAAAATCACCCGGTATAATATGAGGAGATTTGACAGTTGATGATTATAAAGTATTTTTATGTATCTGGTTATTAAATTTCACCTCCTGTTTAAGCGGAAACTTTAAAAGATTAATATCAATTTATACATTTTTGAAATCAGGAGAAAGTCCATCGATCTGTGCTGAAATTTAATAAGGTTATGCCTAAAAATTTTGATTCCTGTACCGTTTGTGGTTAAACGGGAAGTGAAATTTAGAAACCGAAAACATAAAAAATATATATAACATTAATTAACATATATAACCTCAATTAACAAAACTACTTATAATATACAGAGGCAAAAATGTTTCAAAAACTAATTTTTTTCTTCCTATTTCAATTGTTTTTTTATCATAATCCGAAAGCCCGGAAAAAACTACATAAGAAAGGTTTTTGAATTTTAATTCTTGCTGAACCATAACGAAGTAAATCCAGTGGCCCGCTTACATGAGACACTCTGTACTAGGTATAAGATTTACTTAACTTACGACGGTTTAAAAATCTCTCATTTTTCAAGCTTGATAAGTAGACTTACATATAGTAACAGTAGAAACGAAGTAACGTAAAAAATTCTGACAATCCACAATGTTCCCATTTGGGATCGTTAATGTTATTAATATTTATTAAAAGTTTCTATCATCAAACTATCAACTATCATTAAAAATTGTAAATGTTTGCTCTTTGCAGTAACGTATAAAATGAAGGAACTTATAAGGTGAACTTAATCGTTCCTAAATCGGCACTATAATGAAAGGGTCGTCTGTGACATTTAACTACTTATATTTATCCTTGCGGAGAAAACGAATTGCTTTTATTTTAAAGTTTATAAGAAGAAAATAATTTAAGTCTCCGAATTAAAACCATCCAAAAGTGTTTTCTTTTTTATCTGTCAGGTTCTTTAAATAGAAACTAAAGTTAGGTGTTTACCTGTTTGTCTTTAACTTAATTTTTTTCCTTTTATTTGAGGAGACTTAATACAGAGTATTATAAAAAATATCTTTTGTTAGGTTTTTTTGTTTCAAAATTATAAAAACTGCGAGTTTGCAATATGTAATGATGCGGACTACTTTTTAATTTTTATTTAGCTCGAAGGTCAAAGAGAAATTTAGCGGATACCTTGGGAATTAAGACGCATGCTTCTATGGAAAGCATGTCTTTCGTGCACCTGCATACAACAAGTTTACATTTACCTAGGTGTATATTACTTGATAAAAGAAAGTTTGTTAAAATGTTTGTCCATGATAATAATATAAACAACATAAATATATATTACGAATTGCTACATTGTTTGGCTATATTAAAAAAAATAATGCCAAATGAATTTTAAAGAAATTTACATTCAAAAACTTAATGATTGAGGAATAGAAGCAAGTTTATGCTGT
This sequence comes from Kuschelorhynchus macadamiae, assembly GCA_030620095.1. Lineage (NCBI taxonomy): Eukaryota > Metazoa > Arthropoda > Insecta > Coleoptera > Curculionidae > Kuschelorhynchus > Kuschelorhynchus macadamiae. Next base: position 445,184 of record JAUTXW010003691.1, on the reverse strand, counting down.
TAAAGTGTATCTAAAGTTAATTGAGACGACCTAAAAACTAAATATACAGTCGGCGATTTCATTGTGAAGCATGGGTGGCGTAATAGAAATTTAATTATTTAAATTAGTACTTTCTTTTTATTATTTATTCACATTTAACAATTTTTTTTCAATTAGTTTTTTTATTTGATCTGGTCGGGGGATGGTGGCGAAATAGCTAGACTAAATGGAAACAAATGTATTCTCCGTAAATAAATCGCATAAAACGTATTTTTATGGGCATAGAAATTATTCCAATGGTAATCGACGTAATATATTTAGTTTGCAATTATACAGAGAGGAAAAGGAAGGGGATAAAAATTGTAAGTTTCGTTAAAGATCGAGCAGGTAATATGTCATTTTGGAGGGTATCGGGTATATATATTTCAATTTTAAAACTTATTTGATTTTGAGGGGTTGAGTTAAATAGTGGCTAAAAGTCAAATACTTCGTAAAAAATTGAATCGTTCAGCGAGGTTTTTGAATTTGCATATTGCATATTTCAAATTTCAAATCACTCTGATAAGTAGATTTTAAGCTATGCCGCGAATTGACAGACAGGCAGACGGATCGACAGAACTGATAAAACATACTTTTTGGCATCTATGGAAGCTTAAAATATGTAAAACCTCAGAGACTGATCTTTTCACGGTTACAAAGATTCTATTCGGCCGGTAATTTGTTCCGCCATCTTGAATTAGAACCACAGTTTTAGTACCACACAATTTGAAGTCAGTCTATTAAGTAGTTTTTCAGGCTGGATTTTAAAATATTTTATTAAGCCGCCATTTTGTTCGGCCATCTTTTATTCGTACAAGAAATTTACCGGTTGAATTCTACACAATACTTGATTTTTGTACAAAATTTGAGATAAGTTGGATCACTGGTTTTTTAATACTTTTTTAAAAATTTTACTAGGACGCCATTTTGTTTTGCCATATTGAATTTTTACCAAAATATTACCAGGTCATCCTCATATGACTCTTAATTTTTGACTAAAATTTGAGGTTGATCTGATGAGTAGTTTTCAAGTTATGACGCGAACTGACATACAGACAGGCAAACCGACGGAATTAATAAAACGTATTTTTTTGACATCTAGGAGCGCTAAAGCCTAAAAATATGTAAGACCTGAGAGATTGGTTTTTTTCATAATTACAAATATTTTATTTGGCTGTCATTCAGTTCCGCCATCTTGAATTCGAACCACAGTTTTACTAGTTCATCCTTATACCACAATTAGTTATGGCACATAATTTCAAATCAGTCCGTTAAGATGTTTTTCAGGCTGAATTTTGAAATATTTTATTAACCTGCCAATTCGTTCCGCCATCTCGGATTCGTACCAAAACTTTACCAGTTGATTTCTACATAATACTACTTGGTTTTCGTACAAAATTTGAGAAAAGCTGGATAAGTGGTTTTTTAGTAATAGGCCGCCAATTTGTTTTAACATATTGGATTTTTACCAAAATATTACCAGGTCATCGCCATATGACCCTTAATTTTTGACTAAAATCTCAAGTCAATCTGATGAGTACTTTCTAAGCAATGTAGCGAACTGTCAGACAAACAGACAAACCGACAGATGGACTGACGGAATTGATAAAACATATTTTTGGGCATCCAGAGACGCTAAAACCTGAAAATATCTAAAACCTGAGAAATTGATTTTTTTACGATTACAAATATTTTATTTGGCTACTATTTTGTTCCGCCATTTTGAATTAGTACCACAATTTTAGTAGTTCTTCTCTATACCACAATTATTTATGGCAAACAATTTGAAAATGAAATTAAATATTTTTTTTTCATGCGGAATTTTTAAGTATTTTATTAAGCCGCAATTTTGTTCCGCCATCTAGGATTCATACCAAAATTTAATCAGTTGTTTTCTATATAATAGTTGGTTTTTGTGCAACATTTTATGCAAATTGGGTAAGTAGTTTTTAAGTAATAATTTTACTAATATGTTAGTAGGTCATCCCGTTATAATTCTTAATTTATGACTAAAATTGAAGTCAATCGGTTAAGTAGTTTTTTAGCTATGCCACGAACAGACAGACCGACGCAATTGAGAAAAAATGTTTATGTAGGGACCCTAAAACGTAAAGATCAGAAAAAATTCCGAAGGGTAATTTTTTCACGATTGCAATATTTCCCTTTTACAAAGTAAGTGAAAACATTGAATAGAATAAAAAGAAACTTTTATTCTACGGCATTGACACTGACCCGAGATCTCTGAACAAGTGCAGGCGACGCAAATATTTTAATCTTTTTGTGCATTTTTTTGGTTAAATCAACGTCTATAAAAATCTAACCAGTTGAATTACGGATATAACCAATCAAAGTGCTTAACTCTAATACTCCGCCCACAAATTTTATAATGAGTCCACGTTGATTGTGTCACGAAGGTCCGCTGTTTGTACGGGGACCTGTCAACTGAATAAAAATAAATTTATTTGATATAACTGGTGTAGTAAATTGAGCATACCCCAAATTTTCCGCTGTCTCAATTGACTTTAGATACACTATACTTACCTAATAATTCGCAATTAAATATCTGCTAACAAGTGAATAATGAAAGTATTTAGTTGCACTCCTAATTAAACACTAATGAAGTCGAATTGGTACTTTTTCTGTCTCAAAATATTAAATGTCTACTTCTGATGAAAAGGATACAGTCAAATTAACAGTTTTCTAAGAACTAAATACATTTATGTAAATAAAGTTAGTTTGATGTAACCCTAATCTGCATCCCCAGAGCATAAATGTTCCACCAAACACTATAAACGTCTTTTAAGATTTTAAGTAAACATATTGATATGTTTAACGAATATTTCGCAGCAGAAACGCAGGAAAAAAATTTGCCCCTGTATATTATAAGTAGATTTGTTAACTAAGGTAATATCATTTTTCACTTCCCGTTTAACCGGAAACGACAGAAAATACCAATAGAAACACCTCTCTCGTATATTAGTAACCATGGCCTTCAAAACGATGTTAAATAACCTCTGTTAAGATTCAATAATATATTGCTCAAAAAAATCATAGATATTGAATAGTTTTTCCGTCAACGGAAACTAAATTAAGCAATGAAGAGTATTAGAAGTGACAATTTATAATGACTTGGAAGTGCACGATAGTCAGATTGGATGTCTGAGTTTTGTTTAACGAACAAGTCTAGTGGAAATGCTTATTTATCTGGGGATGACAGGTACGGTATTTCACCAAGGTATATATCAGAGAAGGAAAGAGTCTTAACGAACGTGTTTTTGGTCAGCTTAAATACCGCTTTCCAATACTTGCAAATGCATTTAGATTTAATTACCTTAATTAAAATACCGAAAATTATATTTTTGTGTTATGCTGTCTTTCATAAAATTCTAAACACTTGCATAATGGTTGAGATTTCAAAACTGAAGTTGAAGAAAACGTAATAACGAGCGGCATGAAGTTCAAGAAAATGATAAGAATGGGGATATTTGATATGTAGGTAAAAAATTAAGCTCAGAAATAATCGAAATATTAAATTAACTGAATTTATCTAATAAGATATTCCTAGCAAAAATGACGGTAAAGTAAACCCCCTTTTTGATCAAGGAAACGCTTGTGGACATTGCCTTAACATTATTCTCTTGCTCACAAAACTTTAACTTTGTAATCTTGCCAAAATAATTTCAAACATTCAAATTTACACTCAAATACTTAATGGTTGAAGTAAATAGAAGCAAGTTTATGCTGTTACTTATCTAATAACTTTTAAGTATATATCTGCTAGCAAGTAAATTATAAAAGTCTTTAGTTGCACTCCGAATTACTCAATTGAGCACTTATTATCTTACTCTATATTTGATAACTTCTGTATGCTTAGAACATGACAGTACATTCGTAAAGATAAAGAATATCGGAACCCCAATGTCTTTTAAGACTTTAAAATATATATCGATATGCTTACCGGACATTTCCCAGCAGAAACTCAGGAAAAATGTTTATGCCTATATATTAGAAGTAGATTTGTTAGTTGAGGATATATCATTTTTTATTCGGTTTTTCAATTTTACTTCCCTTTTAACAGGAAACGATACCTGATATAAAAAATACAAATGGAAACACTTCTCTCCTATATTAGTGACCCTGGCATTCAAAAAGTTGTTAAACAATATTTGCTATGATTCGAGGATATGTTGGCCAAAAAAATCATAGAGATTTAATAGTTTTTCCGTCAACTGAAACTAAATTATGCAGGTGATGCAATGAAGAGTATTGGAAGTGAAGATTTATAATAACTTGAAAGTTTGCATGATAGTGAAATTAGCCGAGCCGTTTTGTTCAAATATCAAATCTGGTGGAAATGCTTGTTTATCTGGAGATGACAGGTATGGTATTTCACCAAGGTTTTAACACTAGACAATACCAAAATAAATTAATTCGATGCTGTAGTATATAACACTCAAGAAAAGAGTGTTAAACGAAAGTATTTTAGTCAGGTTGAACTTGTAACTTATCTAATAAGATATTACTAGCAAAAATGGCGGTCTCCAAAGTAAACATCCTTTTTGATCAAGCAAACGCTTGAGGACATTGCCTTAACTTTATTCACTTATTCACAAAACTTTACATTATAATTTAACAGCAACACTTTACTCGCAAGTAAGCGCTTTTAAGAAACTCACCTAACTAATTTATTGTGAATTTTATTAAGTTATCTCTATAGTTTACACAAAACTTTTTATAGTTAGTTCTGAAATCGTTGCTGTTGGTTATGAGCCCAATTAAAACTGCTTTTTAACATGTTCTCATAATTGCATGAGTAAAGTTTTGGATTTTTTTGCGAATACCTTATCTTATCGCATTTAAAGAAATTTGTAGCAAATATATGGTTTTATATTACACAAAGATATTTTTAATTTTGGTAACAAATATGTATGGTTCAATCAACTTTATTCTTCATGTTGCTTTAGATTTGCTTATTAAAATAAAAAATGTTTAATGTGGTTGTTTTTATTTCAATTTTTATTAATATGAAAACGCTTGTTTTTATTACTGAGTAAAAATTACGCGTGTTTGTAAAATAGTGAGTATTTGTGCTGATGTATTTCATCTTTAGCAAGTTTCAAAATTCTCGAGAAACTGTCAGCATATTTAATTTGATTTAGCGTAGTTTTAGCACAGTGGAAATAAACTAGTAGCGCCACTCTCTCTTAAATATTTTCCGCCTGCCCACAAAATTCTGCAGATTGTTGACAGCATGCAAAGCGCTTCAGTTAAAATTCGTCATTTGAGCTGTGAGGTTCGAGCGTTGCGTCCCAGAACAGAGTCGGATTGGCGAAAATGAGTACGTTACTGTGTGCTGTTGGGTGTCTCAACACGTCGAATTGTTTATATTTTCTTTTATGAATTATAGTTAGTTTAGATCTTCTTATAGGTATTGAAATGTACCGATAAAATATACATGTATATCATATATGTTTCTGTTTAATATTTTAAACAAATTCCTGTTTTGACGTCACGTTAACGTAACGTAAATGTAAAACAGTGAAATTGGCCACATGGGTTACAAAAATGAAATAAAAGTAGGTAGTATTTTAAAATCTATATAATATGCAAAAATAATAAATAGTTATTGAGGAAATGTTTAATTTTTGTCATCTCCAGCTGTTACCCCCAATTTTAATTTTCTAACTAAAATGTGATTTATACATCAAAACATCTGATCTAAGTGATATATTACTAAAAACCGATTGAATAAAAGATTAAATGGATGGTAAAATTAAAATTGATATAGGTAGTAGAAAATCTCTGAAATAATAACATATTAATTACTTGATTTTTTAGGGTATTCTAAGGTTTTATTTCTCTCCTTTTTAAACTCCCACCAATTTGTCTGATTTGAAATGTTAAATAAATTGTACAACCTATTTTTTATATAAATGTGTCAAATGTGTACCCAAAATTCGTAATTTAATTATTTTTATATTCTTATTTAAGTCAGAAGTAATATGTCTAAAATGTCTGAAAATATAATTGTATGTTCACCGGAAGCATTTAAAAAAGTAACACGCCAATTTGTTTCCATAAAAAAAACGCTAAGTTTAGAATTAAAAGTATGTATACCCAAAAATCCGTGATAAGAAAATACTACGTGATTTTTTTTTAATCTCATGTTTGTTTTAAATCCTTCATCTAAATTGATTATGCCCAAAATCAGTTCAGTTAACTTGTGAGCTAATAGGCATACCAAGTTATCCGTAGGCATCAGTGATCGCGCGACGCGAAAACAATGTGACAGAAATAGATCAAAGGATTTGTCGAGGAGTGGACCTACTAAGTTTATTTCTACTATGGTTTTAGTTTCTGAATAGTATACCCTAAGACTAAAGAAACACACAAAAATGCTGTATTATATAGGTTTCGTTAGTATATTACATTTTATATTAAAGCGTAACCAGACAAACTATGATACTCGAAATATAATATGCGGGTCCTCGGAATATTGTAGGACGGCTTAGGATGAGATACTAACAAAAATGTAAGCATTTTACTTTTATTATTACTCCGTTATCTTATCATATGGAAGTTAGAAAATTTATTGTAATATTCAACGATTTAATTTTAATTGGTACTGCTGTTGAGATTTAGGTGAAAGACATTATTATAAAGCTAGTCTCTCTTCTCCGTCTAAAATGTTATTTATTGCAATTTTCCTTTCTCGTATATTAAATACTCCTGAAACTCCTGATTTTCATAACGCATGCAAAATACTTTTCTCTGTCTCACTCCACGTCAAGCCAAATACGAAATATTACTTTATTATTCACGGGAACTTGCTACAGTCCTTTGATGACTCGGATTCACATGGTTTTGTAATTTTGTATTTTGCATGTGATGGTGCATTTTAATTTAAGTAAAACGCAAAAAGGGGCTCACGTGTAATATAGAGAGGTTTTGCCAACTATCTGCATCAAAAAGATCATGTAATATCATTTCTTATATCGTTTTAAATTAATAATAGTAAATAGTTTTTAGCATAAAACTAGACTAAATTATTTGCCTCAATTTTGATAATTCAGATATTACTGCAACAATTTTAAAAATTAAATATATTTTATTTGACAATAGATAGAACGCAGCTTACTTAGAACTGAGGCTGAATTTAGATTGGGGTCAGTAATAACCATCTGTAATAAACTAAATTAAAATAAACCTTCTTGGATGTAATTTTTATTAAAATGAGTAACACAATAGATTTGACTAAGGTTAACAAAACGTTAGGACAAACAACAATCTTTAAACATTATGATGGTTTGTCACGCAGAAATAAAATAAAAACTCAGATTTTATTATCTAATTTTGATACTTATTTTTGCCATGTAGGTTGATACTTTTGTTTATGTGCTATAATTTGCAATTAAGAACCCCACAGAATTGCAATTTCTGTTTCTTTCCTATTTTTGCACACATGTGTCATTTTGTGTTCCACAGTAGGTCGTATCTAAAGCGATTTAGTTGCACCATAGTACCTACAAATGGCGCCACTGGTTGCCTATTTCCCTCGTTGACTTTCAAAGTTTCAGGGTTTGGGTATTTCGGTTTTGATACCGATACCCGTCGAGTAAACTGTCTGATGAGCCTTGCCGGGGCTGATACCACGGTAGCAGATGACTCCTTGGAACTTGAAACAAACATGTTTTGGTCGATTCTCGACAAAATGGTGTTAACTTTTTACGACCAAGACCCGCACAGAAATTGAAATTTCTGTTTCTTCTATATATATATATATATATATATATATATATATATATATATTATATACATATATATATATATATATATATATATATATATATATATATATACAGATGGCTAGTGAGTGAGTGATTCGGTTCGCGTGATCCGATCTTTGATTTAAATGAATGACTCGAGTCTCGAATCTCAAACGACTGCGAAGTTCACTTACTACGTACACTCTCTGACTCCTGTTTCAACTCTCGTTACTCTTGTACAGCGGAACAATCTGTGAACCGTTCTTTGTTTCATGCCTGGCTGATAGACGGAAGGGGTTTTTCATTCACTTATTTTTTATTCCTAATACTACAAAAAACCTAATTTCTTTATTTCCATGCTAATCAATAAATTGATTTGATTATAAACGAGTGTCATTCATACTTGCACCCCAGACTTTCAGATAATAATAGAATAAAGTTAATACATTATAAATAAAATATAATGACGATTAGAACATTACAAAATATATTTATTTAAGTATTTATAATTTACAAAACCAAACAAAACCTATAACTTAACGAGTTATACGAGTAAAGTATTCAAACACGACACTCGTTTGTTTTTCTAATCTTGACATTGCTACTTAAATTTTAATTTTTAAAATATTATCCAAGGGCACACTGTTAATAATTGCGAATAATACCAATGAAAAAATATCATATCAACTAAACAGATCTAAGCAGCATTCAGAATCCTGGGATTTACTAGCCTTAATAACCTAATAATCATTAACCAAAAATGCATAAAATTCCAGAAATGTTCATCAAAATGCATCATCTGCTAGTTAGGAGCAAAAATAACGTTATCCGTCCTCATGCAAACCAAGTTGAAACCTGCAAATGCGAGTGATTGACTGAGCATTCAGCGAATCGTAAGCAGTACGCTGTCGCTCGCGGCAAGCAAGAAATCACAGGTATGCTCTGAACTCCCCTCCGATAAATGACTCGATAACTCGAGTCAGAGACTTGATTCATTTAATGCTGATGACTCGACTGACTTGACTCAATAAATATATATATATATATATATATATATATATATATATATATATATATATATATATATATATATATAGTTAAAACGAATAGTTCTTGAACCACAAATGTATGTTTGTAGGAATTCTCTCGGGTATTTGGTTCTATGTAATATAGAGAAACACTATACTAGTTTCATAATTGTTTTAATTACTGACGTTTCGGCCACTTCGGCCTTTTTCAAAGCATCTTGTAAACTAAAAGTTGGAAAAAATTTTTTTTCTTATAACGTTTAAAAAATAAAATGGCTTACCTAAAACAGAAACATAGAAGTTTTAGAACACAAAAGACATACTGTAATTTGGACAACACAAATTGTTAAAACTTAAAACTTAGCATCATGTTTATTTACATTTTAAATGAGGATTCGTAACCTCACTTCCTAAAGATGATATTTTTAAAATTTAGGGAGAAAGATGATTTATTCATTTATTAACAGTTTAATATAAAACCTTATCAGACCAGAAGTGGTCCAGTGGTCGAGGGCTCCACCACGCAGTCACACACAACCGGGTTCAAATCCCAGGAGAGTACCTTAATTTTTATTTATTCATTAACGTTTTTACTACGAAACAATCTATTAATTTTATTTTTAAGTTAATTGTTTTATAGTCTATTTTATGATAACATATACAACAAATTTATACAGCACATTTTTTTTTTTTTTTTTTTTTTTTTGGGACTAAAGAATATTGGTATATATTTTACTGAGTTTTTGGATGTCCGTCTTGTCGTTAATTGAATTTGGTTCTTTCATGATATATATCATTTCTAAAATTTTTCTTTTCTGTTTGTGAAGTTCGGTTTTTAGGATTTTGGTATTTGGGTAATCAAAATTATGTTTGAATTGATTTATATGTTTAGTTAGGGCGGTCTGATTGGTTTTTATCATACTTATGACCATTTGACCTATTTCCCAAATATTGACTCGTTTGTCCAATGTAGACTCCATTACATTCCGTACATGGTATTTGATAAATGCAATGCGTTGTTTTATTTTTGGGTATTTCAGATTTTAATTTGCTATATTTTTTTTGTATTAAGTTGTGGGCTTTATGACATACTCTGATTTTATGTTTATTAAAATATTTTTTCATATTTTCTGATAGGTTTTGGATGTAAGGGAGGGACATATAAGTGGGTTTTTCTTTGTTTTGTTTTATGCTAATTTCCGTTTTTTCACTACAGATGTTAAGACGGGTTGAAAAATTTTTTTTTATTAATTTAGATGGGTAACTATTTTGTTCTAGAATAGTTTTTGCTTTTTTTATTGCTTTTTGTCGGAAATGTTCATCAGACAGTTTAATTGCCCTGTCTGCCAAACCTATTATGACCGATTTTTTTTAGGATAAGGGGTGATTAGAGAAGTAGTTCATATACCTTCCCGACCATGTATTTTTTTGTATACCATTCGGTTATTAAAGTTTGTTGTTGGTGGTATATTGTCATGTCAAGGAAATTAATTGCATCACTCTCCTCAACCTCGATAGTAAATTTTAGTTTTTCATGGTATCTCTCAAGAACTAACGATTCATGATCTTTAGGTATGGTAGTGAGGCAATCGTCTACGTATCTGTAAAAAAATGGAATTTCGAAGCCAATATTTGGTAGGATGGTGTTCGTAGTAAAATGTTAATGAATAAATAAAAAATAAGGTACTCTCCTGGGATTTGAACCCGGTTGTGTGTGACTGCGTGGTGGAGCCCTCGACCACTGGACCACTTCTGGTCTGATAAGGTTTTATATTGAACTGTTAATAAATGAATAAATCATCTTTCTCCCTAAATTTTAAAAATATCATCTTTAGGAAGTGAGGTTACGAATCCTCATTTAAAATGTAAATAAACATGATGCTAAGTTTTAACAATTTATGTTGTCCAAATTACAGTATGTCTTTTGTGTTGTAAAACTTCCATGTTTCTGTTTTAGGTAAGCCATTTTATTTTTTAAACGTTAATTGACAGATGTATAAGAAAAAAAATTTTTTCCTACTTTTAGTTTACAAGATGCTTTGAAAAAGGCCGAAGTGGCCGAAACGTCAGTAATTAAAACAATTATGAAACTAGTATACTGTTTCTCTATATTACATAGAACCAAATACCCGAGAGAATTCCTACAAATATATATATATATATATATATATATATATATAGAAAAATACTAAATTAGTGGGGATGCAGTCAAAGAAAAACAAAGGCCTAGTTCAAAAGATGAACCCTTTATTGTATAGTCAAGCTTTCGGGATTATTTACCCCTTCTTCAGGACATTTCTACAAAAAATTTTTAGAAAAAGATAACCACGTTAGTAACTAATTCTAGAATTTTGGTTTTTTATATAACTCACCAATGTGGGTTTAAAATAAAAGCAAGATTGCATTCCATCAAACAAGAATTTATGTAATGTTTATTCTAAAACAAACCATCACACTTTGGAACATTTAAATTACGAAAATATTGTTATTTAACTGTTATTACATGATTAAAAATTGAAAAAATTGAGGGATTATTGAAAACGAACGTTCATGAGGAACGCCATTATGTTACTTAAAACAGGTTGTGTTGCCGTATAAAACGATTTAATTTTTAAGATGATGAAATTACAAGGAAAACAAGGTGTGTAATAAGGATAGAGAATTGTTTTGTTAGATGTAGGCGACAAAGAAAGGAGAGAACTATACGACTGAACGTCGGTTACTCTGAACACGCGAAAGGTGATGGAGTGTTGCCTACATTAGGTGAAGGGCTATATACTGCCCAACGCAGTTTTAATCTCTACTAAATTTAAATAAATATATTTGAACATGACAACAACAAAAAATTAGTTAATGCTTTTTTTTTTTTTTTGTGCCTAATTATCTGTTATGGAAACATAATTTTATTATTAAATGATGGAAGGGAGATTTAAGGAGTTATATTAAGTTCAATTTTTTTATCATTATAAAAATTTTTTTGAAACAAAGTAGAGGGACGGAAAACAGAGAGAAACTCTTTCACTCGTCAGGGGCGGGAGCGTCCAAGCACTGGTATTTGTTTTTATGTAATTTTAGGATGTAGCTGTAAATGGTACTCAGACCTTGAGTATCACTTTTTTTATTCATCACTGGATCCTGTGAAATTATGTGAATCATCTCTAAGAACATGCGTTTGTAATATGATGAGGCTCTGTCAAGAATCTCAACATTATTCCAGTTAAGAGAATGGTTGTTATTAATAAAGTGTTCACTCAGTGCACAGGACGGTACCCCTCTCCGACAGTCACTTTTATGAGATGTGATTCTGCCCTTAAGGCTCCTAGACGTTTGCCCTATGTATACTAATTCACATTGGTTACAAGGAATTCTGTATACTACATTGTGGTTTTCCTACCACCCTGCTAGAACAAAAATCAATCTAATTATAGGCATGAAAACTAGAGCCGTTAAACTTTCTCATCCTACTAAAAGACATCAAGTGTTACAACAGTTAAAAACCATTTTTTTAGAAAATTCATACCCCCCAAAGCTAGTGCTAAAAATTTTGTTCCAAACTGAACACAACATAACTGATAATTTTAGAGATCCTAACTTTCATCCAAGTCCACTACTTTCTCATTCTTCTGTTAACACACCTAGTAACATAAATATACAATTGTCGACTCAGGAAGATATTTCTCCTCATACATCACAACGTTTTTTCTCTCTTCCATACATAGATAATCTCACTAATAAATTGATCAATATTTTTAAAGATACAGATGTGAAAATAGCGAGAAAACAACAAAAGACTTTATCTCTTCTTTTCACAAAAACTAAAACACCTTTGTCCTCTCTTGAAAACCACAATGTAGTATACAGAATTCCTTGTAACCAATGTGAATTAGTATACATAGGGCAAACGTCTAGGAGCCTTAAGGGCAGAATCACATCTCATAAAAGTGACTGTCGGAGAGGGGTACCGTCCTGTGCACTGAGTGAACACTTTATTAATAACAACCATTCTCTTAACTGGAATAATGTTGAGATTCTTGACAGAGCCTCATCATATTACAAACGCATGTTCTTAGAGATGATTCACATAATTTCACAGGATCCAGTGATGAATAAAAAAAGTGATACTCAAGGTCTGAGTACCATTTACAGCTACATCCTAAAATTACATAAAAACAAATATCAGTGCTTGGACGCTCCCGCCCCTGACGAGTGAAAGAGTTTCTCTCTGTTTTCCGTCCCTCTACTTTGTTTCAAAAAAATTTTTATAATGATAAAAAAATTGAACTTAATATAACTCCTTAAATCTCCCTTCCATCATTTAATAATAAAATTATGTTTCCATAACAGATAATTAGGCACAAAAAAAAAAAAAAAGCATTAACTAATTTTTGTTCTTCTCATGTTCAAATATATTTATTTAAATTTAGTAGAGATTAAAACTGCGTTGGGCAGTATATAGCCCTTCACCTAATGTAGGCAACACTCCATCACCTTTCGCGTGTTCAGAGTAACCGACGTTCAGTCGTATAGTTCTCTCCTTTCTTTGTCGCCTACATCTAACAAAACAATTCTCTATCCTTATTACACACCTTGTTTTCCTTGTAATTTCATCATCTTAAAAATTAAATCGTTTTATACGGCAACACAACCTGTTTTAAGTAACATAATGGCGTTCCTCATGAACGTTCGTTTTCAATAATCCCTCAATTTTTTCAATTTTTAATCATGTAATAACAGTTAAATAACAATATTTTCGTAATTTAAATGTTCCAAAGTGTGATGGTTTGTTTTAGAATAAACATTACATAAATTCTTGTTTGATGGAATGCAATCTTGCTTTTATTTTAAACCCACATTGGTGAGTTATATAAAAAACCAAAATTCTAGAATTAGTTACTAACGTGGTTATCTTTTTCTAAAAATTTTTTGTAGAAATGTCCTGAAGAAGGGGTAAATAATCCCGAAAGCTTGACTATGCAATAAAGGGTTCATCTTTTGAACTAGGCCTTTGTTTTTCTTTGACTGCATCCCCACTAATTTAGTATTTTTCTGCTTAATTAGTCAGTCACGACTAGGATTCACTCTATATATATATATATATATATATATATATATATATATATATATATATATATATATATATATATATATATATATATATATATATATATATATATATATATATACTACTCTGTTTAGCGATGCAGGTTATGGTAAATGCCGAAAAGAAGGACATGTTGGTATTATTAATCGTCATAAAACAGATACAAGACTAAATAAATCAGGATCATATATCAATAATCTGGACAAGAGCGGTCTATCCTATGAGATACAAACCACCATGAGCGTATTTGGTAGTCAACAACAAAAATTATAAACTCGGAGTGCGCATGATAAACTTTTAAAGGAGTTTAAAAACCGTTTTTATTATTTACCTCTTCTGCTTGCAAAAAAGAAGATCTTTTATGCACATCGACACTGTGCAACGTAAGGATATTAGCGTATGTATTTTAACCTTCTGCAGGCCCGTGTACATAATTAAGTAGTATTTCTGTAAAATAAAACAAGTTTCAAGGGATTTGACGGTATGCCTTAAATTATGTAAAATTGCCACAAAACGAATAATTCTTGGCTCTTACAATATTTTTTTATTCATAACTAACTTATTGTTACGTTAAGAATTCATGGGTATTGGGGTTAAACCGAGTTAAATGTTAACTACTAATTTACTGTCTAAAATGTTCAGTAAATTTCTAATTAAAATTAAGTTACTACGTGGAATTGAAAGCCAAACGTCGGATAATAATTCCATTTTCTCTTTGACAAAGTCTAATCCACGATTTTTTAATTGACCATAGCCGTGAAACCATTCGTTAATTCGTAAATGATTCAGTTTAATTTCTTTACATAGTATCTTGACTACTTATCTGATAACTCATTCTCATATAAATCTTCTTTTTAACTTATGTTAAAAATTCCGCATTGCTAAGTAAGGCTTTTAAATTTAAATTTGTTTAATATTAGTTTTCGTAGTATTTTACTAGTTTTTTGTCTGTTGTCATCATGAAGACTATACATTATAGTGATCATTGCCTTAGAAATAAATGTGTGCTGTTTTTTAAATAACTAATTTATTGCTCATAATTAAACAATAATGTTTTTGTTTCTTTATTTCAGCTCATCGCTGGAAACTTTAGTATCTCTGGACATGAGCTACAATCAGCTAGGTATGGTACCATTTCATGCATTTAAGGACCTTAAAAATTTGCATTGGCTGAATTTACATGGGTAAGTACCATTAAATTATTGTTAATATAAATAATTAAAATGCTATGTGGTATTACAAGTTGATTCCAGTGAGAGAAACCATTGCGCTTTTGGTTGTATGCAATTTGCATTAAGTGAACATTGAAAGGAACACTCTCTCTTAAGGCGCCAAAGAACAGAGACAATTTTATGAGTAAATGGCCAATACGCGGCTGAATTATAAAACATATCTATTGACAGGTCTGTTAAAGCAATTAAATTTTGTGTATAGGTATACATTTTTTATTATGTTGTCAAAATTAATAACCATTTACAAATAGGGATAAAAGAGTTAGCACGTATCTCCAATAGCTAAGTTAGCCTATCTTTAAATTATTTATGGTCTTCGTAAAGCGAAAAACATGTTTTAAAGAACTATTAAAGGATTTGTCTCTATTTAAGATTTTTTTTTATCTTAAGTAGACATATTATTAAGTTTGGGTAATATGAAAACCCACTACCCAATCCATAACGCCCAGAAAATTGAAATTTACATGCGTCCTTGGTTTTTTATCATCCAGCAAAATAAAAAACATTTTGATGAAAAAACTTCTCTATTGCCCCAGTTTGCCTGTTTAATTGGTATGGATGATATGGCCAACCACATCAAAGGAAAAGAATGTAAGCCACAGTAGATAAATAGAAAAATCTAACTATTCTCTCTATACTGTTATAAACTTTGGAGACAATAAAATCTAATAAATCTATTCAGTATATTTTTGAGTCATAGTCTCATTTAACTTCGCACAAGCCTAACGTAGTGTTCGTAAAGTAATTTTCAAATTGGATTCGGCAAAAATTCAAACTACATCGTCTTCGTGAAAGTTGACGAAACTACTGAGAATTTGATCTGTCGATGTGACACTTTAGCTAACACCAGACTTCTTTGCTTGAGGAAGTCTACATGGAACCAGTGCTTGTAAAAGTGCTGATCCTGAAAAAGTCCCTGATCTAAGGGTCTCATATACAACATACCCCTGTGACTTGATGTGTTGTCTTTTCCGGGCTCTCCGGTTAATTTCTGAAGTATCTGCGGGCTTCCCAGTCAATGTCACATATTTATTTATTCATGAGAAGAAATTCAAAAATTTGAAAGAAAAATTTAACTAACTGAAGGAATTCACACATCCACAGTAGATCACGAAAAAAAAAGATACGAATAAACGGAAAGATATTAAAAGACAACAAAGAATTACAGATGCAAATAAATGAAAAAGAATGGCATAATCCGTAGTAGTTATATTATTGTCAGGAGGTTGTCCAGTCAAGAGGTCGACTGGAAGCTGTAAATCAGATCCAAATATTACACTGGCAGGTGTTTTTCCATGTTTTTTTGGATTTATGAACTGCAGAGCGGTAGACCAGTAAAAATGGTTGAATACATTTATCCCAGTCAATTTGTTGTTCATTAACTTGGATTTTCAGGTACTTCTCCAAAGTTCTATTAAATCTTTCAAGCATTCCATCTGACTGCGGATGAAGAGGTGTTGTTCTTGTCTTATGAATTCCTAATAAGCTACACAGGTTTTGAATACATCGGACTCAAAGTTCCTGCCTTGGTCGGAGTGTATTTCTCTTGAAATTCCATATCGGCAAATCCATTCATGAAATAGTATGTCGGCGTCAGTGAGGGCTTCTTGATTGGGTATTGCGTAGACTTCTGGCCATTTACTGAAGTAATCCATCGCTACTTACACAAAGCGGTTCCCGGACTTACTAACTGGAAATGGTCCTGTTACATCTATGGCAATTCGTTCGAAAGGTGCTTCCACGTTGTACTGCTTCATTGTGCCACGAGTACGAGTTTGGGGTCATTTACTGGCGGCGCAGTCCTTGCAGGTTAGGCACCAATCTTTCACATCTGTACGACTTCCCAACCAATAAAACCTTTCTCGAACTTTTTCAAGAGTCTTCATAACACCAAAATGTCCTCTGCCTAAACCGTTGTGTACGGCTTGCAACACTTCAGGAATTCTCTTTGAGGGCAAAATAGTTTGATATTTGTTATTTTTGCCGTCAGAACTTTTCCAAGATTCTTTTTAACAAGCCGTCTTTTATCACCAAAGCGTCCCATAAAGACCAGTATCCTTTAAATTTCTGGGATTTGGCTGCAATTTCTTGGTACGAAGATCTTGGTGAATTTTCTAATTTCAGCTTAATTATAGGGCCCATATCTGGCTCTTCCTGCTGATCTTTGGATAACATTTTAGAGTCCCACTCTTGAGACCTTTGAAGCGCTGTTCTTCGGCAATGAAAATCGTCAGGATTTTCTCTTTCCTCGTGTCTGTTACAGTGTTTACAACTTTCCGGGCATGGTTTTCTTGATAAAGCATCCGCATTTTTGTGATTTAACCCTTTGCGATGTTCAACTTTAAAGGCATATTCCTGTAGGCGCTGGAACCACCTGGCTATTTGTCTTTCGGGATTCTTAAATTGTAGCAACTATTTGAGTGATGCATGATCCGTCCTTAAAAGGAATTTTTGCCCGTACAAGTACTTATGAAAGTGGTCCAATGTTTTAACAATAGTTCTTTCCTTATCACACAGCAGTTGCGTTCATGTTTGGTAATTACATGGCCTAGATAATTCACTTCTTATTTGAAAAACTGGCACTTCTTAGGACTGAGTTTCAAGCCAGCTATTCTCAGTTTCTGGAAAACCACTTCAATATTATTCAAACCTGAATGACCTTCAAATGTTTTTCCAAGAATAATGATGTCATCTAAATATACTAGGCCAGTTTCTCATGTCATTCCATGCAATGTCAATCCCATTAAATATTCAAAAGTGGCTGGGGCGTTGCATAATCCAAAAGGCATAACTTTAAATTGCCAAAGTCCAGTCCCAGTAGAAAACGCTGTCTTTTCTTTATCGGCTGGATTAAGCTTAACTCGTCAATAACCACTTTTTAGAATCAGGGTCGAGATCCATTTTGACCCCGTTAAAGTGTCCGAGGTTGTAACAGTTTAATTTTGTTATAAGTGCATTTCATTTAACAGTTTAATTTTGTTATAAGTGCATTTCATTGTATAATTAATTTAATATTATAATCTACTACTTTAGTATTAAGTTTAGTGATTAATATGTACGCCTTGTTGGTTTGATTTACTTAGATTTTAGTAGTTTTCTTATTAGAAGCGGTTACATTGTTCATATTTAAGCGAAATATAAATTCAACACCTCTTGCAGCAAATTTCGGTACACACAGTGTCACCTCTCGATAAGTAGTTAATTTTGTACCTATATCTGAACTCAAGATATAAAGGAATAATTTTCAGTAAATGGTATAAGTTTAGCGTTCGTTCATAGATCATCATCATCAAATCAGTTCAAATATAATTGTTGGATTATTTAATTTTGCCGAATTTAATAATTATATACTGTATAAGAAAAACTTCAAATAGCACTTTAGACAAACTATTTATTTCCCATATATTTTACAGAGTAGATATAAATTAAATTTTATTAATTTTGAAAACCTGTTTTCGAGTCCTTTATACAAGTCTTGGGATTTTCGTTTTCCTTGGCTAGATATGCTGCATTTTTAGATTCGAGCGTATATTTTGTATAACTCTTCTGTCGCTGTAAAAAAAAAAGCAAATCATTAGTACCCCAATAAATTCTTTGATATAAAGTCCATATTATGTATTAATATTGAACTGTAAATACTTGTACTAAAAAGAAAAGGTTGCCTTGATAAATATTTCTTTTCAGATATACATAGGATTATTTTTAGACTATAAATACTATATATACACCACTTCATACTTTCTCTTAAATTTTTATTTTATTATTCGTGTTCCCTTTTGCTGTGAATATGTAACATATAAAGGTATTTTCATTTAAGTTAGACATAAATAAACCAAAGGTATTTCTCGATTCAATATTAATATTCTTACCTTTTTTTTCCTGAGACTATATAAACTACAGCTTTCTTATAATTTCTATCAATGTTTGATGTTCCGAAATTCAGATCGACTTTTGTTTTGTCCATAGTTGCATAATTACTTGGAGCCTATTATAAACTGAAATTTCGTTACGTCTGCGTCTGATGCATTTCCTAAAATAAATAGTTAATAATTATGTGAATAAATTCCTATTTTATGGTTAAATAATGAGTTTATACAGTTAGGAAAATTCTATTAAATTAAACTCAACTTACGTTTCATTTTTATGGCATTTAACTACTCCTGCATTAGCACATCATTTTTTTGACTCTTTGGTACTCTAGTTCGGACTAATATTTGACTTTTCTGGGTGGTCCTTTTCCATTAGTACTAGAGTAATTAATTAAATATTATTTGTTTATTTACATTTCCATTTCGCCTTGGCTTTGCTTTTAAATTTCAGGTTAGTTGTTTCTGTCAATGTTATTATTGCGTCGTCTCGGAACTTTTCGGATCTATTCGGCTAAGACTTCCATATTAACTTATTCTCGAAACCCTCCATCCGGTACTTCCTCATATCAGGAGCGCAGGCATCTTTTTCCTGTTGCCAAGTGTATTCCTGCATTATTTCCTGTATCTTTCTCAACCAATGGAGAGTCATTTTTCTTGTCTAACATGTTAATCATATCCTTGTTTTATTCCGTCTATGTGCTCTTTTGGCAGGGTTGTTAGCACCTGACATATTCTAGCCAATGGTATTCCGCCACCTTAGTTAACCAAAGTTCTAGATGGAAAGGAACTGGGGGAACACATTTTTTACTTTTCTGGTCACCTGCAGATAACCCACAGGTCTTCAGCGCGGGTCTGAGGAAATAATCCAGGAAAATCTTGGAAATCCGTTAGCGGGATTTTTCCTCAACACCGCAATAGTTTTTCGGGCACATTATAGTTTGCACTGTGAGTGTTATTTTTCGTGCTAGAAAATCTCTCTAAAAGAGGATTTGACCTGAAGATTGGACCAGACCGCCATTTTCCATGTCCTTGTACTTGGCACGTGAAACCACTTTTTGACTAGAACTGAGTGACCCTATTGGATAGGTAATTTGCTTTAATATCATTTATCCGCAAAAGGGTATCTTTTTTTTTCTTACATTTTGCTTTTCGTAATTTGGTAACTTTTCTCATTTTTTTTTTGGAATTAACTTTTAATCGGGTGAGACGATTTTTTTTTGATGCAACAGGGGCTAGTTTTTATATAATTTTTTGAAATCTTAAATATTAAAGGCAAGTGTAACTAACGAACTCATACGAAGACACATTTTTAGTTTGAATTTCGTCGAACATCTTTTACCTCAGTAATTTAATTAATTTCCTATTATATTAACCATATTTTGTGGATCGTAAATTGGCTCTATTTTATTTTAAAATATAACCACAATATTTAAGCAGCTTGCATAGTGTGATTTGATTACTGCATTCTTTTTAATAGATAATAAACAGATTAATAAATGGCTTGCAGAGGTTTTCAGTAACAATTAAGTATGACGTAAATTGCTTTTCTTTTAGTTTATGGTATTTTTGTTGCATTTTGATTTGCCGCTGGAAAATAATTGGTTAAATAAAACCCTTTTTTTTTTAAGCTGGTTATATTAAAATTTAAATATATTTGTGCCTTTTGATTTTTCTTATTGCTGCCTTATTATATCTATATTTTTTGTAAGTATTCTCACAACGTTTCGCTTAAATATTTGCTATTCTTCAGGTCTATACATACCTTCTTTTGTTAAGATTTTGGTTTTTTATTTTATTCTCATTTCTATTTAAATTGGCCGAGGTCAGTCTAAATTTTCTATTTATTTTATACGAGAAATTGTTATAGTAATCGATTTTGTTACAAATTTATTTATTGTAAATTGAATTTAGTTTTATTGGAGTCAGTTATAATAATGTGCCTATATTTTTCTTACCCAACGTTTCGATTAATTTTAGGTCATCATCAGGACCTACATTTTTTTTTAAGTATTACAATTATTTCTACTTTGTTACGTATTGCTAATTTAAATCATTCAGATTCAGTCGAAACCTTGTATTTATTTTAGTGTTAACGCTGGTTATTGAGATTATATTTGATAATGTAAATTTTAGAATTTTCCTTTCCGGTCTTAGTTTGTATTTGTGGATTAGTTGGATTTATTGGCAACGTTTCGACTGAATTTTCGATACCCATCAGGGCATTTTGTGCTTATTGATGGTATCTTTAGTGACTTCATTTTAAATTATTTTATTGTATTTTTTTTATTTTTGTTGCTTGCGGTTTTAATTTATTTAAAGAAAAGTTCTGATTAGTGTCTTGAAATTAATTAAATATTTTTTTTATACTTCTCGGTAGGACTAAATTTTTAAAATTAAATTATTGTTCTGACACTTTAGTTAATTTTGAATCAGTAGAAACCTTTTGGGGATTTTTTTGAGTTAATTAAAATTATTTGGATTTTCGTTATAGACTTTGAATCACTATGAAAAATTCTAGAAAATTTTTGTTTTCATAGGGTTCAAGTCAGGGGCCAACTGTAAGTCACGGTCCTAATTTCAAGTCAGGGGTCAACTGTAAGTCACAGTCCTAATTTCAGTCAGGGACTAATTGCAACTGCAAGTCACAGACAATTTCAAGCCACAAACTTAACTTCAAGACTCGGGACTAATCCCATGTCACGGGCCTAGTTTGAAGTTAGGAGCGCTAGGTGCTGCTGGATTTGGTGACACTTATTGTTTACTTTTTTTCTTTATACCGTAACTGATAACATACTTATTGTTTATATATTTTTTTCTTTTAAACAGTAACGGATAAATACATTTTTTTTTGTTAACTTCATTTGTGTGTTTTATTTAGCTCACTCTTTTTCTTTTAAAATATCAAGAGGAAGCAAGTGCCGTGAAGATCAAGGGGCTTTCCAATTTAAGTCGTTATAAATTGGTGGCGCTCATTTCTTTTTTTCCCTCTCTTTTTCTTTCTTTAAGACTTCTTACGTTTTCCCACGCCCTACTCTCCGGGTTAATTGGGCTGGGGCATCTATATTGCACGCTCTGTTGACCACGAGCTGTAATCTTGATACTTTTTGTGATCGAAATAATTTAAAATAAAACAGTAATAATAATAATTATTAAATAAGAGCGTAGCAATCTTGTACCTTGGTTTTGAGAAAATCCAGGGTTACAAGGTATCGTCAATTCTTGGTAAGGGAAAGCTATCTTTCTTTGTGACATCATTAAGCCTGCAAAAGTCGACGCAGATCTGGTGGAACCTTCTCTCTCCTTAACCAGAACTACTGGTGACGACCAGGGACTTTGCGATGGCTCTATAATGTCTTGTTTTTCCATATCATCAAGCATCTGGTAAACTTCATGCCGCTTTGCCAAAGGAGGAGTCTTGGAGGCTGTTTTATCGGCGCTGCATCACCAGTATTAATTCAATGCTGAACTACATTGGGTTTTCCTAAGTAAATATTTTGATGATATTACCACGTGTTGAAGTATCTTAAGGATAATATTTGCAGGTCCTGAGGGTGGCAAGGTTCTACAGATAAATATGGTACTGGCAGGTTGGCAAGTTCCAATATTGTCACCTTTTTTTACTTGCTGGGGATGACCTTTTCTCAGTCAAAAAGAGTATAATGCGGTTACACGTGTTTCGCCTTTTTAGGCATCATCAGACCTACAATTAATATAACAATCAAAAACTATCACCATAAATATACAAAATTCAAACAGACCTTCGACATTAACTAACATCACAAGAACAAATCAAACAACTATAACGTCACATGTTAAAATACACACTGAGATGAGGTTAAGAAACTAAGGTATTGACACGCGCAGATAAAAGTTGAATCAAATAAAAGACAAAAAAATATATAAGTAAAAAATATAAAAAAAGGTTATTGATATACCTATGAATTGAACCCGAGCCTCAGACGTGACACACCGAGATACTGACCACCAATCTACCAGCAGGTCCAATGAAAAGTTTATACATTATCTTCCTGCCGATTAATATTAGTACCAAGATTATTAAAAATTAGTTGAGGTTCGAAATTGAAGACATCATTAACACAATGTAAAACTGGGCTTCTTTTAGCCCTTGTAATTTCCATCTTCTCTAACAAATCCAGTTTTTTACTCTTTGGACACTCGTGTAGTATCTTTACATTGTTTGGCATATTTCTAGTTTAGTCATTTGAAACTTGGTCTCTTAGAGAATATGGACGCTTTCTTACAGTTTGAACATCATGTTTCTTCTGCATTGAGTTAAGGTTCTTGCTGGTAAAATTCCCTTTGCGTGTAGTGGACAGTCTTGAACTGGTTCGAATAAAATTATTGCTTCCTCGAAATCACAGCAAAAACACTTCTCGAATAGTGGAATTATTTCTTCGTGGTAGGTTCATACCTATTTCTTCATTATTCCAACGGAGGACTCGTTGAGGTGCGTCAAGGACAAACTTATTTTGGTTCATAACATCTAGACTAAGTATGATATCATCTATTATATCTGCGACGAAAACAGTGTGTATGAAGGTAGTATTCCCCAGAGTTACTTCAGCGTCATGGATTCCTTTCACAAGTATAATTTCACCGTTGGCGTTTCCAAGACACAGTTTTGGTATGGATCTTCTGTCCTGCAAGGAGCTATAATATCTGGTCTCACGATAGTGTGTGTTGAGCCGGTGTCCAGAACCATTTTACAGTCCCAACCGTATATCTTCCCCGGTACTACCAAGCTAGAGCCATTATTCTGCAGTCGGGATACTTTAATTTTTAATGATGGCGATGGGGCTTGGTAGCGCCTAGCCAGCTTTCGCCCCTTAAAACTAGCTAATGGGAGTTTTCCCGAATATCTTCAGGAATCCCATTGCTGGTACATCGGCTTTGCACATGTCCTATGTGTGTATTTAAGAAGAATCTCTTGCAGTTT
This sequence comes from Kuschelorhynchus macadamiae, assembly GCA_030620095.1. NCBI lineage: Eukaryota > Metazoa > Arthropoda > Insecta > Coleoptera > Curculionidae > Kuschelorhynchus > Kuschelorhynchus macadamiae. The sequence goes on along the minus strand of JAUTXW010003691.1, from coordinate 421,213 downwards.
TTTTAAAATGTTCGAAGCATTCTGGAGTGTACTGTAGTCTTCGTAGTTTTCGTTGACCCCTGTATGTTTGTTAAGCTGTTTCGAACTGAAGGGCATATGCCAGAGCTTCTGAAATCTTCTTCATTCTAGCCAATCTTAAAGCTTGGTTGGTATCAGCATCACGAAGGACTTCAATAAAACTGCTTACTGCCAACTTTTGCTTGATCTCTTCAGGGTAGGATGGATAAGTCAAGTTAATTAGTCGCACAATATCTGCTTCATACTCTTGAAGACTTTCGTTATATTTTTGCCTTCGACATTGAAGTTGGGCTTTATAAACCTCCTGTAGATGTGCTTCACCATAACGCATTTCTAGGTGGCTTACTAATGTCCCAAAGTCATTCTGCTGCAGAAACAAAGCAGTGCTCTTGCCTTTTCGGTGGATTCCCAGTTATTTCCAGTTGCGGCAGCTTCAAATTGTTTGAAGTAAGTAACCCACGGCACCTTACCATCAAAAGTAGGTAGTTTTATCACATGTAATAAAGAGACGTCGTATTTTAAATGACTTTGGTTTCCAAATTTCTGCATCTGGGAACGTAGACTTTGGACTTCTTGTTGCATTTGATTATGAACCCCCTGAACTTTCTTCTCCATATGTCCCACTTTCCCTTTTACATCTTCCTTGGTTAGTGTCAGTTCAAGCAACGTTTTTCTAGTGATTTCTTCTTGATTCTTTTCCATTTCTTGCATTTTTTGTTTTACGTCTTCTTGGTGCCTCCTCATATTTTCAAGTTCATTTTTATGTCTTCTTGGTTCTTCCTCATGTCATCTATAAGTTCTTGCTTGAGTTCTTCTTGGATCCTTTTTATGTCTTCCTTGATTTCTTGCTTCATATCTTCTTGGCCCCTCTTCATGTCTTCTTGGGTTTTTTTATGTCTTCTTTAGGTTCATTCTTCATTTTTTCTTGGGTTTTCTTCATGTCTTCTTGGATTTTCTTCATGTCCTCTTGACTGTTTTTCGCGTATTCTTGTTTCTTTCTTAGGTCTTTCATATCGTTGTGCATTGTCATTATCACATTCATTAAGGAATCAAATGTTGCTTCCATAATTATGATGATTTCGGTATCTTCTGTGTTAAAAAAAGCAGTTCTTACTTCTTCGTCTTCAGATTACTCCAAATTCAGACTCAGCTGGATCCTTATCCCGCTTCCGACACCAAATGTTCTGGATTTGCCGGTACACAAACACGTAGATTCTGAATTGACTCCTTTTTTTCAAAACACAAGTTACAGATATCAAAGGTAGACACTGGTTATACATAACAATCATAACTAAGGTAACTATAAACTTGTCAATGTCAGGTTTTTAACACTTCGAAATCTCAATTACAACTGAATCCAAATGTGGCCTCGCGGCGCCCTAATATAGCCTTTAGAATAGAAAAGGATGGAATGATCTAGAAAATTCTAGAATAATCTAAATACTACAAGATCAGAAGAATTAAGCCTAATAGAACATTCGAGAATGATTTTTGACACTATCAGATATGGATAAAAATTAAGGTACGTCTACTTCAATAAAATCACAAATAATAATTAAATTCATCTAAATCTTAACAAATCTATAACTAGGGCTAAATTCGCAACAATATCAAAAAGATTTCTTAATTTTATCTGACTTTACAAAAATTACTTAACCTCCATTTTTTATTTTTGAATATTTCTGGCACTTATATTTTATTATAGTTATAGACCACGGACTGTTCTTTTATGGAAGGTCAGTAAATTGTACATTTATTGTTGCTTAAACTGTAAAAGACATCTAATAGTCTTATTTGTTTATTAGATTCAAGTATTTATAATACTTCCTACAGTTGGTGTAATTTATTGACATTACACTTGTAAGTTTCTTTACTTTTTCAATAATTTATTTTCAGTTTATTTATTTATTACTAGCTGACAGGTCCTTTTAACCAATGTTACCAAACCAGTTTTCAATTACTTGTCTTAGGGCAGTTTCCCCTCTCTCTATGACGTCACACTAGGGTTTCCAGTTGGGTTTGAATTTATTTGTTATTAATTCTTCACAAGCTGACAGTGTTTTTCTATTTAAATCCCTGTTTTTTGTGGAACGGATTAGATGAATTTGCCAAATTTTAATAACCTAAACCAGCCTAAATTAACAATAACATCATAACCTATTGAGCAGTTTTAGTAAATGTTGATTCCGTGTCTCTAACAACCCCGTTGATTGTCGTTTTTCTTCTTAGAAGTATACTTTTAAATTACATTGATTTGCTATCATGTATCCTTCTGCCTATTTACTGACGAATAAGTACATACTGACGAGTAAGTTAACTTTTTTCTTTTTTCTTGCCTGCTTTTTTAGCCCTGTCCACATCTTTACAATTCTAGGACCTTATTACTAAACGTATTTATTTGCAGATAACATTGAGGATGTCTAGTTAGTGGAAATCTTGGATATTAAATACGTTACACGGACAGATTTTTTTGTTTCCTTAATTCTAGAAACCCCATAGAAGTGTAGAAGAGCCAGTAACGTTGAGAAAATTAACCCATAAAGAAGCTGATTTTAAATGGACCTAAAAAGAGGAAGAAACATTCAATATACTATAAATAGTAATATCAAAACAATACCACTAAAGTACTAACAAATAGATATACCAGTAAAGATAGAAACAGATGCCAGGGGTTTTGCAATAAAAAGTCGTATATTTCAAGATTATTTTCTCATTGATTTTGTATCAAACACTAAAAAAAACTCAACAGAATTATGCCTAAGTAAAACCTGAGATATTCGCTATTTTATTAGATTGCCAAAACTTTCATCAATATATTTTTCATTTATATTTTTGCAGAATAAGATTTTAAAATTCATAAAGGTACATAAATAAAATAAAATAAAAAGTCCCAAAAATTAACATAGCACGTAGATGATCAAGAGCTCCAAAAAGTACTACGACAAAAAAGAATCGTATCAAAAATGTCTAAAGAAGGTTGGCCACAATCCGAAGTTACAGTGCAATGCAAAATAAAAATAGGAAACAATTTAATTTTGAAAAGTATTAGAATTTTAATTCCAAGAACCTCAAAAAATATATCCTAAAAAAGCTACTGGTTATTTAGGTATACTAGATATAGTATACCTAACCCTGCGTAGAAAATTGTTCGCGAAATTGTAATTTTGGCCAGTAATAAACCCACAAATTGAAGATAAAATACCACAATGTGAAACATGTGCAATAAATGCATCAAATCAAAGAAACACTTCATGGTTCCTTTCAAACGCCAAATAGACCTTATGAAACTATAAGTATGGACCCTTTTGAAACAGCTATAAACGAAAAACACTTTCTTATTATTGTTGATCATTTATCTGAATTTTTATTTGAAATTGTTGAGCTAACAGAAATTACTTTAAAAACGACTGAACTATGTAAAAAACAATTTAGCCGATATGAAATTCCTAATATACTGATAACTGGTAATTGACAAATTTATATTTTTTGCTGCTGACAAATTTCTAACACCAACAAGAAAATGGAAAAACAGAGTCTGCAGTAGAAGTAGTGAAATCATTAATGAATAAATAGATCAAAAATGAGATTTTTACAAAATGTTATTAGCGTGAAGAAATATAGTTAAATTGCCAGATACCAAAATACAGTAATGACGAAAAGGTTTAACATCGAAATTGGCTACAAAAATTGAGAAAAATAAGAATAAAAGCAGATAATATAATATTAAAATTAGTGAAGAAGTATTTTAGAATGACAAATTAGAATGGCAATTTGAAAAAAGAAAAAATAATTACAAAATGTGATGGTCGTTTATCAGTTTTTCCCCTATACCATACCTTATTTTTGTGCACAATTTGAGGTAAAAAACATTCAATTATGTTGCCATTTTGTTTTATTATATATGATCGACAAAATTTTTACTAGTTCATAACTGGATAAAAAGATTTTTAACACTGATATTTTAAACATTCCATTAAGCCGCTATACTGACTCTTCGCGAAAATGTAAATAATAATTAGACCGCTATTTTGTTTCACCCCCTTGGATTTGTACCAAAATTCTACCAGTTCATCTCCATAACAAAACTAATTTTTGTGCAAAATTTTGTATAAACTGGTTAATTCGTTTTTAGCAATAGTTTTTTTGACATTTTGTTAGGTTAACATTTTGTTCCGCCATATTGGATTTTTACCAAAATGTTATAATATCATCCTCATATGGCCCTTAATTTTTGACAAAAATTTGATGCCGATCGAAGAAGTAGCTTTTCAGCTATGCCGCGAAAAGACAGACAGAGAGACAGACAGACAGACAGACAGATCAACAGTATTGTGAAAACATGTTTTTGGTACCTAGGGACCCTGAATCGTAAAGATCTAAAAACATCTTAGAGGTTGATTTTTTCCCGATTACAATATTTTCCTTTACGGGTAAAGTAACAATTTATTTATTTTGTTGATGAGTAGGTAATGGTAATGGTTAGTTCAATAAATAATATAACAATAATTATATTTTATAATAATATGCGTTAAAAACTCGCATACAAAGGCCTAATAAATAAATAATAATAAAATAAATATAAAAATAAAAATAATAATAAATAATAAAAGTAGGCAATCCAATAGTTTGAAGCAAACAAGGCGCTAGAGTTTGTAAATGCGCCAAATTATTCAAGTTGTTTTACACGCCAAAATTTCCATTATCGAATGTATTGGTAATACCAGCTACATCTTTTAAAAATTTTATTAAGCTTAGTAGAACAGAGGGTTTAATTCGTTTTCATATATACATATCTTTTTTAACTATTTCACCATATATAGATGCAATATTGGGTTTTTGACAAAGATCTAAATTTAAATTAGAAGCACGCTTAATTTTACATTAGGCACATTTTAATTCTGACTTTATAAGTCAGCAGGCAAAAAATACATATGAATAATTCTAAGAATTACAATAATTATAATATGTCTTCTTTCAGTTCTATTTCGTCCATAATTGTTATTCAACTGTGGGATAGTACGAGAGGTTTCACGACTGTCAGTCAATTAAGAAATTATTGTTCTTGGGTTTAGACCTTGTCAAATTGGAATTACTTTCCAATTTGACGAAATCTTGATTTCTTAGTTATTCAACTGTCTTTAGCTGGTAATTTACGTTACAAGGACTAAGGTGACTTATTTCAATACGAGAGGAGCTGAGTCCGGAATATAAACGAGTACTGCTGTAGTAATACCTAACGGACGTGTATTGTATAATATTTTAATTCATACTGTTTTTTTTTGTTAAAAAATATTTTTTAATCAGTTATTATTAATAAACCTTAATATATATCTGATATTAAAAAAACAAAATAAATGCTCTGAAGAATATTCAGATATATTTTATTTTTGTGTTTATTTTATATATGAAAACATCTTTGTTTCTGTCATTAGTCATTTTATCCGTTAAAATAACGTTCGAATTTCCAAAATTAGGGCCACTTCAATGCAACGCTTTCATACTGTAATAAGCTTTATTTAGACTTGTTGAAAGTTAATATATTCTTTTCAATAAACATTTTGTTTACTTTCATTTTTCATATGATATTTTAATAGGGTTTACAAATTTTAGAAATCGATTGTAAATGCTTATGTAGAGTGTATCCCATTTTCGGCACTTTTGCGGGGTTTCTCCCTTATTTTAAAGATAACGGGTTGCGGTTTTTGCGATAGTATGCTACTTTTTTTGTGAAATATGAGAGATGATGCCAACAGTATTTGTACAGCCTTTTTGGTTTTTGAGATAAAGAGCGTTTTTGAAAATGTTGCATTTTCAGGTACTCCTCAAATCCCAGTTATCTGGGCGAAAACTGTTCCTTGTGTGACTTTTCCGTAGAATTTGAAGCCGCTTTCAGAATAAGTATACGAGGTCTAGTCAAAAAGTTATCGGACCCTTTTTTTTTTTAATGGGACACCCTGTATATTATTCTCTATATTTATTAGGAATAATGTGGACTTTCCAAAAATTTAAACATGTAAGCAGTTATTTTGAAAAACAAGCTCAAAATTCGAGATTTTTTAAAATTTTCTTTTGTGTCCAATTAGTAGATAGTAGGCTATGGATAATTTCTTTGGAATAAAAAGCAAAATGTCAAAAACTGGGGTTTTGTCAGTTTTTGATTAATAATGAAATATTTTTGTTGTTTTGGTGTTTTTATTTAACAATATACTATATTTATTTTTTTTTACAATAATGGCGATCTACTAAAACTATGGCACGTATGAACTATGACAAGTATGATATGCTAGTTTGTTTCATACAATCTAATGAAAATCCCCAAGAAGCTTTATTTAAAAAGGTAACGTATTTTGAGCGCTATGGTTAGAATAACATCTTAGGAATCCTTTTTGTTCATATTAGATATTCAGACATATTTGCCCGCCTTAAATCAGATTTAGTAGAGCACAGTTCGTTATATCCAGCCCCGTCTTAAGGCATACACCAAACAAATTAGAGAGAGAAAATAAATAATCGTATTGGGTTATGTAGAAGCGACGCTTTCATGTTCTTGTCAGCAAATAGAGGCAACTGGTGTATCCAAGTCTGATGCTCAAAGAATTTTGCAAAAATATAAGTATCACCCATATAAATACACATAGTTAAATATCTACACCCCGACGATGGCGAGCGCAGAATCCATACTGATGAATTTTTGAGTACACTCGTTATTTGGTCAGATGAATCTTATTTTTCAAGTGCGGGAATTTTAAATCGCCATAATACAAGAAACTGCTCCGTAGAAAATTTCCATTTAATATTTAAGAGGACACAACAAAAACGCTTTGGGGTTGGGGTCTGGTGTTTTATTTTTGAAAACACCTAGACACATTGAAGGAGGTCTCACAGCGCGTCGGTACCTAGAAATCTTTGAGGAAGTTATTCCAACTGATGGAAAATATCTTAATGATATTTTATACTGCCATTTATCTTCAACAAAACGGTGCCCCAAACCCGCTTTTAAGGGCATTTTTAGGCAATAAATTTCCTCAAAGATGGTTGGTACCCACGGATCTGTAACATGGCCCCCTCAATCTCCGGATCTTTCGATTTTAGATTTTTCCTTATGGGGTTTCATGCAAAATAAAATATGTAAAACACGATTTAACTTTCCGAAATTTGCAAATAAGACCTAAGATTTTTTGAACGTTATTAGAAGAATAACGAAAATGTGCCAATTTTGCTTACGGGAAAATAGCCATCATTTTGAAAACCACCTTTGAAATCTCTTTGCTTTTTCAATTTTTTTTCTTTTGTTTTTCCTAACCTAAGTTTTAAGTAAGGTCAGTAATTGTTTTGTTTTGAGTAAAATTCAATAATTTTATTATAACTAAGTTAAAATGCTGTAATAAATAGTTAAGGGTTGAGAATTAAAAAAGATCTTTTGAATTAAGTTTGAAAGCGTTACATCTGTTGTATAATAATTACTTACATGAGTTTTGTTTTTAATACATTTTAGCCATAGCCTGCTACCTACTAATTGGACACAAAAGTAAATTTTAGAAAATCTCGAATTTTGAGCTTGTTTTTCAAAATAACTGGATACATGTGAATATTTAAAAAAAAAGCCACATTATTCCTAAAAAAAACTAAAGAATAATATAAAGGGTGTCATATTTAAAAAAATAAAGTAGTGTCCAATAACTTTTTGACCTGACCCTTTATACTAATTCTAAAAACGGCACTGAATTCTACGGGAAAAGTCATATATATATATATATATATATATATATATATATATATATATATATATATATAATATATATATAATATATAATATATAATGTGCAGTTAAAAAAATCAGCAAATAGATATTTATTTTGACTTAATTTGAGCCCACATATGACACTTTTAAACGCCGGCAGCAAAAGCTTGATTGGACTTTTTTGTACTTTTTCTCCAATACTTTAAATATCAGACGCTAACAACAATGACTTAGCTTAGTTCAATAAAATGGCTTTCTTACTTGCATCGTCGAGTTTACGGAATAATATCTAGAATGTATCTAGCCAAAACGTACGTCCGATAATGTTGTTTTATTATCACAAATTGAATTTAAATTTTTGCATCTTATTTCCTTTTAAATTTAATTCGTGTGGCGTGAGAAGTCCTTCGTGTTTTAGTTAGTTCGATCTTATATGTCAAAATGATTGTTTAAAATACATTAAAATTTCAAATTTTTGGAATTGCATTATATAGTAAGTTGAGTAAAATGGCTTTATCTAATCAAACCAGTAGTGGTTTTGTAAAAGCAAATTCTAATAATGTTGCCAAACTAGATATATGATTTTTTAAATCTAGACGCGCTCTTTAATATTGTATCCCGAGGATTAAAAGCTCCACAGTAAATATAAATCGCAATAAAAAATTCATAAAATGCTTACAAAATAATAAGGCAATTTACAGTAGTGACAAATATTTTTCATAAGAAGGAGTTTTTACAAATAAGATATTTTTTCTCCTTAGCGGTCCTCTATTAACAATTATTTTTTTAGTTCTAATACCTAGTAGTGTGTTTTTAATTTTGTCGTGATCAATATATTGTAAAGTTATTACAAATTAAGATATAAGCATTTAGTACTTAAAAAAATTTTTTGCTGGTTTATTGTTCATTTGTTGCAAGATTATTATATACTAAAAAAACCACTTTATATAATAATAACGTTTTAAATCTTTTAATAGTGAAAATCTAAGACCAGAAGAATCCCCCTATACCTATTTTTTCCGCCTCAAAAACTTTTTAATCTACTTTAGCCATTAGGAATAGATGCCCCGTTTAAAGCATTTAAATAGAAGCGCCGTAACCGGTGTTCGAGATTTTTTCCTAACATGCTTCGACTAATATGATGAAATATTATTTATATAATAGTTTTATAAATCCTTGCTTAAGATATTTAATATTACTCTGAGGAATACTTACTTAGGAACAATTACAAAAAGTACAACCGCATTAAATAAAGCTATAAAACAATTTTCAATTTTGATTATTTTATCCTTGCGTGTCAAATATTTTATAAAACCAAAAGAAAGAAGATTTAAATATAACTTGCCGGGCTTAGACTGGTTTAGGATTTCCCTGAATGGACCATAAAACTGGCTGAAAATACTGAATGGGTCAAAGCTATCAGATGATAGAGAAATATGTTTCCTAGCCTCAGGAAACGTTAAAGGATGTAACGAAAGCAATTTTGTTGGCGACTCTAGTTCAGCAAAGGTGGTTGCAAAACGCAGGGTCAAGCATGCTCATAGTATAATGGACACGTCTTAGATGAGCCCCAGCATCATGTTCGCAATAACTGGAAGTGGAATATTATTACCCCCTATATAGTATACAATGCTAAGGATCTTTACCCTTGATGATCAGAACGAGGCGGGTAGCAGATAAAATAGAACTCTCACTGAATGGCTCGATAGTACAATGTTTGAGGACTGGTTCAGAAATATAATCCTACCACACACTATAACTTTGGTCGGGCCTAAGGTGCTAATCGGGGATAATTTAAGTAGCCAGCTGACTCTAAGCGTTGTTCGAAAATGTGAAGCTAATCAAATTAGATTTGTACTGCGACCTCCAAACTCGACACATCTTCTACAAGCACTCGATTTGGTGTATTTTCGTACATCGAAGGTAACATGGTGCAGTGTATCGGAGAAGTGGAAGCAAAAAAATCAAGGAGTCCTTCCAAAGACTGTCTTTCCAAAGCTTCTGAACGAGTCGATCGAGAGAGTGAGAGTAAATTCCGCGAAAAATTCTATTTCAGGATTTAAAGCATGTGGAATAGTACCCTGGAAACCAAACTTTGCCATTATAAAAATTCCTAGAAATGTGATCCCGGAGGAAGACTCAGTAGAAAAAGCTTGGTCCAATACTCTTTTAAGACATTTAGAATCCTACAGAACGGAACCAAAGGACGGCAACCCAGAAAGTGGCAAAAGATTTAATAACGACGTTAGAAGACAACGACGAAAACATGAAACATGAAGATCCCTTTGACGATCCATTAGAAGGAACATCGTACTCGATCTGCGCAGAGGCAGGCTCAATGTGACTTACTATCCTTTAATCCTCTGGACCAAAATTTGGAAATTGGCGATTATGTGATTGTGAAATTTGTTACTAATAAAAGTGATAGAAAATTTATTGGTAAAATGGAGAATATGGGCGAGAAAAATGAGTTTGTCGTAAATGCGTTAAGGAAACAAAATGGCAAAAACCACATACTTTTTGTATATCCGGTTGTTGCTGACTAGTTACTAGAGAACAAATTTTAAAGAAATTAACCTTAAGCAGTGTTAATCGCGGGGGGCATTGTTTTTAAAACTAAGACTTTTCTTGAGTAGAATGATTTTTTACTTATATATTGGACTTAGTGCTTAATTTTGTTGAATATACTGCTTAGTTTTATTAAATTTACTTGAGTTTTTTTTTAATGTTTTATTCTGTTTCATATTCCTAACCTAGATTAAGTTATGCTCAATCGCTGATTTACAAATAATAACATTTTTTTAATTTTTTTCTAATTTATTTCAAAAACTAATTTTTAAAACGATATTCAATTATCCACTTTACCTCATACATTTCATAAATGAACTTTAGATAAGATTAATGTGTAGTTCACTTTACTCCCATGTACGAGGTAAAGTGTATCAACATTTGGTCAACAATAATTTAAACAATATAACTCAAACAACTTTAAGCATTGGTTGTATAAAAGGAAGGTACTAATAATCATACATTTTTGTTTTTGAAGGATTTAAATATATATTTCACAAAAATACATTTAAAAACCTCCATTTCTGAACCACTTTACCCCATTCGACGATATTGCAAAATCGGCTTGTTAAAAAAAATAATTTCACGTTTGCTCTCCTTAATCTAGCATCTTCTTTTATTTTATAAAATAAAAAAAAGTATTGATAACCGGATTAACCATCTGTCAGTTTATCAAACGCGCAACGATGAATGTACATTTTGGTCTTGGGCTTCAGAACTGTCAGGACAATTTCCCTAAAATATTTTTTTGCGAACAAAAAAAAAGTAATAATTATAATATGAATAATAAATATCAAACGTGATATTTTTAGTTAAAATTACTTGAACGAAGTTTGCTAAGAAATCTACTTAAATATTTTAAAATGTTTCGTTTTGGGAAGAGTATTAATAAGTCAGAAAAAAGCTCAAAATTTAATTTCAAATAATTATTTGAAACCAGTTTGTTGCATTTTGTATGAATATAAACTTATTAAATAAATGAATCTACGAGTATCGTACAACAGGCATATATTTTCGAAACCTATGAATTCAATACAAAAAACAAAACTCGGTAAATTCGCTTTTACTTATAGCTTCCCTCGTAAAATACACAATTTATATAGGCGTATAATTATTTGGTAATAACTTTATACACATACTCTAAACTGAAATTTATTTAATTTTTTTTATTTAAGAATATTTAACATTTTATTATGCCACCATTTTGTTCCACCATAATGAATTTAAACAAAAATTCTACCAGCGTATACTTATATTACACTTTATCTTTGTAAGTTGTTTCTTAGTAATGATTTTTTTTACATTTTGTGAGGCCGCCATTTTTTTTATTCGGCCATATTGGAGTTTTACGAAAAAATCTATATTACCCTCGACTTTTAACAAAAATTTGAAGTTAATCGGATAAGTAGTTTTGATCTATGTCGCGTACAGGCAGAACGACAGATGAACAGGCTGACGGAAATGGGACAACATATTTTTCGGGGTCCAATGAGCCTAAAACGCAAAGATCTGCAAAAATCTCGGAGGGCGATAATGAGTGCAATGAATGAGCTGTTAAAGAAATGTGGAAGATCGCAGTGAAGCGTAAGCAAAAATAACTTTTGTAGAAAACTATAAAAATGAATAGTAGAATGTACGACCAACGGACCTTTTCGGAATGCTAAGCCAGGAAAATAACAGAATGATTTTTTAAAAACAACAGACGTTTAGTTAGCATAAACCATTGATGAATTTCAAAATACATTAATTGTGATGAAGATACCCCAAAAGAGTTGTAGATTTTTCAAAACTATGCAAGGCTCCCAAAAATTAACTTATAGTGACTGGCTAATAAAGAGAAGCTAATAAAAAAAAGGACTAAAAATACAACACCCAGACATCAAATTAGCGGCAAGCTTTGACATGGGGGGATACGAAAGTAGCTCACTAAATTACTTACATTTTGACGTTATAACTTTAAATGCCAAAAACATTTTTCAGTATAATTTATGATTTTTTTTGTTCTGATATTAACAATTTAAAATACAATTTTGACAAAATACATATGAGAATATTACTGGTATTTGAATTTTAAATGCTATAACTAAAATTACAAAGTTAGCTTTGTAGAAAGTTTATATTATTTTACCGTTTTGTTAAACAATAATATTATGTGCATAACATATGGATGTATGATGTATTTATTGCATATTATAAATTGTATATGTTTAATATATTATAATTAATTCAGCTTAATAATTAATTTATATATTTCTTTTCAGAAACCAAATATCATCAACAAATGGAGATTGGTCTTACATGAAAACGTCTCTTAATACCCTCTTCGTTGGACACAATGACCTAACAGAAATTGCCGACAGTACTTCGTCAACACCTCATAACTCACACACAGGAATTCGACAGCTCAAATCATTAACGTGGCTAAACGCAGACGCAAATAGAATACATAAAATTCACAAGCATTCTTTACCAGCGTCACTAAAAACGGTCAGTTTGTCTTATAATTTAATTGAAAACTTTCCCCTTGACATCATTGGAACTATGCCCCATTTAGAGTGGTTATATTTGAGAGGAAATCATATAAAAAATATCCCAGACCATACTTTCAGTAAAAAATTTTGGATCCAAAAAATTGACTTAAATCAAAACTTGCTGAAAACCATTCCAGCTAGACCTTTTAATGATTCTATTTTTGTAAGAGACGTGTTCCTGGGCATGAACGAGTTTGAAATAATAACAGCCAATAGTTTCTTAGGACTAGATTGCCGAAGAATTGTTTTTGCTTACAACCAAATCGAAGGAGTAGAAGACGATGCATTTCAGGGTATACATAAGACCCTAGAGTATTTAGATTTAGACCACAACCGATTGAGAACAATTCCTGTAGCAATAACCCAGCTAATAGCGTTAAGATTTTTATATTTTTCTTTCAACTTTCTTAACGATATCCCAACTGGCTCTTTAGAAAATTTTAAGGAAAGTTTGAAAGCGCTTTCTTTGAGTGGAAACCGTTTTACTAAAATTCCGTCCGAAGCATTACGAAACTGTTCGAAACTATCTTATTTTAGTATAGCTTCAAATCAGATATATGAAATCAGCCAAGATGATTTTGTTGATTGGGGAAATACTGTTCAAATCCTCAATATAAATAATAATCGAATCACGAATTTAAATAGCAAAGTATTTGGGGAAATATCAAAACTAAAGGAGCTCAGCCTTAGCTATAATCCTTTGAGGTTTGTTGACGTAGACGCCTTTTACGGATTACAAAATCTGGAAATTCTTGAGCTATCGTCCAGTTTTGAACGAGATGACCTTCCATATGAAGCTTTTAAGACGTTAGGAAACCTGAAATATCTATTTCTCGATCATAATAATTTTCACGAGATAAAGCAAGACTCCTTTGACTTTCTTTTAGAAATTGCTTATCTGAATTTGGAATCAAACAAAATCGAAGCGATTCCACCGACATTATTTAAAGCTGGCATTCACTCGAAGCTGAATAATATCGTGCTTTCCAATAACGAGCTAAGCTCGATCGAAACTAGCACCTTCGATAATCTGGAAAACCTGGAAATAGTTTGGCTGATGGGAAACAAGATAAGATATCTGCAAATTGATTCTTTTGCGAATTTGCCACAAGTTAATATGCTTTTCCTTGGGAACAATGAAATAGAAAACATTAGCCCAGGAGCTTTTTCAAATTTGCCGGCGTTACGACAGCTCGACTTGCAATATAACAATTTAGCGAAGTTTTCTTTAAGTCACTTTACGAATTTAAGCACTCCGATTTTTTTAAATCTTAGCCATAATCAGCTCTCATTTTGTTCAGCTGACGCCAGACTGGTAAAATTGGAGACACTCGATTTAAGGTACAATAAATTTGTGATGGTTCCTAAATGTTTAGAATATACCTTTCTTCTCAAGAAGCTTTTATTTGATTATAATAACATATATGCTCTAGAATATAATAGTTTTAACAGACTATCAGGGTTAGAAGAGCTTAGCTTGCATCGGAATAATATTGCCACCGTAGACAGAAAAGCATTTTTTGGGCTGCAAAATCTGCAAGTTTTAGATCTCTCGAAGAATTCGATTAGCTATTTGCACAATCGGCAATTCTCAGACCTGCCTAAATTACGTATACTAAATCTAAAAGAAAATAGCCTCAGCTATTTGCCCAGGGAAGTTTTCGCAGAAACGCAACTGGAATTTTTAGATATTAGCTATAACTCATTCTCTGTAGTTCCTAGAGAGAGCCTGTCCGATCTTGGAATGACACTAAGATATTTATCGTTACAATCAAATAATCTCGAGCATATCGATGTTACTAGTTTCCCAGATATTCCATACTTGAACCATTTAGATATCAGCAAAAATAAGCTGACTATACTACCTGACAATGTTTTTAATCAGTTAAGTTTGCTTCAATACCTAGACTTGTGTTCTAACCCTCTGAGAGCAAACTTTAAAGAGTTATTTCATTATGCTCAAAATTTAAGATATTTGAGCTTAGCTAATACTGGATTACTTACTACGCCAAACTTTCCTTTACCACATTTAATTCATTTAAATCTCTCCAACAATCATCTCCAGAATATGAACAAGAATTCGTTTCAAAGTTTAACAAAATTAAAATCTCTGGATTTAAGTAATTGTAATTTGAACCACGTTCCCTCTCATCTGTGGATATTTTTAACTAATCTAAAAGAGTTGGACCTCTCTTTTAATCCTATAAAGGAGATAACGGTAGATAGTTTTCACGGGTTAAAATCCCTACAAATTTTAAACATTCAGCATCTAAAATTGCTGTCTCGTTTCGAGAGCAAGGCGTTTACTCAACTCAGGATTTTGTCTAGTTTATACATGCAGACTTGGCCAATTGTTGATAATTTTTATGACGAGTTCTGTTACTTGTTGTCACATTTAAGCCAACTCAGAAAATTAAAACTTAATGTTATTGAGCACAAGTTACAAAATCAGTTGTCTTGCCTGTCGAATAAAAAGATTGTTCATTTAGAAATAACAGGCAGGAATTTGCAAATCATTGAGAGGGAGGCGTTTGCAAAAGTGACGAACAATCCAAGTTTAACCATCAAGATTTCAGGGACTCAAGTTTCGGAATTACCGCCTGGACTGTTTTCGAATATGCACCAAATTCAACATCTATCGATAGATGTGAGCAATAACATGCTTTCTACACTTACTCCGGAAACATTGTATGGTAATTTTTCTACCTGGGATGACGTTGGAACTGGTTTAGTCTCAGGTAAGTAAGATTAATATAAACAGATATTGGTAAATAATATCTCAGTTTTTCTTAAAGAGTTACCGCTATGACAATAGGCCCGGAGTTTATATTACCATTCTTATACAATTCCGCTACTTGATTCCAGCTTACATACAAGTTTTTACGTCGCAGCTGAAATGGTCGACGTTTGAGTCTTGGGTTTAAATTTTGTTAAGATTTTAGTAGGCCTCCAAGAATATACAACGATAAAAACATTTAGTGACGAGAATTACAAGTACTGTAAAGTATCAAAAACTCAAAACTATTCTCACAAAATCCACGCTAGTGTTCCACAGTGATCAATGTTGGCACCACCTACCCTATGCCGTCAGCACTTCAATGATCTGCTTTCTTCTGTTAGCAATCCTATTCACAGCTATGCTGAAGATAGTACACTTCACTCCAACATATAATTTCTCAAACCTGTTTTCAAGAGTGAAATTGATAATAGGCATAGAGTAATATCTTTATATCAACCCGTAGAATTGTAGAATTGCAAGCAAAAATCCTCGCTGGCATGATCACACACATCACCTTAATTGCCACAGTAGCTGTGAAGAAATTGGGAGCTCGCAAATACTTTTTTTCTTCCAGCTTGTATACCCTTTACACTTCACAAATCAGACTCAATTTTGCTCGCGTATATGGGTAGTAGCCTCTCCTTCAATCCCTAGCATCCTTTGCTCTGTCCAAATAAGAAATATTTCCTTGATTGATGATCCAAACATCACAAAAAAGGTTGCATCATTAGAGCATCGTCCGATTGTAAGCGACCTGTCTCTGTTTTACAGACACTTCCACGGATTCGGTGCTGCTGAAATATCATCTGTTAGGCATTCTTTAGTTATTCCTGCCAGGAAGACACGAGCATTGATTCACATGCACTCCTTCGCCGTTCAACTGCTAATATGATATTGAGAAACAATTAAATATTAGAACAAAATTGTTTGTTGTAAATCGTTTAGACGGGTGAATGATTACGTAACCCGATGCTAATCTATAGTATTTTTAGTAAGAAAATTATAAATATTCCTGAGGATAGGGTCGACATTAAAAGTTTTACATCTGAACTTTTGGCAAGTGTAGTTATGACACTTAAATAATTTTTAACTATATAATTTATTTTTTAATAGTTCTGTTTTCGACCTGCTCGTGCGTATGTCCGCGGTTTTCTCTGTAACTACTGAACGTATTTAAATAAGGTAGTCATCATGTTTAAAGCAACATTCCAGGATAGTTTTAGTATAGAAAACAGCTCACTACCTATGAGGGGCATAATTGCAGTAACTGAAAATTTGCCGAAAAACGAGAATATTTGACAAACTACTTTAATTACTTCCATGCAAAATACTCTTAACGATATTAAAATAAAGTTGTGTTGGTAAACACATAAGATATTTAAAAATCAGTATAGTGCTAAAGAACGTTTTGCACTACCCGCTTTCAAATAAAAAAAACTATAAAATTAATGTCTTTCAAAAGCTTGAATTCTAAAGCAAAGAAACGAATAACAACTACGAGGCTTTTTTGGTAACTAGTAAACAAATAGTAGTTGGACAATTACTGTTTACTAATTGTTTATCTCGAACATTTTCTTGTTAAGACTCTACTTTACGTTTAAAATTTTAATTTCTCTGTGCATTACTCATAAGTAAGGTCGTCAGCGAGAATAAGATAATTATGTTAATGTTTTTGCATGACATTTTGTTTGGAATCTACCTAGCAACTGCAATAAAAAACAATTACTTATTAAATTCTACCATACAACTTAGTAAGGTGGTCCTTGTTAATCCTTTTCTAGAAACTGCAAACGATAAACCTTAAGAGGAAATGCAGACATATTATTTCAATTAGCGAAGTGAAAGAACGACATAATCGAAAAGGTTCTGTCTATATATCTTAAGATTTTCTAAAACTCTTACTACACGATTTGGAACGTTTCGCAACATTAATCTTCCGACTTATAGTTTCGGAGTCGAATTGAGGAAAACGATAAGAAATCGGTTCGATAAGTAATATTTTAAAATATACATGCGGCGGACAATATAAAACTTGAAATATAAAAGGAATAATTGCGATAAATTGTGACACAATTTTCATCCCTATTAGTAAGACCTTTATATTAAAAAGCTGAACTTTTAAGTCATTTAAATAATATATAATATAGAGTAAATTTGTCGATTCTCTTTTCTATAAATACCATATATTTAAATCACTTTTTCCTTTTTATTATCTTTCTTTTATCATTATTTTAGAGTTACTTTCATTACTATATCATAGAATTACGCTGTTCGTATTTGCAACAAGGTAATTTACTTAAGTGTTTTGATATAATTTTTAATTAAATAATATAATATTATAAGTCACTAATATTCTCATTTTTGTTTCTGAGCGACATACATGGAAATCTCCAGGAGATTGACAAGTCAAAGTATATTCATTTTCAATACCCTTTGTTGATTATTTGAAAATAAACTGATGTAATACCTATTCACATATTAAATTTCTGGAGACAAGTGTTTGTGAGAAATATTGATTTTTAATTTATTTTAAAGAGTTGGAGAAAATTACGTCTAAACCAAAAAGAAAAAATCCCTAAACCAAAAAAAATATCATATTCATAATTGACCGGTCATTTTTAAGTAGCCAATGTTTAAAAATAAGTGCATAAAGGACTAAAATGACCAATCATTTAGTTATAAGTGACCGGTTTTGGAAAATGATCGCCTAAATGACCTAAAATGACCGGTCATTTACTTTTATAAGTGATCGATTTATTTATTTATGTATTTATTTTTATTATATTTACTTCACCCAATTACAGTACAGGAAGGTACAGATTATAATAAGTGATGTGCTCTAAAAAATAGTAGAAAAATACAAAAATAAGTTTACAAAAAAAAAACAAAAATAGACATTTCTCTTACGGTCTATCTTACAAGAAAATACTTAAATATTATAGAGACCCAGTATCGTAGAATTTGCCTTTTGAGGGCTGCCACGGTACATTCAAAGATGTTATAAGTTTCAGCGTGTTCGTGATACACGCTACAGTATTTGTTTATAGGGGAATACTTAAAAATATTCGTACGAGTAAGGGGTAGATAAAAACTGTCCCTGATTCGAGTGTGAGAGAAGGAACTCTAAAATTAAATTTTGATCGAAGGTAATCGCAGCCGATTTTATGGTTTATCAGTTTAAAAAGAAAAACCTGAGACAGATAGTTATGTCTGAATTCTAGGGGAGCAATAAGAATTATTCGCAAAAGTTGATCCTTTGAAATACCTGTATAAGCGTAAATTTTATTAGTTCTAAACCGCAACATCTTTACGAGCTTCTGCTGAACAGATTTCAAACTATCGACATTGGTTTTATAATATGGGGACCATACTATTGAACCGTATCCTAGCTTAGTTTTAATGAACGTATAAAATATTAATTTGGATGCGTCGATATTTTGAAAATTTCTAGATAGTAATTTTGTTTCTAAAAGTCGGAAACTATGGTCATGATATGATTTGTGAAGGAGAGTTTTGTATCGTTAATAACATCTAAAACCATAAATTCTACCGGTCTTGCAAGAATTACATGATTAATACCATAATTAAATTGAATGATGCGACCTTTTGTCGAAAATTTCATTACGTTGCATTTTGAAACATTACGGTCAAGTCGATTTCTGGAACACCAATCAAATAAACGATTTATGTTATGCTGAAGTTTGATGCAATCGTTTACCAAGGAAATCATAGAAAAAATATTTAGGTCATTGGCGTACATTAATACATTAAGTACACTGTCAAATCATCCGCAGTATCATTGATAAACAACGTGAAAAGTAATGATCGCAAAATCAACCCCTGGGCCAGTCCGACGGGGCAGGGTAGGCATCAGAGGCAAACATATTATGTACGATTTATCCAAAATGCCTTAAAGAATCGGAGTGGTTTATTTGAAAAGCCATAGCACGATAATTTATGCAGTAAGATAGTGTGATCTAAACGACAAAGGCTTCTGAAAAGTCAGCATAAACTACATCCGTTTGTAAGCGTTTATCAATTTCCTCGGCAATGTATTGCGTAAAACAAATGAGGTTGCTTGTCGTGGATTTGCCTTGCATAAAACCATGCTGTACAAGACTTGTCAAACCCTCCACTCTCTGTAAAATCATGATATGCAGTATTACTTTCAATATTTTTAGGAAGTTACATATAATGGAAATCTGACGAAAGCTAAAAATATCTTGTTTGTCAACTTTTTTTAAGATAGGGCCTACTTTGGATCTTTTCCAAATGCCAGGAATAGAACGTAGGTTTAGACAATTATTAAACAAAATCGTAAGAGGAAGGGCGAAGATTTCGGCACAGTCTCTAATGAGAAATGCGTGAATCTTGTCAGGACCCATAGTCAATTCTGCTTTCGTTTTCCTGATTGAAGCTAGTATTTGCTCTTCACTGAAATTGTTAATGCTGAATGGGGAATTTGATTCAATTAATAGGTTGGGAAGTCGAGGTGAACCCACGGGTAAGAATGAACTGCTAAACTAGGATATGAATGATTGTTGACTAAAAGAAGCATTAAAGGCTCTTTTTATTTGACAGATCAGCTATGTTCGGTAATTATTGAAAACCTGAGATAAAAGCAATCTTTTAGGCATACCTTTAAGCGTTTTTAAAAATGACTATAAGTGACCAAGCTAAGGTTTTAGTTTTTCTTGACGCCTTGTTTTAAATAATAGAGAAAGCTCTGTTGTTTATAAATGGGGAGAGAGAAAAATAACTAAATACAGCAACTTTAATATGAAAATGCTACCCAATCTAGATAAAGAATATCTTATAAAAAATACTTAACAATAATAACTAATTTTATTTAAACATATTATGAATACATTATATCAAGGTATTCCAGAGTTCCCAAGTTTTTCATTATAGCTTTATCCATAAAGTTTAGCGCCTATAAGTATTCTATGTATGTTGCTAAAATATTTAAAATGAGTTTCTAGCAAAAGTTATTTTTAGCAAAAATAATGTAATAGTTTACATTATTCACAAAATAAGAGCCTGTCATGTGATCCCCACTTCCTACAAATGCCGAGAATACGGTTTGATAAAACGGGTTAATTTACAGAACGACAAAAGAATACGCAAAATCACCTGTGCGATGTCCATAATCGCGCTCTCGAGAAAAGTTGTCAGCGGATAAGAGAAATATACTTGTTAGTTAAGTATGATTTCTAACTGTCATCGTTTAATAACATTTTATTAATTTCGCCTCATTACACATTTAGAAGTTTATCGTATAGCAAAAAATATTTCCCATACAAGAACTAGTCCCGAATACAGCTTGTATGAAAAAGTAAATTAGATCTGTATTAAAACACTTATAGTAAGAAACAAGTAGTTCCATATTTGCCATTGGTCAAGTAGTCAACAGCCCGTCGACCAGTCATCAATAGTTTTTAATGTATACATTGTCTCAGAATGGTATGAATGAAAAAAACTTTTGAAGGGATTACTTTTTAGTATTGTCCCGCCTCGTATTATTGTAACCGCCCTACAATATATATTATATTTTGATTAAAATCGCCCTTGAATAAATCTATTAAGGTACAAGGTTTTCTTTTGCAAAAAAGTCACTTAACTCAAAATAATCGCAATTTTATTTTTGGAAATCAAAAACAAGACAATTTACAAATTAATATGTAAGTTTAAGTTTAAACCAGACTTTGACAATAAAGAGAGAGAACTGCCTTTGTAGATTAGTCTTGGGACTACCGTCCGTTTAGTTAATTTCCATATTTGATAATATTATTTTATTAGATTTTTAAGATTTACGAAAAAATACAAACTTTAATACCCTATAACTTCCCGACTTCAGCAAAATACAAAATGCGCCTTTGACTGCAGAAAATATTTTTTTGTTTAAATGTCTAGCCACTATATCTTCCATAATCGGCTTTAAGCAGTTGGTTTTTTTGTAATTGTTTTATTATATACATTTGATCCTAATGGTCTCTAGTGGCTTTTCCAATCATATAAAGTAGGTTAAATCCTGACATTTTAGATAAGATAAGATTTACCATTTTGCGTATTTTTCTTGGTGTCTTATCTTTTGTTTTCTTTACACTATTACATATGATAAGATTCAAAATAAATTTACTCTGAGAATTTGAACTAATTATTTACTTATGCTTTCAGATTATCTAGATTATGTACAGTGTCATGTCGAGATTTCTTAGCCCCCCCCCGCAAGATTCTTCTTCGGGGCGCCTTACATAATTTCTCCAAAAAAATAACAATATCAAAAAATGTCATAAATGTATTAACAAAAACCATAACAAAATAACTAAAAGGAACGAATAATATACATTTTCAGATTAATAGGTATAGGTAAAAAACACAAATCAAAAATTAACTAAATATTAAGAAATAATAACTATACTCTGGCTCAAGCAAATCTAAAAAATAATAAAAAACAAAGAGTACAAGAATCGTTTTCTTTGACGGTTGACTAGAGTTTTTTTGTTTTTGTATCGACTAGATATATTCTTATCAACTAGTCAATATTTTCTTCTCTAGAATTTTGGTGCTCTATTCAGATAGGACCTAAAGAACAAAGAGGACTTTGAGTCATAGTCGACCTAAGGACATTTTTAATTAATTTCAAGTTTGAAAATGATCTTTCCGATTGAGCTGAGGATACAGGAAGGACCAGAAATAATTGGAATGTAGAACACAGTTCTGGTATACTACTTAACAATAATTAATTTTTTTCGAAAATATAGTTTGTGAATTCACTAGTTTTATTAAGGCTTAAGGCTTTTAATGTTTTTATACAATAATGAATTAGCTGAGTTGCTAGTTAGGAAGTTAAATCATTTGAATATTTTTTTCCCCTAATAACTGAGCTTTTTCCAAAATGTCCGAGTCATTTAATTTAACCAATATTCGAGGATTTAGAATTAAAAATGTTGAATATACTGTTTTAAACGCAGTAAATGTTTTATCTAGCTGACTTACTATTACATCTAAATACGCATTAAGTACTGTCACTTCCAAATGTTTCATAGGGTTTATAGATTACATAATCTCACTATTATCATTTCCAATGTATCCGATGGTTGCAAAAATTGCGAAATTCGTGATTTTTTTGAACTATGGAAAAAATATTTTATTTGAATACCCTGTTTAATCTGGGGGCCCCTTAGTAGCCGCCCCCCCCCCGCGCGCCGCAGGCCCTGCGTGCCCTTTAAGCACGCCACTGATTATGTATTTTCAACTTGGGATTGAAAATCAAAAACTAAAACTACTTCGTAATGAACACCATTAATACCTTGTAGAAGTTAGTAGGCAGTCATTGACTAGTAATTCACAGTTTGACATAATTCACTTAGTAGTTTATATAAAAGATCCATTCTTCTAACAGTTTAATCTGTTCGACACATATTTTAATGACACCAGATTTCTCTAATATTCTGTTTTGTCCATTGTACCGGGTTTTTAGTTTCATTCAATTTTTACGCATCGTTTGAGTGGAAGTCTATTTTATTTATTTTGTTTTTCATGTTATCAATTTACACGTCTGTAGTCTTTTCGTTTAAAATTTGTATCGCCTTGTGTTTGTAGCATTTTTATCCATCATTTAAGAATTGCTTTTTCTGTGATGAAACATGTTTGTTGATAATTTACATAGTTTGTGATAAAATTATATATTGGATGTGATGATTTCAAACCCTCAATTAATTTCATGCTTTCAGATTCTAAGTTTATTAACTGGTATAAAGTGGCTTAGATCTTGTAAATTATTTTATCAATTAACTTTTAAAATATAAACTTTTATAGCCTAATGTTATAGAATTTCCTAAAAATATTACATCCGTTGGCTTTACCATGCGTATTGTTAAAAAAAATTATGGTATATCTTTTAAAGTTGTTATTCATATAAATGTTAATTTTTCTAAATAAGTAGTTGCAAACCAGTAAAAAGGTATCCTACAGTAGCTTTGTATATAGACTCCGGCATATTACAATTATCAGCTGTATATTAAGGTATCATATTATAAGGCTAATAATACTTAAGGTTGAGACAGTAAAAACAATATATAACAAACAGTTTTCTTAGAGGTAGTTTAAATGTATTCTTGACATGCATTTCCTACATGTTCTGTTATCTTTAGAGGTATTTGCACTTTTGCACAGAATTCTTCTATCCTGTTATGCTGTTACGTATATTTATGTATTATTATCATAAGATATGTCATTAAGTGCGGAAAGGAAATCTGTACACATGGCGACCGTTACTTGCAAGCAGAAAAGGGCACCGTTACGTTAAAAGCAACGCGTTATTGGTTTTATTTATTTGGCATAAAAGTAATGCATTATTCATTATCATTACCGAGCGGAGACAGTAAGGTGTTATTATATACCCTCAAGCTACGTTTCGCTAGTTTGCTTATTTACCTAATAATTAAAATTATACACTAAACAGAATAGCTACAAAACAAGATATTAATGCCCTGCCAGAAGGGTAATTTTACTAAGTTGCGGTAAAACCAAATCTGACTTAGAAGTTATTAAATTGATTACTAAAAAAAAAAATAAATGACCGTCTGATATTCTATATTCTATATTCTAATATACAAATCGCGAGGGCTGTGTAAACTAAATATTTAATTACTGATTGCTTATACCGGTTGATGATGCATGTTAGGCATGTGTTTGTATGCGCAGGTATTTTATATACAGCGTGTCCTAAGGAACCATCCCCTTCCTTTGTACAACAACTAGAAAGGGAATAGTGCCTTCTGATTCCATTGTATATTTTATTTTTATATGATCAAGAAACACGAGGAGATTTTCTGCGCCATGCGACCATACGAAAGTGTCGTCTACATATCTAAACTACGATTTTGGATTTAATGGGGAGGACTTTAAGGATTCCTTCTCAAAAGCTTTCATGAAGATATTAGCCTCTACTGGTGACAGCTTCGCTGCTCCTGAGGGCGTAAAAAAGTTCCTTAAAAGCAAAATAAGTTGATGTGAGACATGCCTCAATCAAACCCGAAAGTGATTTATCAATATTGTAATGGGGAAATATGTCTGATATTTTGTAAATTCGACCATTAATAAGTACATTTATTTATATTACTAAGATCAAAATACAAGAGTTTTAACCACACTACACCACAACTTGTTACGTTCTGGACGCGCGTTTCGCTAACCAAGTTAGCATCATCAGCAGATGATGCTAACTGATGAACAGTTTATATCATCTGCTGATGATGCTAACTTGAAACGCGCATCCAGAACGTAACAAGTTGTGGTTAGTGTGATTAGAACTCTTGTATTTTGATCTATCTTCCACCACAGGTTTCAGTGTTAGGACATATATTACTAAGATATATTTTGGATCTAATTAAATTGCTTTTAATTTCTCCACAAAATGAGTTTATAATATATGAATGTAAATTTCCTGTAAAATTGTTAAAAATATTGGAAAGATATTTACGGATTTTGTAAGTAGATGACCCTATTATGTATTCTAGGGTGTTCCTAGAATCGCGGGATACTTGAGCTGCTTGGACTTAACATCTTCTACTCCTCTCCTGAATGGTTAGATGCGTTTATAAGGCTGGTCATCGATCTATTTTATTGGTGGCTTGGAATAGTATCTATGTGTTGTCGTCTCAAAGTAGTATTTTCTCCACGTAATCTGTTTTGTCCGTGATGTCCACTGGAATAACCAAAATATCTATACTGTTGTTTAAAGATTTATAGCCGTTTTTTCCGCAACTGGGAGATTTGACTTAAATGACTGAGAATTTTTGATACTCTTCGCTTTTCATACTTTATTACATCAGCCTCTTCTGCTGTAAGTCTTCCAATTGTTACATCGACGAATGACTCTATGTCTTCTACGGCTCTACGGGTATGTACCTTAGTGTAATGGCGAAGTTTTAACCTTTGGGGAGGATGGATTGTTCTGCTTTAATAAGGGCTTTGGAGGACAGGTTTATTAGAGTGTTATGTGGCGGTTTTACTACTGGTTTGTGGTTGTTCAAAAGTCTTTTCAACTTTCTCTGATGTTTAATGATGAACTACTTGATGTTTCCTCACTGCTTGCGCATTGGTATAAGAGTTCTAAATATTTAATATTCAAGATTAAAAGCTATCTTTAAATGAATATCTAATAACTTAGGAGTATTTACATCCAAATAACGACGAGTGGCTTTTCCTTTCTCTTACTAAAGCGATGTTGGCTCGTTTATAATTGTTTCTTGCACTTCTTGATGTTATGTGGTGTTTCATCTGTAGAAATTTTGTTACTTCGGCTTCTGGAATCTAAGGAGAAAGGCTAGGTGGCAAAGTAGCTTTTTGTTGTTCCTGAGATCGCCAAAAGTTTTTGCATCTTTTTTTATTTATTCCCAGTACAAGTTAGCTAACATAGAACGAAATCTTTTACGGCCATGGTCAATGGCTAAGATCAAAATACAAGAGTTTTAACCACACTACACCACAACTTGTTACGTTCTGGACGCGCGTTTCGCTAACCAAGTTAGCATCATCAGCAGATGATGCTAACTGATGAACAGTTTATATCATCTGCTGATGATGCTAACTTGAAACGCGCATCCAGAACGTAACAAGTTGTGGTTAGTGTGATTAGAACTCTTGTATTTTGATCTATCTTCCACCACAGGTTCCAGTGTTAGGACATATATTACTAAGATATATTTTGGATCTAATTAGATTGCTTTTAATTTCTCCACAAAATGAGTTTATAATATATGAATGTATATTTCCTGTAAAATTGTTAAAAATATTGGAAAGATATTTACGGATTTTGTAAGTAGATGACCCTATTATGTATTCTAGGGTGTTCCTAGAATCACGGGATACTTGAGCTGCTTGGACTTAACATCTTCTACTCCTCTCCTGAATGGTTAGATGCGTTTATAAGGCTGGTCATCGATCTATTTTATTGGTGGCTTGGAATAGTATCTATGTGTTGTCGTCTCAAAGTAGTATTTTCTCCACGTAATCTGTTTTGTCCGTGATGTCCACTGGAAGAACCAAAATATCTATACTGTTGTTTAAAGATTTATAGCCGTTTTTTCCGCAACTGGGAGATTTGACTTAAACGACTGAGAATTTTTGATACTCTTCGCTTTTCATACTTTATTACATCAGCCTCTTCTGCTGTAAGTCTTCCAATTGTTACATCGACGAATGACTCTATGTCTTCTACGGCTCTACGGGTATGTACCTTAGTGTAATGGCGAAGTTTTAACCTTTGGGGAGGATGGATTGTTCTGCTTTAATAAGGGCTTTGGAGGACAGGTTTATTAGAGTGTTATGTGGCGGTTTTACTACTGGTTTGTGGTTGTTCAAAAGTCTTTTCAACTTTCTCTGATGTTTAATGATGAACTACTTGATGTTTCCTCACTGCTTGCGCATTGGTATAAGAGTTCTAAATATTTAATATTCAAGATTAAAAGCTATCTTTAAATGAATATCTAATAACTTAGGAGTATTTACATCCAAATAACGACGAGTGGCTTTTCCTTTCTCTTACTAAAGCGATGTTGGCTCGTTTATAATTGTTTCTTGCACTTCTTGATGTTATGTGGTGTTTCATCTGTAGAAATTTTAGTACTTCGGCTTCTGGAATCTAAGGAGAAAGGCTAGGTGGCAAAGTAGCTTTTTGTTGTTCCTGAGATCGCCAAAAGTTTTTGCATCTTTTTTTATTTATTCCCAGTACAAGTTAGCTAACATAGAACGAAATCTTTTACGGCCATGGTCAATTGAGAAATCCTGGTTCTTGGGATTAGAACGTGTTGGTTGACAAAATCCTTGTGATTTGTGATCAAAATTCTTTACAATTGGAAACAGAGAAACCGATTCAAGCTTTCAGAGAGAATGGAGATATTGCACTGAGGATACTAGAGAGTCAATTGGAAAATATAGTAATCCAACTCCACAAAATGAAACTAATGAGAAGTTACCGATATGAAGTGTAGTTTATTTATGCACGAAACCACAAACAAGATTGCAAGGTTAGTTCCCCGGTCCAACATACGAACAATCTCTAACACACTCAAAAGAAAATTGAATAATGTTTGCGATCGCCAAAGGATATTATTACTTTCCAAAAGAAAGAAGTATATGCAATTTTTTGCACCTATGGGTATCTCTATATTGGAAAAACTCGGCGATCCATATCCACTAGGCCTGGAACATGAAAGATACCTATATTAGAGAGAAACAAATTGTTCAATCTGCTGTATCTGAACATCAACAATCCGCTGGACATGTAAATATAAATTGACCAACATTCTTGCATCGGCTTTGGGATTCTGTAAACGGAAATCTAGAGGGTTTATTGAAATTTATAAGCATCCTAACAGTTTTAATAAAGATGCGGGATTCCGTCACACGTGGAAACTGATCGTATCACCGGGTCACTATAAATAGCCAGCCTGGGTTTTATCGAGCTCATTCAGTGTTCCGATCTCATGAAGTAAAGATCTCTGAAGATGCCTTGTGCAATTGAAGGCGAAACGTCAGAAAATGATTTCATTTTGGCACCTTCTAATCCCAACAATCATGGGTCTTTAATTGACCAAAACCGTGAAAGCTTTTGTTTCATGTTAGGTAAGATCTAAGGGAACGAAATCAAGAAGGATGACAAAAGTTTTGGTGATCTCAAAAACAACAAGAGGCAGCAACTTTGCCAACTAGCTTTTCTTCTTAGATGCCAATACGACTTACTACCAAAATTTCTACAAATAAAACACCATATACCTCAAGCAGTGTAAGGACTATCTACAAACGAGCTAGCATGGCATTAGTAAGAGAAAGGATAAAAGCCACTCGTGGTGATTTAGATATATACGTTTGTAAGTTATTAGTTAATTATTTGAAATTGACTTTTATACTTAAACATCAAATATTTAGAACTCTCGATGGCATTACCAATGCGCAAGCAGGAAGCATACACCAAGCGATTACCATTAAGCAGCAGAAACATTTTGAAGGATTTCTGAACTTCTGTCTTGCAAAGCTCTTACTGAAGCAGAACAAATCGATCTCTCCAACGGCCCGAACTTTGCCATTACACCAAGGGTCATACCCGTCTAAGCCACGATTAGAAGAAGTTGACGTAATAAGGTATGAAACAGGGAAGATCATTACAAATTCTGAGCCACATAAGTCGAATCTCTAAGAAAATGGCGATCAAAAGTTTTAACCACAATACAGATATTTTGGATGGACAAGGGGAATTGCTACCGTCATGTATAAACCCTGTTTCATGGACTTGGACTTGAATTAAAGAGTAATCCAAGTAGAAACGACTAACAAAGCCGAGAGATGAATAACCAACCTTATAAACGCATGCAACCTGCCAGCAGAGAAAAAATAGACGTTAAGGCCAAACAGCACAAGAATCTCGCGGTTCTACGGACTACCTAAAATACATAAGCTTAGTGTACCACTTCGACCTATCATCAATTAGATCCAAAAGATATCTTAATCAGTTTCGATGTAGCACCGATATATACGAATGTGCCTATTAATGATTTAATTTCCATAATATCAAACTTATTTCACCATTATACTCACTCTTTCACATTAACTTATTTTGTTTTTCAAGGGATTTTAATGAACAAACCTCACGAGGAGCCATGGGATCTCCAATGTCACCAGTGGTAGACAATATCTTCAGGAAAGCTTTGGAGTCGTCTCCGTTAAAGCCAAAATCGTGGTTCAGGTAATATAGACGACACATTTGTAATATAGCCGCATGGTCCAGAAAATCTCCTCATCTTTCTTGATCATCTGAATCAGCAACATCCTATTATAAAATTTACAATGGAAATTGAATAAGAAGGCACGATTCCCTTTCTGGATGTTCTTGTAGAAAGAATGGGTTATGGTTCCTTAGGACACTCTATATATAGAAAACCAACGGGTACAAACAAATACTAAATTTAAATTCACATCACCATCCGGCACAAAAGTAATCATTTATTGATTCTTTGGTTCATGACTCAAGCTTTAGAGGGAATAGATACTGCAGTGAGGGTATTAGACGTTCAATTAGAAAATATAGTAATCCAACTCTACGAAATAGAACTAATAATAATTTATCGATAGAAAATATAGTTCTTTTATTTATACACGGATCCACAGACAAGATTGCAACGTTACTTTGCCGATCCAACTTACGCACAATGTCAAGACACACAGAAAGAAATTGGATAATGGTAACGAACGCGAAAGGGCATTACTCCTTCCCAAATGGAAGGATTATATGCAATCTCTGTGTCCTGTCTATATTAGAGTAACTGGACGATCCATATTCACTAGGCTTAAGGAACATGAACAATGTATAAGTAAGAAGCAAATTGTAAAATCTGCTGTATCTAAACACCAACATTCTACCGAATATGTCATACATGTAAAAGAAACTAAAGTTCTTGCATCGGTCTCGGGATTCTAATGGAAACTTAAAGAAGTTATTGAAATTTATAAGCATCCTAACAATTTTAATAAAGATACGTGCTTTAGTCTACATCATACGTGGAAATCGATAGTTATACCGAGTTCGGTGAACGCAGGTTGGCTATAAATATCCGGTACAGGTCTCTCCGAGGTCACTCAGTGTTCCGATCTTGTTATGTAAAGATCCCTGAACATGAAATGTGCAGTCGAAGACGAAACGTCGGAAAGTGATTCCATTCTGACACAGTATAATTCCAAGAACCATGATATAATAAATCTCAACTGGTTCCTATTTTAAGTAAACAGTTGTTCTATGAGTTTTGTATCAGCATCCCTATGAAATTTTTATTGACATTTTCTCAATAAAGATCTAATCAAAGATATAAGATTAAAAAAAGCAAAAATCTAATATGGCTTTTAAACAATTCCCGTAAAATGAAGTATTCAAATAGATATTGTTTAGGTGTAAAAAGTGTAATATATACACATAATTTTGTTTCATGTTCATTATGTTATTTTATGAGAAATAAAATATACATAGGATTCACTTATCGTAAAATGAAATAATATTAATGTACTCAGGTTATTATTTTAAAATTATAGCGTTACTACCCATCTCCGTATGTAGGCTACACTAAACCAAACTGTTGAATTCGTTGGCTGGTTAGTTATTTTCTTGAATCATCTAGTATGTTGAAAATGGCTGGATCCATTGTCTCCGCATGTTACCACCTTGTAAGCCTTCTTTAGGGTCTACCATTTGCGAACTGCTAAATAATTTACTTTTGCGCTTGAATAGCTCTACTAGACAGCAAAATTGCATTTAATAATTTACATAGCTGATTAAAACTATTGCACTAAGATACTCCAAAGCAATTCCTTAGCGTCGACAGAATATTAATTTGATGACACTCGGCATCAGGCACCGCCGGAAATTTTCAAACGACTCAACTGAAATTTTCTTTTCAGTAAACAGGAATACTTCCGGAAATTACACTGTAATTAGATCGAGTATTTAATAAATTGTATTGTAAGTTATAAATCAATGATAAACATGAAATGGGCATAGTTAAGGTTTGCTAACAAAGTATAATTAAAAAATCAATAAAAAATGTCTCAAACGGTACAAAAGTATCAAGAAATTATGGTTCTTAGGATTAGACCGTCTCAAATTGGAATTTCTATCTGACGTTACGCCTGAGATCGTACGAGGTATCTTCATGGATCTTTGCTCCGCGAGATCTGAACACTAAATGCATAGTAATTTTAATTTGACGCAGTCTGATCCCAAGAACCATGATTTCTTAATTAACCAAAGTCGTGAAAGCTTTCGTTCTTTGTTATATAAAACAAATATATTCCAGTTGTACATACACCAAAGATACGCTATTTAACAAAACATTAGCTGGCCTGGCAGATCTTTTTCTCGGCCAGAAAATCTTGAATAGAATTGTATGACAGCACCTTATTATTTCATTTTCAGTTTCAGCAAGCATATTGATCACAGAAGGAGTATCCTGTAATACAATCGAAAGCAATGTCTTCTTGTAGGCCGCTTACGTGAAAAAATTATATTTTTGCTTTGCTACATATATCCTTTTCCGGTCAAGAAATATTAAATAAAACTGTGTGAAAGAACATTTATTTTTCAGTTTCACCACCAATATTACATGCTTTCGCCAACATCCCTATGGGTTGCAGCTGGAACTCTCCGGAGCACCAATAGGTAGCACCAGGTGTTATGCTTGGCTCGTGGAACTTTTCCACTTACATAGACGTTTTCGTTTTTGATTGTGTCACATCGATGATTTCTTAATTGAGATCTTACTGGATACAAGCCTGCCTGATGAGGGTAAAAACCCAGAAACCGATCGCAGGACCTTTGCTATATATATATATATATATATATATATATATATATATATATATATATATATATATATGTTTATAAAGGTTTGTAGAGCTTGCGATATCTTCAATATTTTGCTCTCATTTTTCGGTGAGATGTTATGTTTTATACATATATTTAAAACACTAAGTCAGATTTTTCAGCAAGTTCGTGAGAAAGTTGTACTGCAACAATTTACATGATTTATATATATATATATATATATATATATATATATATATATATATATATATATATATATATATATATATATATATATATATATATATATATATATATATATATATAGAAAGAGGAAGGTAATCTTGACGACCAACTGATAATACAGCAAAGAAATAATAGTGGGGGTTGGAAAAGTGTATGTTCCAAAGTTAAATTTTATACATAGAAAAAAATTAAGTACACACAAAACTAATAAATATATATAACTGTACATTATGGATATAAATAAAAAACATAAATTGCAAATAAATAATTATATCGAATTTTGATTAGATTTAGATCGTTGAAACTGATTCAAACGAAATTGAAACTAGTGTGATGGTTGGTATTATTATTATTCTTATTATCTAAGGTTAAAAGATTGTAGATGAGTAAATCTAAGATTAAATATATTGTACTTAATCTAAGGAGTAAATGGCACTAAGATCTTCATTATTAATAAAAAAATCAGACGTGCAGGTCTATTTGTAATTTGTAGCAACTTTGGGATTTTAAATGGAATTTCCTGTGCATTACTTTATTTTTAGGTTCCACGTTAGATTTTGTGTAAGTTTTACTAAGTCCGTTTAATACCTATACACACGACACACATTTCATAGGGAGTGTCCGAAAAACGTGTTTATATTTACATTTTCGATAAACAGTCATTAATCACTTCTTTTAAAGAAACACCCTGCATGTCTATTGTAAAACCAATAATTAAATCGTAAAAATGCCAATATAAATGGATGGAGTTCCTTTACCTATTTTTTTGCCGTTTTTTACTAACGAAAGTTTTTAATGATAAGATATTAACATTTGTCACTTACATACAGAACCGGTGCTGGAAATTGGATTTTTTACCAATGGGAACACCAAGCTTGTATTTGCAATTTACCGTTTTACTATACCAAGAGTAGCACGGGAAACGTGAAAATGTATATGTTACAAACCGGAACGGATTAATTTAATGTTTTCGTCGTTTCGGTCCATTTCCAGCCCTGTTCAAAACTAATCACAGTGCACAATAATCTGGTGACAACATGTAGACTTTTTACAAAAAGTAATAAACATGAAAAATCTTATAAAATATTAAAACGTCGATATTTTACATTATTTGTTTTAAACTTACAGTATCAAAGAATTTAAGCGGTAACCTGTACAAAATGTAATCCACGTTTGCCGTCAATGGCCGAACGGAAATTTAGGAAAATCAAGAGAAATTACCTATGATGACATAAATACACTTAGGAACAAAATACATGCAATAACTGAAGATTAAATAAATTAAATAAACACCTTAGGTTACTTTAAGCCTATCCGCATGTATCGATATCTAGTGCCTACAAAAGCACAAGATGCGCGTATTCAAAGTAGACCTCTGAAACTCGTAGAATTTTGTCAGAATATTTCAAAATATAGGAAAATCTCGAGTTTTTCGGGGGTTCATTTTTTTAGGAACTCGACATATTCTAGGCTGCAACTAGACTGCACCAATAAAACCAAAATGATTAACAGCACTCAACGTCATTGAGGTCTACTTCGATACATCTACTTCGAGGCCAAAACATTCCTCATGATATTAATTCATGTCTAATTGCTCACTTTTTTCAAAGTCTGGCAAAACCAATATTCCTAGATAGAAACTTATTATGTAGTCGTGTCTTTTCTTGCAGTAACTTTAAATCAGCTTATAATGTTTGTAGGCATCATATGGATAGGATAGATTGCGCTCTGCGTTGAATAGTCGTCTGCCCTTCGCTCCTGCAAAATTTTGTCGATTTTGGTGATTTTTTAAAGTTGTTAAAGTTAGGAAAGTGTGTGAACAGTGATTTAGGGGTAACTATTATCACAGAACATATCCAGTAAAATGGGTAGTAATAAGGACCCTACAACCCTTAAAGATATGAATGCACGTGTGGAACTAATTACAGCGGATTTCAACGATGGCCTGCGCGCGCTTCGTGAAGAGTTTGTAAAGTTTACCAAAACATCTACAAAGAAACCCGATGATCCCAGTGAAAACAATAAATTCATGGAACAGCCAAAGCAGCTTCAGGACAGTATTAACTCATCCCTTCAGGATTTGGCTAAGGACGTTAGTGAAAACATCTCTTTATGTTCTACAGCTCAAGGTAAAAAATACCGAAATGAAACACAACGCGCATTGTATTGTAGTTCATGGTCTACGAGACCAGAAATCCAATTTGTATTTAGCATCAGTAAAATTTTTTCGCGATAAGTTAAACATTCCAATGGATAAGTCCGATATTTCTTATTGCTATCGGCTCGGTAAACATGACCCAGCAAAAAACAGTTCCAAATCAAGACCGGTGGTAATTCAGTTCTGTAGACGGTGGTCCCGTGACATGGTCTTTAATAATAAAAAAAAACTCAAAAAATCCGGAATTGTTATAACTGAATTACTAACATCGGAAAATCTAAATCTTTATAAAGCTGCCCGGGAGTTCTTTAAAAAACATGCGTGGACTTAACGGTTTAGTGTATGTTGAGGTTATTGGTAATCGCCGGCTTGTTAAATGTGAAACGAAATTGATTTGAGTGCACTAATCGGTGGACAAAATAATACTGAAATTTAGGATAATAAACATATACGGTCAGTATTATATCTCCTTTACAGTTAAATAAAAATGCAACTGTATTGGAATAAAAATGTATCTGGTATCAAAAAATAATCATAAAAACGTTAACATTGTGTATATTGACCTATATATAAATATTTATATATACAAAATTTTTGAATTTTTTGTAGCTGTATCTCTTTAGTCACAATATAAAATGATTTGTATAACATATTTGTAACTACACAAAGCGTTGAATATTTATCTCGTCTTTTTTTTGTGTACGTATAACTATACTATTTTATAAACAAGTTTTGAAAAAAGAATTTCATCAAGAAATGGCTTTATTTATATAATCACCAATACAAATACGTAAATTGCAGCTTCATACATTAACTATTGGATACTTAATAATAAATAATCACATCTTCCGATTTTGCTATTTACATATAAAGCTTAACTTCAAAAATAACTTTTAAATAATCAATGATCTACTAATGGGAAATAAGCACAAACGTATTATTAAAAAATAATTTTTAAAATTGGGATATTGACCTCTGTAAATAAATATGTACATTGATATTAATCCCTTATTTTGCTTAGCGTTATTTTTAGTCACAATGTAAAATTAATTCTTTAATATTTGCAACTAACTGCCAAAAAAATTAAGTAAGTATTCGATTTTTGTGTTCGTATACCTATTAGTTTATAACAAGTATTCTAATAAATGTTAGTGTTCCCTAACTATGTATATAATCATAAATATAAATAGGTACAAAAAGTGCTATTTTTCAAAAAATTAGCGATTTTATTTAATGTTAAGTGTTGACATTTTCCGTTTTGTATTACTTATTTACTTATGTATAGCTATTTGCATATGTATATCAAAATTATTCTTTAAAAATGCCCTCTTCTGTTAAACAATTAAAACACTAATAGGAAATGAGCGCCAACATATTTAAAAAATATTTGTAAGTAAATTTGTGTAAAAATGTCTCGCTATTTTGTATTCAGAACCTTGATTAATCAAATATTTTTTCGTATGTATTAATTTTTGAACAGGTATTGTAGGAAGAATATTTTATCTAGAAATGGTTTTACTCTTATTATTGTATATGTATATGGTTAGTACAGGTAGGAGGGTGCAATATTTTTCTTATAACTGTTTCATACAATAACGAAAAATCACATTTTCCGATTAGGTTTTGCTATTTGCATAAATATAAATTTATAGGTACTTATTATTAACTCAGGGGCAACATGCATGTAACGCATTTTTTTTGTGCTCTTTTTTTTGTATTTATATCGATTCACTACTTAGCGCTAGGATTTTTTTTGAGAGAGTTTATCCTAATAATTTAATATATATTATATTTTGGTCGGTCGACTGTACTTTGGCAGACCATCATCTTAATTTCGTTGGCTGCTCAGTTGATATATTTTTCGCCTCCATTTTTTTTCTTTCTTCTTTATTTTGTTTTCAATGTTTTTTCACATATTATTTACGCTAATGGCTATGATATTATTATGATCACTGAGACGTGGCTAACTGAATAAATAATTATATAAAAAAATCTTTACATTACGAACACATACTATTCAATTTTCCTATTACCCAGTCATTAGAACATTTATTTATAAAAATTAAAATAAGTTATAAAGTTTTTGTACTTGGTAATTTTTACAGGCCTCCACACTCCTACACTCGTCAACAACATTATCTCAGATTTTGACAATATTTTAAGTGACATTTTTCCAAGCGCAGCCTTACTTTTATGTGTGGGAGATTTTAATGTAAATTTTTTTAATCTGAACAACCCGGTTCTAAGCACTTTCGAATCATTTGGTTTTACACAGGTTTTAGAGGATCCCACTAGGATTACAGAGGAAACTAGCACACTAATCGATCATATCTTTATAAATAATATCGACTTCATGGAGAAGTCAGGTATAATCTCTTCCGAAGATGTTTCCAATCATAACCTGGTATATATTCAATTAAATTTCAAAATCAAGAAGCCCCCACCCAAAACTATTAAATATCGTTGTTTTAAAAATTTTAATCATGAACAATTTTATAACGATTTGAATAAGTTACAATGGCATCATCTTTTTACAGAATATAATTTAGATAATAAAATAACAATTTTCAACAAATACATTATTAATCTATTTGACAAACATGCACCAATTAGAAACGCTCGGGTTACCAAACCTAAAACTCCTTGGTTAACTGAAGAAATTAAACATTTAAAAAAACTAAGAGATAAAACCTGGCAAAAATATAAAAAATATAGAACTGATGAAAATCGAATTTACTACAAAACACTTAGAAATTGGGTAGTGAGCGCTATAAGAACGTCAAAAAAATACTATTTCATCAATATTACTAGACAAAATAATCCCTCTTTAACATAGAGAACCCTAAAAGACCTGAGTATCCGTAATAATTTATCAAACACACTTCCTACCAATCTTTCCAATCCAGAAAATATTAATACATATTTTGCTTCCTTTTTACAAAACATTTCAAACAAATGTAATAACAAAATTACTTTTTACAACAATAATATTTTTAACCCACAAAATATATTTAGTTTTTCATTAGCCGATATAAATGATATACAGGAGTGCTTAAATATTAGAAAGACGAATGCAGAAGGTGTTGATAATATTAATATGAAAATGCTAAAACTCTGTAGTCCACATATAGATCATATTATTTTACATATTATTAATAGCATAATTGAAGACAGCTATAAACCTGAGTTATGGAAAATTGCACTGGGAAAACTCCTTGCAAAAATAAGCCAACCCCAAAGCTATTCTGACATAAGAATTATAAGTATTTTGCCCACTATATATAAAGTTTTAGAAAGAATTTTATACAATGAAATGTTTAAGTATTTTACGGACCGAAAAATAATACCCGATTCTCAAAAGGGTTTTCGCAGACATTTTTCTACTGCGTCCGCACTAACTGCAGTTTTGGATGATATAATAAGGGCTAATGATCAAGGAATGGTAAGTGTACTTGTTCTGCTTGATTTCTCAAAAGCGTTCGACACTCTAGATCATAAACTTTTATGTGCTAAACTAAAATATTATGGTTTGGACAATAACTAGGTAAATCTTATTAACTCATTTTTAAACAACCGATATCAAAAAATTTGCTATCAAAATATACAATCTAGTAGTATACGTATACATTCTGGAGTTCCTCAAGGGTCTATTTTGTCTCCCTTACTTTTCATTATTTATACTATAGACATAATAACGTCCTCCACCTTCTGCAGAACTCAAGCTTATGCAGACGGTACACAACTGTATTATTCTTTTCGTCACACAAACATTCCAGAAGCCAGTCAGAATATAAATACAGACTTAGAAACTATAAAATCACTTTCATAGGAACACCATCTAAAACTTAACTCTGAAAAGTCTAAAGTTATTTGTTTGGGTACAAAAAATAAAAGAGATATTGTTAAAGAAAACTTGACTTGAAAATTAGTAATGTCCCCCTAAAGTTTGTGTCTTGTGCCCGGAATTTGGGGTTGCTTATTGATAAGGATTTGAGATTCTGTGAACACGTAAAAAACACTGTTAAAAACTTTAATTTAAAAAAACGGCTTTGTGAATCTCTGGTTCTCTCCAATTTTACATATTGTGATTTTATTTATGGTTCTTGCCCTTATGAAGCAGATAAATATAGAATACAGAATGTTCAAAATGTTTAATATTCGTAAATATGATCATATTTCAGAAAACATCTCAGAATGCAACTGGCTTAATATGAGTAACCGTAGAACACATCACTTGGGAAATTTTGTACATAAACTTTTAAATACCACACAGAACTCTAATATTTTGCATTGAAATTTGTTTGTCGGCGCCACGTTCGTGACAGGAATATCAGGTTCAAAAACAAATTTACAGTGCCTCAGCATAAAACAGTCATTTTTAGGAGAGGTTTTTCGTATAATTCTATTAACTTATACAACTCTATGCCAATTTAAGTGTTATAATATTAATAAATTCAAATACAAACTACGAAATCACCTATTCAATGAGCAGTTAAATAATAGGTAAGAATGTGTATCAACTGTGTACATTTTGCAGCAGTGAGGGTGTCTGCCAATGTAAGTTTTTGATTTATACAAACTCTGTTTTTAATGAACTCTTGTAATTTTTTTTTGTTATAGTTTAACAATCTATCTTGGTAGAAACAAATCTAAATTGCATAAATAATCATTATAAAGACATTTAGTATGTCATTTAAGCATACAATTAATATAGATTTAGTATACTAGAGATGTTTGACGGACTCATCCTTGGTTGAGTGGGAGTAGCCAAAAGGCTAGACTTCGCCGGGATGTGTTCTACTTCCATCTCTTATAAAACTTCTCTTATACATAGTTGTTTATTTTCTTCATTATCTGTTTAGTTATTTTTTTTTGGAAATAAAAGCCATTTATTATTGTTATTATTATTATTATTATTATTATTATTATTATATTTTTTAGGCCAACCATATTGGATCTTGCCTTATTAAATATTGTTTTCCGATAAGGATCCCAATATGATAAAAGTTTCTGATCCCAGTATGCTTCGTAAGAGCATGAGTGTTATTCCTAAAAGTTCCTTCTCAGAAATGGTATAGACTAAATGACCCGTACCTCTGTGAAATACCAAAAGTAAATTTCTACTAGATTGTACTTTTAAACAAAATGTTTAAAAGACTCACAAAATATCGACGTCGTCATACTACCTTTTGGTGACATTTTTACCACGGATCAATGAGGCAAGTTATCTGAAAATGCAGGTTTTAAACGCTTTCCCCTTAACAAGATCATGCGAGGAATTGAGTTGCCTAATTCATTGCACCACAATCACATTTTCAGCGTGCTTCGTGGCCACTATATGGAATTATTCTTGTTCTTTCGAAGCCATTCGTTCCACATATCAGCACATGAAATTCTAAAAATGAATCTCGTTTTGTTTTCCGATACATCTAATGTACAATCGAATCTGCAATACCCTGTATATTATGGTGTAATTACAGGTTTTATTTTCATTTTCAGATTCCAGTAAACAAACTCTGAAACAGTAGTGGGTAAAGGTGGGTAGGTTAGGTTAATAAATAATAAATAATTAATTTATAAAACTAATAACGCATTATTTTATAAAACACCCCTTTCGTTAAATGCCAAAAATAGAATAACTCGTATATTACCTAGGCTTCTAGAGAAAACACCAACAATGAAAACTATTCATTTTTAATTGCATCTAAGTAGTCAATAAAAATTAATTATGTCCTTTAATATTTTCCTCCATAAAAAGAAGATTTTTATTATAGGGATTGGATTTAAATATTTTATTAAGCCACCATATGTTTTGTCATATACGGTTCGCACTAAAAACTTGCCAGTCTATCTCTGTTTAGCAAATGATTTTTGTGCAAAATGTCAAGTCAGTTTGGTAATTAGTTTTTTTAAACATTTCATTAGGCCGCCATTATGATTTTATACAAAAATTTTACCAGTTTATCCCTATATCACACTGTATATTTGACTAAATTCAAAGTCCATTCAACGTACTTATAAAAATCATTTTTGTTTTTTATTTCTTATGCTATTTTACCGCCTCCTTAAATTATACCACCAAGGACTAATAATCCCCCTTAAATATGACGCTGGCTCCGAACCAAAACTCCAGAAGGCGCATGTTAGTTCCATTCGGAATTGCCAGGGTTTAACTGACTCGAATGTGGATAGCAACGCTTATAAGTTTCACGAAGTACATTATAATTTCTAGACCACTCTAGTATGAATTTTACTTGCAAATTTGAGAGCACGGCTTAACAAAATCTGTGCACGCAATCGGCTTTGAATCTGCTATACACAGATCGCTACACTTATATGTAAACCTTTTTTTTTCACTTTGCCATTGTAGCTGTTTCACAAAAGCAAGCATTTGCACTGCCAGCCGTGTTCCCAAAAACGTTCCGAGAGATAACAACGTGTGTATTTTATATGAAGCGTTCTTGTGGAGATAGCACTTTCCAGGGAGTTCTGTACAGTATTTACTTACCGTGTTTCGAGTTGTGAAAGGCAGAAATAAATAAAATTTTAGAAAACAAAAACTCTAAAACAGTCATGGGTAAAGCTGGGTAGGTTAGGTTAATAAATAATAAATAATTTATTTATAAAACTAATAACACATTATTTTATAAAACACTCCTTACCTTAAATGCCAAAAATAGAATAACCCGTATATTACCTAGGCTTCTAGAGAAAACAACAACACTGAAAACAGAAAATAAAATAGATAAATTGGGCTTTACCCGTAACTTTTTTAATATGTTTATTATTATTATTAATATTATTATTCATTTTTCATAACATCAAAGTAGTCAATAAAAATTAATTATGTCCTTTAATATTTTCCTCCATAAAAAGATTTTTATTCCTGGAATTAAATATTTTATAAAGACACCATATTGTTTTGCTATATATGATTCGCACTAAAAACTTGCCAGGCTATCTCTGTTTAGCAATGATTTTTGTGCTAAATGTCAAGTCAATTTGGTAATTAGTTTTTTTAAACATTTCATTAGGACGCCATTATGATTTTATACAAAAATTTTACCAGTTTATCCCTATATCACACTGTATATTTAACTAAATTTTGAAGTCCATTCAACAATTTGTTTCTTAACAATTTAACAAGAGTCATATCCTTGATTTTTGCACAAAAGTCAATTGCGGCCGCGTACAGACAGACTGACAGAGGGACCCTAAAATACAAGGATCTACAAAGATCTAGGAGGGTGATTTTCTCAAAATTACAATACTTCCCTTTTACGAGGAAAGTGAAAACATTATCTTTAGCCTGGTTATATAATACGTCTTTAGACATTTAGACATGTCCTGAATATCAGAAGCCTAATGGTTTTCATAACAAACTGACCTTTCTCTGTAAAAAAATGAATTGGTCCTTTGTTATAGAAATTTAAGAGACATTTTGGCTTCGTTTTAGTCTTAAACTTAAGAGAATACTAACATTGAAATAGTAGACTAGGGCAAAATTTTACAACTTAGTTTGAAAATAAATTATTTAAGCGTTAATGGTTATTAGATTTTTTCGACAGACAATAGAGAACACACTTAAAAACCTTTAGTAAAATGTCATATAATTACTTGACTTTGATCGATCGGCCAGTTTTAAGAGTAGCCCCATCATTGTCAAGAGTTTAGTAATATGCAGGGTGGTCCACTACATTCGACGCGGTCTCTAGGTGCTAAAGGGTAATTATATATTTAAATAGAAGTTGGAGAATGTATGCAGATCGAATAGGGCTACAAATTAAAATTATTTGGAGATATACAGAGTGTGTCATAAAAACACGGCATATTAAAGGTATATTTTTGAAGCTGAATTACGTCAATTGTATTACATATTTAAATTATCCAATAAAAGTTGGGACAAATTTATTAATTGCTACCTGCGCCAATAATCTCTAATTTTGTTTAGGCCATCAGTATAAAAACGTTGTATCATTCCATATTCAATGGGGCGTGAAAAATCAGTGGTATATCGTGTATATTTACACCAGGGACGAGTATATTAGGCCAGCTTTAAATGTTTGAATGGTTTATTTATAATGAATATAAACCGTTTAGCGGTTTATCTTATAATTTATTGCAACCTTTCAACTCTTTAAAACCACCCCTTGTGATAAAAAGTAGCCACCATGTTTATTTAAAATTGATAATTAAAATTATTATCTTTGAAGGAAAAAATTAAAATATTTTAAGTACATAATAAGAGAATGTTTTATTATTGAAATAGAATTTTAATTATTCATCCAAACTATCATCGCTCTCGACCTCCTCCAGGAGCCTGTACTCCACGTCGCATTACAAAAAAAAAATTCAGTTTTTCGGCAGTTACAAGTTCCACCGCATCCTGTTTTGCAACTGAAAAATATCGTTTTGAGGAGCTTTTGTGGCGCAGGCTGATTAAACATTTTTATTGCTTGTAAAGACCCTTCATTATTAACTCATCCCACAGTATGAATATTTGGTGTGGCTGAAACCTGCATTTAAAAGTCAACTCTTCGTGCTCACACAGAGCGTACACTGTTGGGATGAGAAATGACAGTTTTATAGCATTGTTTTTGGAGGTTGACTTAATGAAGGACTCATAAGACATGTCCTCAAGGAATGCTAACAAGTTTTCGATACCGCTTAATTTATTTAACTGTATCTCTTTAGAAGATACGTACAATAATATGGTGAAATATTTACTAGCTCTAAAATTTTATCCAGCTTTGAATTACTATTATAAAATATCTCCACTATATGTCTCAATGTTGAAGCGCACCTAGTGAAACAATGTGAAAAAAAGACCAATTTTGCATTGTTTGGATAATCCAATTCAAAACTTTTCGACGAATATACTTTTTTGCTTCCCTAGTTTTAGAAAATAAAATTCTTCATTGATTTTTTGTATGTCAGTCAAAATAACTAAGATATCCACATCTTCCGCTACTATAAATTTTTTTAATGTCGAGTCATCCTGCTTAGCTATCTCGACTATGAACTCGTCTCCCCTTTTCCTTGCAATCCTTCAATAAGATATTCTATACATATGCTTTTATTTTCGTAGTTCGATAAAAATTTTTCTTGGTTAATAATTACTGGTATCTGTTTTGTAAACTCGTATTCTTTGCAAGCATCTTTCTGCCATCGATGGTTTCATTGGTTTCTTCTGCAGCTTTAGTACTCTCTAAATCATAGGGATCAGAACCATTAAATGTATTATTGCCGAAATTTCTTTCTCATAATTACAATCTCTTTGCCTTTTTATTCTATATAGTATCATACCTTCGTCAACGATCTATAAAGGAGTTTCTT
Source organism: Kuschelorhynchus macadamiae (assembly GCA_030620095.1). Classification (NCBI taxonomy): domain Eukaryota; kingdom Metazoa; phylum Arthropoda; class Insecta; order Coleoptera; family Curculionidae; genus Kuschelorhynchus; species Kuschelorhynchus macadamiae. The sequence continues at coordinate 377,482 of JAUTXW010003691.1, read as the reverse complement.
CATTAAAGTTAATTTCAAGTGTTTAAAATAGTAAATATAATAAAGGTTTTGTCGATCAACTCATCCTCACGTCGTCAACAAAGAAAGTGCATAAAGTTCTAATTCAAATACAAGTAGGACCCTAATTCTTTATCACCTTTCTTCGTAATGCTTACTGTTCTTGTCAGGTTTCGTGGTTCGAACTATACAATATATATCCTTATATACACACAAAATCCACAGCGTCCGTCAACAGATGTTCAACGCCTGATCAGTATCCGTGTCCTTTCTTCTCCTACCTGTGTTATATATATATATATATATATATATATATATATATATATATATATATATATATATATATATATATATATATATATATATATATATATATATATATATATATATATATATATATATATATATATATATATATATATATATATATATATATATATATATATATATATATATATATATATATATATATATATATATATATATATATATATATATATATATATATATATATATATATATATATATATATATATATATATATATATATATATATATATCACCTGAATGCAGAACTAGTCTATGTCACAAAATGTTAATTTTACAAGGGAGCATTCTTTTGTTTTTTTACTTAAATATTATAAAATTTTACTATCAGATAATTGTATGACTATATTTTAATCGTTAGTTTTCCTATGCTTTGTGCTTTCACGATGAAAGCCACGTTTTAGAAAAAAACATGGACATAGAATAGTAAAATCTAAGGTGATGTAGTCTATGTCCCAATTTGGACATAGGATATTGTCTCATAAACGTATTTAGGCTAGTTCTGCTTGATATTTAATATTATAATTTATGAATTCAAGACTGTTGTGACTGGTATAGGTAGATATTTTACAAACAAAAACAGTGCCTATATAACTCATATAACTTATATTACATTTTTTACCATCTTTTTTCTTTACACATTTCTGAAAAGACAGCTGAACAATACTTTTCAAGGCATAAAAGAAAAAATATGATTACTGTTAAAACATCGGATGAAAAATAGATCAAAATACACACTTAGAGCTTAAAGTAAACAACCATGAGTATCTTCAATTATCACTATCTGAATCTTGAGGACCTGCTTTTTTCTCGTCATAAGGTAGATTCTTGAAAAAGTCATGATATTGACTTGGAATTACTTTTTTCTCGCAAAGAAATTGCAGATGGTCGAATTTCTTCTTTGCTAATGGAATTCTTCCAGTAAAGTTTGGTTTCAGCTCAATATCTTCTATGTCAATTTGGATTTGCTTTCTACCCTTTTTAATCAAGTTAATTTTCGTAAATTCAGCTTCCTCGAAACTGTATTTAAACAAACACATATTAGGATAGTCTGGAGAGGTTTGTAGAATTAGTAATTTGTTCCAGTAAACTTTCTCATTATTTTCACCCTTGTCCCAATTGATGGTGGTTTTTGCTTGGAGATCTTTTAAATCAAATACATCCTCTTGCTCGATTTCAACGACATTATAAGGGTTATTCTTCTTTGCAGTTCTGACGACTGTATACCACTGATCAGGAAAATAGACTGGGATATTACGGGATGCTCTCTCGATAACACTATGAATACAGTCTCCCTCGTTTTGAGTATGGCCTCGTTCTAGAAAATTATGACAAATTGTTACCTTATATAACTGAGAAATGTAACTGTATAGCGAAAATAAAAATTTATTTCTATTCTGTCCGGCACAGTTGTCAGAAAAAAATGAAAACTCCTGCACTCCTTGTTCGATATGATGCTTTACAAAATGCAATAGGCAACTGCCAATTTCACAAGAACCCCTCTTGGCAATGGTCTCGTACCACATATAACAATAGCCTTCCTTACTACCCAGATTAAAAATAGTAAAGTTATAGGTTGATAGTTTCAACTTATAATACGCTAATCCAACGTGTGACTTTGGGACTGGAAGTACTTGCTGTAAATCGAAAACTGCACAACAAATCTGTCGATTGCTTTCAGCTCTTATTTTTTCTGCATCTTTCAATTGTCTGGCTAAGGTCTTGTTTCTCAAATGGAGTTGATAGGTTTCTTCTTTTGCTAATTTTTCTTCACTGGATGATTGTTCGTAGCCGTGGCATATATCGCACAAGTCTTTCTTGGGCCGAAAAAACGACATATTAAAATCTGTATTGAAGACTTCCCTGTACATACTTTCAGTTGCTACTTCGGTGATCTGCCTATCAGCACAGTATTCCTGATATAGAGAATACATTTTGGAAATATTCTGAGATGCAGGTAAGTACAAGCGGGATGTATTTTTCCTGCAGTAGTGACTTTCAATTGTCTGAAATGAATTTATATGCTCTCGAACTGATTCCTTGACAGCTTCACTGAGTAACGAGTTTTTACATGCCTTTCCTCTTCTATCTCCGGAAACCACACCAGTTGAGCCAGTTTTGTCAAACACAGTTTTAACAACCTGTCCACTTATACTTTTATATTTAAAAAGAAAAAGAAAAATCTTACATACAGGCACTTTGATATTGTCTTTGATGAAACAATAATCACACGTGAACGTTCGCCTACTCTGATGTTCTGGGGAAGGTGAATCTCCATTTCTTTCTTGAGCAATAGTTACCTTCTTTCTTATGGTCCTTGTCCTTTCTTTATTTTTCCTTTGCACCAACTTTGAAATGAAATCTCGCTGTCTGTTGACATCTCCTAGATTCCAATAATGACTAAATATCGCTTGTCTCTCGTCTTCAGAAAACTTTTTGTTACATTTCATTCTACAATGACATGGATCTTTCATTTTGCGGGATGGTTGAAGTTTATCTTTCCAGGATTTATATTCTTTGCCACCATTTCGAGATGCCTTTATTACATTTCTTCTCCAAGCAATTGGATTTCTCTTCCTTCTGCGTGACTTTCTTGTTGAAACTCCTTCTTGATCAAGTTCTTTATCGGACAAAACAAATTCAGGATCTTTTTCGTCGTTATCGGTAGCATAAGGGTCAGATTCGGAAGACGACAAGTTGTACAAATCATTTTCCAAATTCATAGTAACCGATTTTCTACTTCCAGGACTGCTTGGACCATTCATCGGCGGTACGTCGGCGTCGGCGTCGCGATATACAATCGACTTGACACTATTACCTTCTTCATTGTCATTTGCTTCGTTGAAAAATAGTTCTGCTAGTCTTTTTGTTGATGCCCCATGATCAAATGAACTAGAGTTGAAGTATGTTAATGTTTCCTTCATTTGTAGCCCAGGTGGTGGTTCTAGATTGGCCGAATCCATTAACATGATGGCATGTTTGGGAGGCTTTACAGCATTATTGTCAATTATTAGAGCTTTATCTGGAACAAAAATGTTGTTGCGATTACACTTTCCTAAATTATATTCACTCGAAGGGGCTAAGTATAAGCGTTGATTGAGTAATAGGGGGAAGATACCCCACCTTATGGAAAAAAATGAGATAGGAACAATTTTTGTCACGCGCCACGATTATTTGCATGGGCATTAGGTATCTTCCCCGCTAATATTCAATCAACGGTATAAGATAAAAATAAAATAAATAGAACACTTACCGTGTTTCACATTAGCAGATTCCATCAAAGTAAGATCCTGTGTGGAGGGCTCCATATTACCCTTGACAGCTAAAGTTAGATGAGAAATTCAAAAATTAAAAAAAAAAAACAATGAAAATAAATTTGTTCCTTACTTTCGTTATTGTCTTGGTTATTGTTTATAACAACTAAATTGAGTATTTTTGCAGTTCTTGAATTCTTCTCCATTTTTTGGGTCAACAAAAGTAGTCTTTTATAGAGAGAGTCTAAACCAGTCTCATCGAACAAAACTATGTGAATAAGCCAATGTCCACAAACTACTATTCTATGTCCACCAAAAATAGTGCAGAACTAGTCTATGTCCACCTAACTACTATCCTATATCCACCATAAATAGTGCAGAACTAGTCTATGTCCACCTAGCTGGAGAAGATGCGATGCGTTCCCTGCGGCGCTCGGAGATAGACTAATTTTGCATTAAAATCAATTCGCTACTGCACATAGGCTAGTTCCAGATGTGACCGATAGAAAGCACTAGTTGTAAAGATGGACATATAATACTTCTGCATTCAATAATATGGAGCTTTTACTTTCACATAGGCTTAAAACCTGAAATTAGCCAAAAATGGACATAGGCTAGTTCTGCATTCAGGTGACGATATATATATATATATATATATATATATATATATATATATATATATATATATATATATATATATATATATATATATATATATATATATATATATATATATATATATATATATATATATATATATATATATATATATATATATATATATATATATATATATATATATATATATATATATATATATATATATATATATATATATACATGTATCGAAAATAGGTTTCTGGACCTTTAATGTATATTCAGTACATCAATTTTATTGACTATTGTGGTCCTAATTTTTTATTTATTTTTTTATTTATAAAACGAACCCTTAGTTTTATATATAAGTTTCGGTAAGTTTTTGCCTTCATCTGTGGTTTTAAAATAATATTTTTTTTTAACAAAGGGCATATAAATGTTTTGAAACATAGATAATAAAATTAAATTTACTTTTTCACTTACCTAAGAAGGTAATCTGCGAAGCATCATAATAATATATAATAATATAGATACAAAGAAACAAAACATTCATAACAAACTCTCTGGCATAGTATAGGACATTTAGTGTTAAAACATCACATACATTAAACATATTTAAAAGCTAAAATTCCATTGGCTTCCATTTTGTTATAGCACAAATGGTAATGGAAGATTTGGGAGAGAATGTTATTAAAAAATTAAACTTCAAATTACCATTCTTTTTTAGGTACCTGGATGATTGCCTAAAGGCAATACCTAAAGATAAATGTCTTTATATTCTAAACTGACTTAACAACTTCCACGAAAAGCTACAATTTACCAACCCTAAACTAATTTTAGAATTTTTTTTTAGACATGACGTTGCACAATACAAATAATAAAATTGAAACTGAATGGTGCCCAAAAAGAATGGTCAGGCAGATACATTAATTTCCATTCACGACACCCGAAATGCAAAAAAAAAATAGTAATAATTGGCCTAGCTGACTGGGCAATAAAATTAAGTGTCACCAAATATCAAACGATATCAATTCAAAAAGAAAAGATATATTGATCTAAAATAGCTACCCAAAAACCTTAATAAAACCCCAATTTAAAATCCCTCCTAGAAAGTATAAATAAACCTAATAATAACAGTTTCACAGAAACAAAAACTAAAAAGAAGTATGTATCAATTCCATACATACAAAGCTTATCCGAAAATATTCAATCTACCTTAAAAACAGACAACATGTACCTCTGGCACAAAAGCCGTGACACATTTCAGAAATATATATATATATATATATATATATATATATATATATATATATATATATATATATATATATATATATATATATATATATATATATATATATATATATATATATATATATATATATATATATATATATTATATAGATATATAGATATATATATATATATATATATATATATATATATATATATATATTTATATATATAAATATTTTTATATTTCTCTTCTTGAACCTTACAATTTATAAATATCAAGTACTTTCTTGGGATTAGGTTCGTGGATTGAACAAAGAAACTTTAATTGACGTTTCGCCTGTCCATTTCAGGCTTTTTCAAAATATTTAATTCTGCACATCTAAAAATTAAATATAAAAAGTGTATATATGTAAGTTAATAAATAAAAACAATTAGGTATAACGGCACGCACTAAAATTATTAAAACATTTATTTAAAATAGTACAGTACATACCTTGAGAAAGATGTTCTTTTACCTTGCTTGGCAGTGTGGAGGTAAGTGATACACTGGTTAAAGAATTCTATTGTTTTTTTTTTTTTTATATATATCCTTTAGTTTTTTTGATTATATTTACAATGTAGAACTATTTGTGGATACGGGTTCTTTTAAAAGTATTTGTGTGAGTCTGACAGTATACAGTATGTATTTATGATTGATGGAAGATAGTTTATAACAATTGAATTAAATTAGGTTGTGATATATTTGGCTGAGATTGTCAATGTCTTTCCGATCGTTTACTGTATTTTTTTCTTTTTTTATCTCGACCATTTCTTTGAATGTCAGTTTATGGTAATGTTGTTCTTTTGATAAGACCGTTGTACCCGAAAAATCAAATTCATGTTTCATGTCTCTTTCATGTTTATGTAGTGCTGTGGAAGCATTTTTTGTATATTTATGCCCATTTAGTCTATTTGATAGGTATTGTGTGGTCATGCCTATATATTTTTTGGGGCAGTTTAGGCAGGGAATGCTGTAAACTACGTTTGATTGTTTTTTAATTGGTGTCTGACTTTTTAGTGGTGTATATAAAGATTTAAGGGTATTGTTAGATTTGTGGCATACGGTTATGTCGTGTTTACCGAGAATGTGTTTAATCTTTTCAGAAAGACCTTCAGTGTATGGCAAAGATATGTATGTAGGTGTTTTATTGTTGTCGTGATTATTTACAATATGTTTTGTGGCATTGTATAATTTTTGGGTTCTTCGCTTTATAATTCGTTCGATGGCTTTTAATGGGAAATGATTTTTTAAGAGAGTATTTTTAACTTTATTTAGAATGTCAACTCGGTATATAGGTGATGTTAGTGTTAGTGCACGGTCAACTAATCCTATCATCACGGAGTTTTTTTGACATTTTGGGTGACTGGAATTATAATTAAGGTAGCGGGAGGACCAGGTTTTTTTGGTGTACCACTTAGTTTTAATGCCATTTGTTTTGTGGTCTCTTATTAATGTTAAATCCAAAAAGTTTATAGCACCATCATTTTCTATTTCGGAAGTAAACTGCAATTTTGGATGAAAATTGTTAAAGAGGGAGATAATTTCCGTTGTTTTATTTTTTGGTATGGCTAATAAACAATCATCCACGTACCTTTTAAAAAATAATATTGGTACATTGGCTTTTTGTAACACTGTTTCTTCTAGATATTCCATTACTATTTGGGCTGCGGTGGAAGAGATGGGTGAACCCATTGCACATCCGTCAAGTTGTTGGTAGTAATCATCTTTGTATTGGAAATAGTTGTTCGAAAGAATGAGATCTATCCCTTCTATGAATTCTGTGCAAGTGAGTGTTGTGTGATTCTTTATCTGATTCCATTTTTCTTTAATGATTTGTTTTAAAAGTTTAGTCGGAATGTTTGTATATAAGGATATTACGTCTAGAGAGATGAGTTGGAAATTATTTGGTATTTTAAGGGTGTCTATAAACTTTTTAAATTCAAACGAATCTTTAATGTAATAATCATTTCTGCCTGTAATTTTTGATAAGCAATTTGATAAAAAACTTGAAAGTTTGTAGAATGGTGACTGAATATAGGAAACAATGGGTCTCATAGGAATGTCGGGCTTGTGAAGTTTAGGCATTCCATAGAATTTTGGTGGAACAGAATTATGTATTTTTAATGATTTGGCTTCTGAAATGGACAGGCGAAACGTCAATTAAAGTTTCTTTGTTCAATCCACGAACCTAATCCCAAGAAAGTACTTGATATTTATTTATATATATATATATATATATATATATATATATATATATATATATATATATATATATATATATATATATATATATATATATATATATATATATATATATATATATATATATATATATATATATATATATATATATATATATATATATATATATATATATATATATATATATATATATATATATATATATATATATATATATATATATATATATATATATATATATATATATATATATATATATATATATATATATATATATATATATATATATATATATATATATATATATATATATATATATATATATATATATATATATATATATATATATATATATATATATATATATATATATATATATATATATATACATGTATCAAAAATAGGTTTCTGGACCTTTAATGTATATTCAGTACATCAATTTTATTGACTATTGTGGTCCTAATTTTTTATTTATTTTTTTATTTATAAAACGAACCCTTAGTTTTATATATGTTTCGGTAAGTTTTTGCCTTCATCTGTGGTTTTAAAATAATATTTTTTTTTAACAAAGGGCGTATAAATGTTTTGAAACATAGATAATAAAATTAAATTTACTTTTTCACTTACCTAAGAAGGTAATCTCCGAAGCATCATAATAATATAGATACAAAGAAACAAAACATTCATAACAAACTCTCTCGCATAGTATAGGACATTTAGTGTTAAAACATCACATACATTAAACATATTCAAAAGCTAAAATTCCATTGGCTTCCATTTTGTTATAGCACAAATGGTAATGGAAGATTTGGGAGAGAATGTTATTAAAAAATTAAACTTCAAATTACCATTCTTTTTTAGGTACGTGGATGATTGCCTAAAGGCAATACCTAAAGATAAATGTCTTTATATTCTAAACTGACTTAACAACTTCCACGAAAAGCTACAATTTACCATTGAAACCTAAACTAATTGTAGAATTTTTTTTTAGACATGACGTTGCACAACACAAATAATAAAATTGAAACTGAATGGTGCCCAAAAAGAATGGTCAGGCAGATACATTAATTTCCATTCACGACACCCGAAATGCAAAAAAAAATAGTAATAATTGGCCTAGCTGACAGGGCAATAAAATTAAGTGGCACCAAATATCAAACGATATCAATTCAAAAAGAAAAGATATATTGATCTAAAATAGCTACCCAAAAAACTTAATAAAACCCCAATTTAAAATCCCTCCTAGAAAGTATAAATAAACCTAATAATAACAGTTTCACAGAAACAAAAACTAAAAAGAAGTATGTGTCTATTCCATACATACAAAGCTTATCCGAAAATATTCAATCTACCTTAAAAACAGACAACATGTATCTCTGGCACAAAAGCGGTAACACATTTCAGAAAAACTACTTTAGCTTAGTTAAAGCTAAAACCCCTATAAATCAAGAAGCACACTCAATTTATAAAATACTGTACAACGACTGCCCCGCTGTATACATAGGGCAAACCTCACAATATTTCAAAAACCGGATCAATGGCCATAAATACGATAAAAAATATAAAACCGCTCTCACAAAACAAACGAAACTTCCCATACGTTTAATTTTCAGGAGACAAAAATTCTAAAAACAGAAACCAACCAAAAAAAGAGTTCATAGAGATGTTATACAGGGTGTCCGGAAATTGCGCCGCCAAATTTCAGAGGGTGATTCTACAAAAAAAATATGAAAAAAAGTTCATATGCACCTGGGTCCGCAAACGATTCATAAGGGTGCTAGGGCCCATTGAAGATGTCGCCCACAACGTGCTTTTTATTTTATTACTTTGGAACTGCTTTTGTACCATGAATTATGAATTTCGGTACAGGAATAGTCACTAATGAAAGTTATTTTTAGCAGCTAGGAAATTTTAAATTTCTTAACCAGGGGCGTGCCGGCAAGGGGTGTGCTATTTTTAGTTACTCATTATTTTTTCAACCCTGTACTTTTTTGACATTTTAATAAAATATTAGCTTTTTCTACTATTTTTTGCATAAAAAAGGTGCTCTTGGTAAATGATCGAAAAGTTAAAGGTTCGTTCCAATATTTTTAGGTCGATCGAAATATTTCATTTAGAAGTGAAAGGAAAAGAAAATGTTACCTGAACTTTTATAAGTACAATTGGTAAAGGGGCTTACAATGAAAGAAATAAGTGCAACCTCGAGGTGGGGGAGGGTTCACGTAGGGGGTCGAAAAGTAGGGCAAATAGTATTTATGGAATCTCGGCGAAAGTTAATGTCTGATAGAGAATATCCTGTACAACCCAAGTAGCACATTAAATCATGAGTACGTCATTGTTACCACAAGTATTTTTATTAAAGTAACCGGAACCTGGTGTCGCGTCGCCACGTTCTGTTTAAGCTGAGACTACGTAGTCATCACCAAAATGGGAAACAATTTTAGGGTAACTATTTCGTGAATAACATGTAACTGTGACTTTGACTATTAAGTAGATAGTACGGAATTGTGTAGTTAGTTCCATTTAAGTAGCCGAATAGTAGTAATTCACCCTATTTGTTACTTCATTATCTCTATCTGTATTTAATCCTTTTTAAAAATATGTATGGTTCTTTATAATACAAACAAAACAGTTATGGCGATTACAAACACTCAAATTGGGAATATGGTGAAGGCGTATAGGATACTTTGTTGGTTCTTTAGGTAGAAAACATGCGTTTCACTTAGTTTTCTAGCTATGCTAAGGACCTAAAATTAAAACGCAGGCGATTTCTCTGGTGAATTTGCTGAAGATAGTCGTAAAAAAAAAACGCGCTTTTAAAATTCCTTAATTTTCGATAGATTTTGGTTAAATATATTGGCCAAATAAGCCTCAAAAATGTAATTTTCGACTTTAGTTTAAATAGTACTTATCATTATATATCTTATTATAAAGAGTAATTCTTTCTTTAAGGTGATATTTAATTTGTATGCATTTTTAGTCTTTATACTTACAAAAATAAACGTCATAGCTAAATATTTATAGGGGAAATGAAAATAAACAATGGCGTTCTATTGGACTTTTACTTTTAAGTTAACTCCAATTCTTTACTGAGAAAATTACTTAACATCAAGTGTCTACGACTGCCCCCATACGCTTTGAAAGTTAAGGATTCTTTAAATATGCAACTGTCACTTAAACCCAATTACTTTGAAGTTGTTTAAAATTTAACGCGTGGTGCGCGTAGCGTCGCGCGTAGCATGCGGAGAGTTGCGGTAATTGAGTCGCTTCTATAATTCTGTTATAACCATAAACCTTTGGATTTATTTTTTCCTTAAAATACCGCTTTAGGTATGAAATAATTAGGTTGTAATTTTTTTAATTTTCTGTAGAATGTGGATGAACGACGAAAGCTAACTCTTTTTTCTAAAGGTTTAAGTGGGCGCACATATATTATCGTTAGTTTTTCTCAAATATAACTAAATTAATTAACTTTAGCACGTTAATATAAGAAAACTATATCAGCTAAAAGGTTAAATAATGAAAGTATTATTAATTTCAGTGTGCAAGGAGTAATATGCCCCAGAAAAAAAATCGAAATTTAAATTTCTCGCATTTACATTGCCGACCTCTGTCAGCGTCCCTTATAAATGTGAGTTATGTTAATGTTTTACTTTAATAATCTATTCGAACTATCTAGTATAAATTTACTTTTTCATTAAGATTTTTAACAAATAACAATATTTGTGCAAGCGATTAATAAAGAGTTATCTGCCAAGTGAATTTAGTAATGTAATATGTACTGAAAAAGGCGTGCAAAATAAAGCTTCTTTGATGCTAATCTTTGAGAGGTTCTACCTCAAATTAGGTGCTGAATGAAGTAAAACATACAATAAGAAATAAAACAATTTTGCCTTTTACAGGAAAATAAAACCAAAATATAACCATGTGCAATATTTAATAACTTTTCTTGGGATAAACTTAAACTTGAAACATTTACGGTCATAGTCATTTATAAATGCATCACAGACACGTTATAATAATTGCAAACACATCTCTCCATATGGCCAATGGTTCAGAACTTATTGTTTGAATCAATATTCACTTTAATAATCACAAAAACTAATAAAAAATACACCCAAACAACAAACCTCATAAGAAACCCACGTAGGCAAAAAATAAACAAAACGATTTTAGCAGCAATATAGCCAAACATTGTTGCCCCCGTCCTTGTAAGTGAATGTAGACCGAATCTCGTACCAGCGCGGCGCCCCCTTTCTCCGGAACCTCAAATACAAGAGGTAATAGTTTACTTGTAGTAAATAATTACTGTAATTTTTACTTCAAAGTTGCAACAGAAGAATAACGACGGGAAATAGCCAGTTTAAAGTAACATTAGACGATAACTTTTTCTACTCTGCAACGACTTGTTTTACTTGATAGTAATACGTTATAGGAGTACATTTGAACGTAATGGAGTAGTCTCTGCAAGGTTCAGGAAGGTATTGATACTTAAAAGTTGTAATTTGGTCAACAGATAAGAAACAGTAACTTTAAATAATTACTATTATGTCACGAAAAAAAATGACGACCTTGGAGTCAATTCCGTAAGTAGTTGCTTTGCAGTAGTTATTATATACTTACTTTACCTAGAATATTACTATAAAGTATTATTCGCAGTAACAAATACATACATAATACTTAAAAACGAGTATTCCAAAGTGTATATTGATATATAGTAAGATTATTAGTAATAAATACGTAAAAACTCTTAAAGGGTAGTAGTGGAAACAGTTATAGCTACTTTAGTGCTAGCTGGGAACAGTTGTTATAAGTCGTAACCTCAAAATTTCCGAGAAAAATGAAAAAAAGAATCCTTTGATGGTTTTTTACATTTCCACAAAACTAACTCATTTTTAACGGAACTTTTGCTTTAAAGACTATTTTTCTTAATTGTGTACGACATAGGATTTGTCCATAGAACGTCCATATAAACGAAAACCGATAAACCTTTTAATTTAATTTTCCATTATCTTGTCTGTATTAAGAATAAATAAACTAATATTAACTGCCCTAATTTCAAAAACCATAAAGTACCGAAAATGCAAAATAATAAGTTAACGTTTTTATCAAATTAAAAGAAAAACAACGGAACACCTACTGATAACATTCAACATCTGATATGAATATCTAGTTCACATCAGTCGAATTTTATTTAGGTTGTGAATATATTTAATGTACCTATATTACATGTGCTATTATAATGTCGTTTCTACCTCTTTTTTTTCAATCACAAATATACCTTTGACTTGCCCAGAAAAATTTATACCAATGAAAATGAGATTCCTGTAGAAGTAATGTTTTAAAAGAGACAAAAACCGAAAAAAGTAGCATAATGCGGTGTTTATTTACGCGTACGTTAAGCGGTCAATAAAAAATAAACATACCAGTTTTTCGAGTTGAATTGGATGACAACAACGGCAGAGAGAAATTCGAATTTCCCTTTATTACAGTGATTATTTGAAAGGCAAAATCGATTTTTAGGTTATTTGATATGCAAAAATTATCACATAAAAAAATTAAAGGTATCTTAAAAATAAAAATATATATCATATCATTCTGCGAAAATTCTAGCCGATACTCTATCATAAAAAAATTGCTACAGTTAATACAGAAGTTTTTGTTTCTCACGTACCTCTGGAATTAAGGGTAGTTTGTGGAAAAATTGTATAATCAAATTTCTCAAAAACTGCATTAAATATTTTTCCCAAACTGTTAGAGTTTTCAGTATCTATTCTAATAACCTAACATGCTTACATTATTTATTTTTCTGCGAAAAAAATACATTACTTATATTTATAAAAACTCTCCATTTTGATCGAACCTGTTGCCTATCCTGTACCTTCCTAAACTACTTTCTTCCTAAAAAAACAAGTACGAGCAGAAATCTTATTTAAAAGAAAATATGCGTTTTTTATTTACGTATTAGGTTTTTATAGTTTTAAATGTTTGGTATATATATTTGACAAAATAATTCCTAAATCCTCTAGGTTGTAGTTCTTTTCTAAATTAACTTTATTTTTCTTTTGCGAGTTTATACATTTATTCGTGTTCACGGTTAATGTGCCTTATACTTGTTTTTGTTAACAAACGGCCGCGAAGCCCCAACACTCGGGGATGAAAACCTAGTGATGGTCGTGTCATTTCAGAAAACCGTGTTTTTCGACTTTTCGGTGGGTTTATTTCGGAAACTATCAGAAATAGGGCGATGAATTTGACATGCGTTTTTAGAAGAGACGTAGGTCTACACGATTCGTTTGTTTTCTGTACAATATTTGGTACCGGAGATGTGGTACCGCAAAGTCGATCAAAAAAGTCGACTCCGATGTAACACGGTTCAGCTCGCAATTTTTGATTAACTTTCTGGAACGATGGCTCATCGGATCCTACAGAACCCTATTGTTTTTGGTTGAGCTTCGAACCCGTTTTGTGATTTTGCAATTTTTTTTCGTTTGAAAAAAGGGTGTTTTGGGGCACTTATAGCTCGACCGGGTTGCGTCCTAGCGAAATTTTGCAGGAAACCCTTTTCATTGAGAGGAGAACATAAGCCTGAATGTGTCTCTGTTATAAAATTTACAATGAAAAGCAGAACTTTTTAAGAAAAACTGAAATTTTTCGAAAAAAAATGTTTTTCTTGAAAAATTTTGTTTTTTATAGAAAAAAGCAGGCGTCCTATCGAAAAACTGATTACGGCATCGGAAAGTGCTTAAAAATGTACATAAAATGGAATATTTGTGAAGGATTCTGAGTATGTACAGGGGGGTGCAATTACTTGATCAAATTTGTAAAGTTTCCTAAAAATTGGTATATTTTTCCACATTACCATGTATTACAAAAAGCTTATACACCTAGATCGTGAGGTTTTTTTATACGAAACTAGATACTTGTACGTAGATTGTGACCAAATTTTAAAATTTTAGCATACACGGTTAAATTACTGCGATTTTTCAAAGTTGAAATTCTAAAGTCCAAATTTAACCTCACTGTGGGGCTCACTATAAACAGTAATCGGAATTATTTCTTGACAGAAGGGTAGAGCGTTTATTTCGCTACAAAAACCTCTATAATATTTTTTTCTAGCTACTGGGGAAATAGGTGAAAATTCTATTTAAAGGAAAAAGTTCAAGGTTTTTGGGCACAATTTCTAGATTTCTCTGATATGATTTCAAAACATCCATTCATCCTTGACTTTCGTCGCTGCTAGAAGTGTAATTGAATAAATATTTAAGTAAAAATTATTTAATTTTAGAGACTCAAAAGGGATTTTTTGGGTATTTTTAAAACTGGCAGCATAAAATTTTAATGTTTTTAAGTAGGTAGCTACAATTTGAAGGATAATACTTTCCCCAATTTTATAAAATTTCGAAGAAAGAAAAGAAAGAATTTAAGAAAGTTAGCTGTCATTCTCGATTGCATGCATTACATGGACATTCGTTTAATAAGCGTGCTATTCGATTATCGTTTTAGGATCAGTTAGAACAGCAAAATACTTGCATCTAATTGGATACGGGATAGAGGCATTTTTTAGTACATAGTCCGGTATGTTTATATATCTTTTGAGATTTTTTAGGATACGGGAATAGAGGTTCTAATTTTTTTATGCTGGTATGTGTTAGCACAGGAAATGTAATAAATGTAATACATTATTTTATACAGGGTCAGTAAGTAGGACATCTGTTTAGAAAATGTGTTTTTTTCTTAGTGAAACTTTTCGGTACAAGACATTAATTATACCATTTTGCTTTAATTAATGGTATTTTATTAGTATTTTTTTAAGATTTAAACATTGGCATTGTAAGTTTAAGGTAATAATAGGTAGGGTTTGATTGATTGATTGAATGTTTGTCACCGTCACAGGTTTTCAGTACAGTATATATTGTTATACAAGGGAAGTAGGACATTTCCTTTCTTTAAAAATTCTAATTTAAATGCTGTAATTTTTTTCCTAGTTATTATTATTATTATTATTATTATATTAAATTTAGAAAATTAGTTTAAAGTAGTCTAATTTAGTTTAAAAAATAAACTTAAGGGATTTAATTGGAGTTTTCGATAATAGATAAGATATTTATCGTAACTTTTACGAGTGTAATTTATTTTGAAAAAAAATTTAGTAGCTATTAAAAATGGGTTTACCTAGTGACTCCTTAATATTTTTATATATGATTTTCACAGATTTAAGAAAATATTTAATACATTTTTTATAATGTAATTTAATAAAAAGAAAATTCGACATTTGTCAAAAAACTTATTAAAATTGTGGATTGTACGATTCCATGTAACTTTTAAGAGGCAATTGTTTTCAAAAAATATTTCGACAGCTGTCAAAATAACAGTTTTTCCCGTGACTTCTTAACTATCTGAAATATTAAAATACGGTTTTTACGCTTCCATGTAACTTTTAAAGGCGTTAATTATTTAAAAAAGTTGTAAAGAAAAGTTTTCTTCACAACTTCTAAACTACTTAAAATCATTAAAAACCTTTTTCATAGTTCCGTGTAGCTTCCTGAGGCGCAATTTATTAAAATAAAATATTTTGACAACTGTTTTTGTTTTCCTTATCTTTTGAATTGCTTAAAATTTTTAAATACGGTTTTTACAGTTCCATGTAGCTCTTAAAGGTTTAATTAAAAAAAATATTTTGGGATTGTCAAAAAGCCTGTTCGAGAGCCTGTTTTTTCTTTTACCTTTTCAACTGCTCAAAATTTTTAAATACAGTTTTCATCGTTCCTTCTAACTTTTCGTCTTACAATTTTGCAAGTTGTCAAAAAAAAATTTTTTTCTGCCTTTTGAACTATTTAAAATTTTTAGATGTGGTTTTTCATAGTTTGAATTTATATCAGAACAATATTTTGGCGGCTGACAAAAAAAATCTGGTTTCTGTAACTTTTGAGCAGTTATTTTTATTTAAATCAGATTTTTACATATTTTTTGAAAATATATTTTTTAATTACATGCCCATATTTTTGAATTTATAATATGACTGTACAATATATAAAGCCGCATTTTATGTATAGAATTTTTAACAAACGTTAACAATTCTATACATAAAACGCCACTGTTTGTTACTACGGGTTTTACGTGGCGATGTTATGTTTTTTTTAGAAAACTGTGTTTTTGGAATTTTCGGAGAGCGTATTTCGGAAAATATTACAGATAGGGCCATTAGTTTGACTATATTTTTGTAGGAGACGTGTTTCTAAGAGACCAGTTTAAAAATTTGTCTGTACCATATTTGGTACCCGATAGGTGGTTCCGAAAAGTCGACCAAATTGCTTGGTACAGTAGGGTTTTCGTTAAATTTTCTCGAATGTCTTAATTGGTAAATGTATCAAACCGATTTATATGTGATCGGCAAGAAGAAACCCATTCCATGGACTTAAAATATACAGTATTACATTTAAGAAATCAAAGTTCATTGATATCAGAAAAGCTAAACACCATGTATATTTGCATACAACACTAATCTGAATCGGATGTATCAAATAAGCGGACGTTTGTTTATCAAAACACAGCCGTAAAGGTTATGTTAATAGTAAAGAAAATCAATTCGAAAATTATCACTCTAGCAAAAAAGATATAGATTAAGCAACCTTTTGCTTTCGATCTGTGCCATATCCGGCTATTAAATTTAGATTCGTAAAAGGAAAATTTTACTGATTAGGTACGTTAATTATAATTCTATATTTTAAAATTTTTGACTTTTTGAATACAGGCAATAACTCCTTTAAAACATTGATCGAAAATCAGAAAAATGAAATATCTCGAAAACTATAAATATTTTCTGATGCATATAAATTAGGAAAATATGTGCCCTAGGGAGATGCATATTTTATTCATTACGGGATTTTTTCATGGCCTTACAATGTTCAAGTTTTTCATTAAATTTTAAATATGAAATTTATCGCAAGCTATAAGTTGTACGCAAATTTTTAGAAAAAGAAATTTTTTTTTATTTCCATTTTGTGACATTTTTAATTCAAAAACCTACCCTATATTTTAATTTTAATCGCAAATAAATAGAATTTTTGGTTAATATTAGTATTATTAAACAACAACTTTTTAATCATTATGATTTTATTTTAATACTAACAGCTGTCAAAATGTTTTCGTTCGCAACCATTTATGTACCAGTAGGACCAGCGATCGTTGAATGATAGTGATGAGAATCCCATATATTTTAGTCCATATCGACATACCATATGACTAATTCGTTTCTTAATATGTTCTTTTTAGATCACCTTGTATATTATTTTTGCAAAAAACTTGAATTCTTACTTTAATTTTTCGCCATAATTTTTTAACTTTTCTAAACTTTTTGACAGTTTTAACAAATAGAGTTGCATATTTTCAACAATAATCATTTCTTCCACAGACAATGACATGGAGATAATGAAAAAAAAATCTAATTTGGACCGAGTGAAACAGTCGAAAAGTATTGTTTTGGTGGAACTAAATAAAAAAAAATTGGGGTTTTGTCAGAAATTTTTAAATTTTGCACGATATTATATTAGTCCTTGAATAATAAGCAGAATCAATTTGCTTATAACCCCTCCTTTAAGTAATACGATAATATATTCAATGCAACAAACGTCATTTGGTTTGCTTGAACTAAAAAAGAGATATTGGGTACCAAAATTTTAAATATTTTTAGCTATTGATCAGTAGCTTTATTTGAGGCTATTAAATTTTTTAAATAAGGAATGTGCGGTTTTTTAATTACCTATGTATAATTCTTTGAATGACCAAATTGATACTTTGTATCTTATCACTGTTTTTCTTTTGTTTCAGGTGGTCTTTTCTTATCCGGTAACCGCTTTCGGTGCGGCTGTCATCTGGCTTGGCTCGGTCATTGGCTGAGACGTTGGTCCAGAGAAAATTTAAATCCACGAACTTCCTCCGTTGATTACATAACAAATGTTCAAGAAATTGCGAGAGAAGGAAAATGTTGGAACTCAGCTACAGAAAAACACATACCAATAATGAAACTTCCACCCGTAGACATGAGCTGTCAAGCTAGCGCTCTTAGCAGTAGTGCAGATTATATGATAGCACAAAAGTGCGTAGCTCTAACAGTGGTTCTGGTACGTTATTTAGTTGGATTTGGTTCATGAAAGATCTAACACACATATTTTTGTAATGCTATAATAATAAGTTATGTTAATATTTCATGAATCGTTTTTAAGGTGCGTGGTTACCTTTTGTTTGGCAACCTGCTGGCAGTTTTCTTTTATTTTTTCTTTGTACATTTACGAGATATGCAGACAAACGTTTTCGAATTTGAATGGATCCAATACCGGTTCTGGTTTAAGCGTAAGTACGCTACACTTTCAACCTTCAGACGCAAACCTATATTTTTTGCATAGTTTTATTTTAAGCAAATTTTATACTTCTAACATGGGTCACAAATGATATTTTAATTTAAAATGGCTCTATATTAACGGAACTGACAGATAAACTTTATCAAATTAGTGTTTTCTTTGTCAATAGTTCTAAAACAAATTCCGTTAAAATTCCAAAAAAAATTGTGTTTAACGTCGAATTATATTTAGTTTTTAAATACAATTTCGTGCTTCTTTTACTTCATAATTTATTTTTACGTTAATTTTGCGTTCCACATATAGAAAAAAGTATTGAAAAAAAAAATATTATTTATAGTTGCAATAATTTAAAAAATCACCCTTACTAGCCTAAGTAAATAACTTTTCGAGAATTTTTTCATGATAATATAACTAAGGCACTCGGGCAAATTAAGACATATTTTTTTTAATTAATTTTTGAAATATCCTGTAGAAGAAACTGCCAACCATCCATCCAGTTTTGACGCCTGTTTCTTTAAAAATATTTTGGCTTTTCAATGAACAACATATCTTTCATTTTAAAGAAAATGTAGCAATATTAGTATAGTGATGTTTTACCCGTATATCTCTTGCATTCACTTGTCCATCGAAAACGCTAACAGAGCTATTGGAATGCTGCAAGCTGGCATGAGTCAAGTTCATGTGCAAGTGTGATTAGTAGTTTGAGTAAACGATTTCGAGAAACAGATTCTATATCTGAAAGACCTCGTACTGGAAGACGACAATCTACTACCTGAATAAAGGACAGCTTCATAGCTTTGACAGCACAAAGACATAATATAACAAACGGAAGGTATGATATCTAGACGGTCTCAATTGCTCCCGGCTCGCGCATTGACGTGATTGGGTGCGTAGATTTTTAAATTGGTTATTGAGATGCATGCCGTTTCTAGCATTTAGACATTATAATACCATTTTTTTCAATTAAAAATATTTTTCTAATGAAACATTGACATATACCTCACTAAAATAAAAAACTTGATATGGTAGTTATATATTTATTTAATAAAAATACAAAAAACACGTTAAAGAAAGAGTTAAGGTTGTTTATAATTCGACAGTATTTAATTTTATACTGTTATTTTGTTATACATATTTATATTTAGTTCAATCTAAATCTAAAAAATGTTATCATATCTGTGTTTTTTGATAAGTAGATAGACGTCCCATTTGAGGGGAGGAGGTTTAATTAAAAAAAAATGCAGGTGTGAGAGGGAATAAAACACACACTAAACAAGTTTGACCTTTACATGCACAAACAGCTCATGCGGATTATTGTTACATTCGGCCTATATAACCGCCGTGTAAAAAATCAATACAATTGCGAAAACAGTTATACGGAACAATAACCAATATTTTTATTCTAAACTGGTAACTACTAAAACTATTTACCCAATACTTCGACTACAGATACTCATCTATGTAGTAATTACTAAAACATTACCATTATGATCTGTACAACCGCCACCAATTAAACTTTGACCCAAGCCTTTAGTTCTGCAAAAGTTTTAATACTTATCTAATAAAAACACTCTTCTATATTAATATTAATTACAACCTCAAGAATATATAAGACCCAAATACTTACCTTTTTAAAAAGCCTTCCATAATTTGTTTTTTCTTCTATTTTTATGATGAAACGTCCTGAGAGAGTTTTCCTTAGCTTTTCTGATTGTAGGTAAATATTTAGAATGGACAGCTTCTTGTTTCGAAGCTCCAACTCGACCGTTTCTAGAAGAATATCCAAGTAACTGGTGTTGTAGGTTTCGTACATAGTCATCTTTAACGAAATGCCTTGAGCATATACGCGCCAAATTTGTATTAAATTTAGCTTTGCGTTTACACAAGCCTGTCCATTCACGTAAACATGATGTGGTAAGTAGTAAGTAAAAAACCTTATATTCCTATCAAAATTATTTGCCTGATTATCCACGTCACACCCGAACACAGCACACCTCATACTTATTGTTGTTTAATTAAATAAACACAAAAAAGAACACATAAATCCGCAAACACTTTTAAACATCAACTGAAAATGCACTGAAATCATATGACCAAAGGTCAATGACAGCCGGCGTTAATTACGCGATGCTGTAGCAGAGCCAGGCGAAAATGTGCGATATCTTACCTTCGGTTTATTATTATAAAGAAGAAATGTCACTAAACCAGCTTCGAGGAGAGCTGGTGATTTAAGAAGAGCTAGCGTAGTTTAGATCATCTACAGAACGACCATAAATCGCTTACATATAGTTAACTTAAGGTCAAGAAGTCCCTGACTTACTATTGAACATACCCAAAATCGCTTAACGTGGTGTCGTGAAAGAATAGTTTTGAATGCAGAACGGAGCAATTTTATGTTTACAAATGAGTCAAGAGTGATTCAAGACGAGTGCGGGTTTGAAGAGAAACTGGAGGATGCGTTCGGCCTGATCGAGTTCAAGAAGTTCATCTGTACGAAGATGGAGGTGTATTAATTTGAGCTGGAATTTTCTATGGCGATCTCACTAGAATGTATTGATACGATACTACAACGAATGGTCAGACACAACGAAGTAACATCATAAATAGGATTGTTAAATAATAAAGGTACAATTTTGATAATAATTTCATATTTCTAGATGACAATGCTCGGCCAAATAAAGCTGAAATCATGCTTGATCAAATCTCAGAGAACGAAATTAATCATTAGAGTTTACCAGCAAAGAGTATTATATTTTTATATTATTTCATTTTTTCCTAACTAATTTAATGGTTAGGAAAAAAAATTAATAGAAAAATCTAATATTCTATATGACGACCATTGTTGTCTATAGCTGCCTGAATAACTCATCTATTTTATTTATCGATATTTTGATAGTTATCGCCCTATAGATAGGTGTTTCTATCTATCAATAGTTCATTGCTACCTTATTGGTTAAGTTTTATTATTACCTTGAATAAATTTGTTTTTTAAAACAGACGTTTTTCTAACTTTTCTTCAACGTCCCTAAATTTTTTCCATATGGAAAATGATCTATAAGTAAAATAATGTTTTTACTTTTTTTGGATAATCAAAATAAGGCATCAGTGTATCATATTATCTCGAATGACATTTCAAACCGTGACACTTCAAATTTCAAAGCATCGTAGGTTTTTATGGGAGTTAATATCCGGGTAAAACATTTTTGTACTAATATTGCTATATTTTCTTTAAAAAATGCTAGGTTGATCACCCAAAAAACAAAATGTTTTCAAGGAACCAGTCATCATCATTACCAATATAAAGTTTAGATATTTGTTCTACAGGTTTCAAAAATTGATAAAAAAACGCATGTCTTGATTTGCCCCTGTATCTTTATCAAGAATCCATTTTCGAACTCATATAACCTCAAGTTGTAAAGGTTGATTTTTAATTCTTACATCTATCAATAATATACTTTGCTTGTAAAACAGACACTTTTTTTAATATTGATACATATAATTATTTATTTCTGTTAAAATAATGACGATTATTGTTTGACCCTAGTGACATATATCACATGCGCCGATAGTTAGAGAAACGCTTTTCTCACTGATGAGTCTACATAGGACGAAAGCGCGTGTACAACAGCTCTGTGTCTATAAAAACTTTAAGTAAAGAACAAAATTTTCAATTTTTTTTTAATAATATTCTTTTCATTGTGCATCAAAACAGTCTAGTTTACGAGCTGAGATATGTGGTTTACTTAAATATTTGTTTCAACAATTTTTTTGTTGAGTTGCTAGAAAAGTAAAAAGGAAATTTGTGTACTACCTATGTTTAGTGCTTTCTGAAATACTTAAGGACGCACACTGAATTTTCACCGTCACTGTAGGAAAACTTGCTTGATCGTTAAAATTAGACATACCAGAATTTTTAATGTTTTCGTCGATTGTCGTTTTTTCTCTTATTGGTTCCTGATATTGTTCGTTGTGTAAATTACATAGGATAAAAGTGGTTTACTATTGGAATCACCTGTAATCTAAAGAAGTTGTTTTTCGACAAGTTGTTTCGGCAATTTGGTTCGTAAAGAAAAGAGTATTTTTTTTTTGGTACAACATCCTAAATCTAAGACTACTTTTTGGCATCGTCGTATTTTACATTGAAATCAATATATAACCTATTATATAAAATTCAATTTATTAGGATAAAAATACTACTCTGATTTTTCAAAAACTACATCCCTCTTATGATAAATCTAAAATATAAATAAAATAGAGTTATACACTGTGAAATTTAATTGGAAATGCAAATTAACGTATACAAATTATTGGTATTTTTTTAAATTGCCACAAAAAAAAAATCTGCTAAATATTTTAACTTAAAAAATCTTTTTTGATACTAAATATTCTAGTTTCATAAGTATTATGACGACTGTGAGATGAATGACAATCTCGTGACGAATATAATCTAATTTTAATTCACAGATAACGTTGATACGAAAATGTAAGGAATTGAGAGATAAAAAAAACATATTACCGAACGCAACTACGAACTTCTTGAATAACTCCACCCTCTTGAATTAAAATCTCACTTGTAGCAAATCATTAAAGACATAATAACGTGGAAAAAATGTGTTGGTTTCCATTTGAAGTATGAAAGTTCCCTTTATGCAAAAAGTGGTATTGGATCATGAATTCTAAAAATGTGTACAATTAATTTTTAAAAGAGTGGTATGCACCTTTTTTTTATTATACGTTTATATCTTGGGATACGTCTAAGATATTCAATCTTAAACCTGTAAAAATCAATTTATCAAAAAAAAATCCTGGTCTAATTTAATGTAAAATATATGAGTAATTCATGCACCAACTCGAGGTTCTTAGACTGTCTTAAAAATCAGTAGGAAATAGGAAGGTAAAGGATCAGGGATGAATTAGTAAGCCATACAGAATTTTGCTACACAACTTTAGTTTCATTAGAATATTTTACCAAATTAGGTTTTTATGTGACAACACAAGAATCGTAACCTAAGAATTTCGTGAATTTTTTCATTCCCTAATTACATTTAGCAATAAAATCATACCTATTTGCTAATGGCTATTAAAACTTTAAGTTTGCCAGTTATGTTTTGTTTATGCCATCAAATGGCACATAAATCACATGATACTATCAATGTCACAATTTGGTGAGGAACATCAAATTGTGAAAACAGAAACCTCATTAATCTGACGAACGAATCGGATATTCGGGCCAAAATAGAGTTTTCGTTTAGGAAAAAAATCGTGTTCTTAGAGAGCAGTAAAATAAAATGTACTTAACTTAAATTTTGTAACAATATCGAAGGGCCTACAGTTTTCCAGTAAACAAATATTTTTAAAACAGGAAAGAAAAAATATAAAAAATAGTGACTCGATAATCTTAATGAAAATCGTCTTGTTTTAAAAATAATATTGTCTTTTTGTATACTGAAAACTGTAGACCCCTCGATATTGTTATAAAACTTAGATACATTTTATTTCACTTTTTCTCCAAAAACACAATTTTTTTACAAAAACGAAAGCTCGTTTTCCAAAGTCAAGTTGCATACTTTATTTTTTCTCGAACATCCAGCTCGTTCGCTAGACTAATGAGGTTTCTCTCGATATTTTCGGTTGAAATTTGGTATAGATCGCTCCTTGATGATGCTTGAAAAATCGTTAATATTTTTTTCAAAAATTCGACTTTTTTCTCACCTAGGCTGGTACGCCAATGAGTGATGTCAAAGTTGAGTGTGTCAAAACAATTAGATTTTAAATCCATACATAGCCCTTAAATTATAAACTAATCTAAGTAATTTCTGAGATACAGGGGTGTACTTAATGACAAGTGGATCACACTTCTATAACTACTATATATATATATATATATATATATATATATATATATATATATATATATATATATATATATATATATATGTATATATATATATATATATATATATATATATATATATATATATATATATATATATATATATATATATGTATATATATATATATATATATATATATATATATATATATATATATATATATATATATATGTATATATATATATATATATATATATATATATATATATATATATATATATATATATATATATATATATATATATATATATATATATTTATATACATATATATATATATATATATATATATATATATATATATATATAGCCCTTAAATTATAAACTAATCTAAGTAATTTCTGAGATACAGGGGTGTACTTAATGACAAGTGGATCACACTTCTATAACTACCAATAGTATGAAAGACAATAATAGACAAAGCTAAAATCACAAAAAATCAAACGCAATTAGCGCAACAACAACAGTACCATCTGCAAAACATAAATAACGACCAACGGTTGCTCAGATATAACCTTCGGCCCCGGGTGGGGGTAAAAAATGAAACATTGCAGTCACCAACACTTCAGTCTTCAGTCTCTATTCTGACGCGAGAAAGAGAGCATCGAAAATGACAAATGTGATTTTGGAGAAACGTCAGCCAAACATTTCTATTCAGAACGACAGAAGTGAATGGATGTACACCTGGAAAGAAAACACATCTATAAAGGGTTAAGATATATATATATATATATATATATATATATATATATATATATATATATATATATATATATATATATATATATATATATATATATATATATATATATATATATATATATATATATATATATATATATATATATATATATATATATATATATATATATATATATATATATATATATATATATATATATATATATATATATATATATATATATATATATATATATATATATATATATATATATATATATATATATATATATATATATATATATATATATATATATATATATATATATATATATATATATATATATATATATATATATATATATATATATATATATATATATATATATATATATATATATATATATATATATATATATATATATATATATATATATATATATATATATATATATATATATATATATATATATATATATATATATATATATATATATATATATATATATATATATATATATATATATATATATATATATATATATATATATATATATATATATATATATATATATATATATATATATATATATATATATATATATATATATATATATATATATATATATATATATATATATATATATATATATATATATATATATATATATATATATGTATGACCTAATGCTAACTGCCCTTAGTACGATTGACTAAAAAATACACACACCCTCATACATATAAAATGCATTTGCTTTACTAGCCTCTCACTCAAGTAGGGGTACATAATTATAATGGTTACAATGACACCTTGAATTCAAAACATGTCGAGGTTCGACATTTTTTTTTCATATTTCACAAAACTTCTGTTCCGCCATATTAAATTTTTATATATTATGTTCACCATTGCCTTGCGAGTCATCTAATTTGATTCTTATTACTATGGATTATAAAAATATTTCTTTTCTCATATTTGACAAAATGGGCTATTACTGCCGCCATTTTTATTTTACATAAGAATCTTTTGACGCTTTATTCATTGTATTATTATATTACAGTTTTTTTGAAGGATGTAAAATATGCAGATCATCACAATTCAGTCTTAAATTAACTATATAGGATATGAGTCCAACAATGCGTTTATAATTTCAAAAGCCTGTCAATTAAAACTGAAATTACAACCAACCCCTTTGTGTGCAGTATTTGATTTGCTTTTTGATGAGTTCTTTTTACACAGACTAAATCATGCAATTTTTACGGGCTTTTAGGTATTTCTCCAATGTTTTGACATAGTCATATATCCAATTATAGTTATTTCGTTAGCTAAAACTAAGAGTGTGACTACTTAATATTTGAAAATGTTAAAAATATAGTTAATAAATATTTACAAATTTCTCACATAAATTTAATTTTTCATAAATCTCAATTAAAAAAAAATTTTCGTAAAATTGGTATTTACCAACTAGAAATTTTTTGTCTTAAGATTATTTAAAAACCAATTTATAATTCCTCTTTCAAACGGAATTTGTATTTTAAGCCTTAGGGTACGTAAATCATTATATCACTATCCAAAAAAAATGACCTGGTCGCAAAATTTAGACAGTTTTGTTATTTAAATTATGTTTTTTTTTTTTGCTATTCTATATATATATATATATATATATATATATATATATATATATATATATATATATATATATATATATATATATTATATATATATATATATATATATATATATATATATATATATATATATATATATATATATATATATATATATATATATATATATATATATATATATATATATATATATATATATATATATAGTTCTCAAAGGACCCCATGAACAACCGCCTTTGTCACATGAACTTGGATCCACAGCTTTTTTACAATATTAGAAGGGTTTTCAGCAATTTTATCCAGAATTTCCCCTCCTAACCGAGAGTTTTTTGCTCTTCTTGGAGGCCCTTCTTTACCGTGGGATAGCAAAAAGCTTTCTAAAATGGATAGCAAAAGATTACCTATTTTTAATATTTTTTAAATTTCATTTGGCCTTTTTACCTGTGTCTCTGAAGCTATGATCAACCCTTTAAAAATTTGTTAGGCGCGGCAAATGTCGTTATGATATGATATGTGAATAAATTCTTCTTGCATCAACACAATTTTCGAGTGCTTGTCAATAAATTAAATGCATTTCACCATATTCACTGTGAAATCATGTGTGTAGTGTTGTCAATTACATTTTGTTAAAAATATCGGTAAATTTCCTTTACTCAGAACTTCCCTCATTATGAATATTTTCTTTTATTAGGAATAGTGAAGTGTGAACCAATTTAATTCAGTACATAGTTATTTAGGAACATATATATGCTGTCTTTTTCGTGTTGGATCCCTACCAATATTTTACCAGTTTCTACCTATGCTGCAATTGATTTTGGGCATAATTTAAAATGAATTCAAGAAGTAGTTTTTACATTAACACACACCGCAATTTTATTACATCATGTTGAATTCGCACCAGTTCATCTATATATCATATTTAATTTTTCCCCAAAACTTATAGTCAACTGAATAAGAAGTTTTTTAAAACGTTATTAGGTCGCCATTTTGTTCCGTTATCTTGAGTTCGTAACACAACTTTACCACCTTATCTCTATATCACACTTAAAGTTTACACAAAATTTGAAATTAATCTAATGAGCAGTTTTTTTCAGACTAGTTTAATATTTTATGAAGCCGCCAATTTGTTTTGCTATCTTATATTCATATCAAAATGTTAGCAGTTCCATTCTTATGTAATACTTTAATAATAAGACTTTTAGTAATAATTTTTTTACGTTTCACTAGACCACCATCTTGTTCCGGCATATTGGATTTATACCAAAATATTACCGAGTCATTTCCATATGACTTTTAATTTTTAATTCAAATTTGAAATCAAATGACTAGTTGTTAAGCTATGACGCGAACTGGCAGACAGACAGACAAAGGGACAGACGGACCTACGAGATTTATAAAACACATTTTTGGCATCTGGAGAGGATATAACGCGAAGATATGTAAAACCTGAGAGGGTGATTTTTTCAGATTACAAAAAATTTATTTGGCCGCTATTTGGTTTCACCATCTTGAATTAATACCACAGTTTTATAGTTCATCTCTATGCTAAAATTAGTTTTGGTACACAAATTGAAATCATTTTATTAAGCAACTTTTTCAGGCTGAATTTTTAGATATTTTATTAAACCGCCATCTTAGATTCGTACCAAAATTTTACCAGTTTATTCCTACATAATATTTGATTTTTGTGCAAAATTTGAGATACATTGGTTAATTTGTTTTTCTAATAATAATTTTTTTTAACGTTTCACTAGGCCGACATCTTGCTCCAGCATATTGGGATTTAACCAAAATATTACCAGGTCATCCCCATATGAACCTTAATTTTGGACTAAAATTTGAAGTCAATCTGATGAGTTGTTTTTAAGCTATGCCGCGAACTGACAAACAGACAGACAAACCGACAGACGGACCGACGGACTCGATAAAACATATTTTTTGGCATCTAGGATCTAGGGGCGCCAAAATGCGAAGATATGTAAAACCTGAGAGGGTGATTTTTCAGATTAAAAAAATTTTATTTGGCCGCCATTTTGTTCCGCTATCTTTAATTAGTACCACCCTTTTAGTAGTTCATCTCTATACTAAAATTAGTACAAAATTTGAAGTCAATAGGGTAAGCAGTTTTTTAGCTACGCCGTGAACAGACAGACAGACCGACGTAATCGAGAAACCATGTTTTTCGTCATCTAGGGACCCCGAAACGTAAAGATCTGAAAAAATCTCGGAAGATGATTTTTTCACGATTACAATACTTCCCTTTTATGAGGGAAGTAAATATAAAAACGAGTGGTACTTTATTGTAATACTCTGATTTGTTATTCCAATAATTTGTTATACAAAAACCGAATTTTTCGAAAACCGCTAATTTTGTCAAAACAAATGTGAACATTTTTTAAAGAGGAATGAGCAAAGCATTTAAAAAATCAGTTTTCAACTCTGTTAAATGACATTTTGGTTCAACGAATGTGCCTAAATGTCCGTTCTTGACTTCCCTGGCGATGTAAAACATCTACTGTAATATGGTTTTATGTGTTTTTATGGCCTACATAAAATATTAAAATGTCATTAAATTATACAAGTCGGCTTAAAAGTTAGAGCCGAAAAGTTAAATCGTTAAATATCTTTTTGGGGCTCTTATATCCGTTAGAGAGGATTTTAGCATTTTTTCTATAGCAAACTAGCGGTGTTTCTACTTCCACTAGCATGTAATACGCTAACCGGTCATCCTGAATAAAGAACAAACCTAAAAAAGTATTTAAAGTACACCTAAACATATTCATTTTTTTTAATTTCTTCTTTCGATGTAAATTCCAGGTTAAATATCTGACACTGCATCTAGATGTCACAACTTCCTTTTAGAATTGTATCATCAAAATCGCAGTTCTTTTAGCTTCTTTTCACATTTATTTTTGAAGCGTGGCTGCGGGGAATTTCGACACTGCTTCATACCTTTAGAATATTAACAACTACATATTGCATGTGATATTAAGACCAGGAGAAATTGTTTTCCCTCAATGCGTCCTAATTTTACTTGATGCATTGATGCAAAAGTCAATAAATAATATACTCACTTTTTTGATATATTGGCAGATTTATTGATATATTGGCAAACGAAACGTTCTTTTATTCGCAAACTGTGAGATTTTTTATTCAAGCTGCCATACATATATCCTTGGCTTACAGTATGATATTTGGTCAAAGACTAGACCCATTCGGGTTCTAGGTTGTTTCTTGTCAAAACGTTTGTATAAACTAGGGTCACTTCTCGCTAACCCTGTCGCAAATATTGTTAAAGACAGTTACTTAAAAAATGAAAAGAATTAAAAAGTAAACATTTATTACACGATTTTTATAGTCTTGATATAAATTTCTATTAAAATAATTTAAAAGCAAAATTGATTATTAAGAAAGTTTGCATTGATATAAACTTTACAAAATGTATTTCATTTTTATCTTGTAACAACAAACTTTTGTGAAATTTTATATACCCAAACTTGTAGATTAAAACTTGGAAAAGAAACCTAATGTTTATTTGGTTTTTGTCAGGAACATTTTTTAGTATTTGATTTTGTACTAAACTTTTAAAAGGGTATTATGTATAATTCTCATTTCTAATATAGGGCGTACACTAATCACATCAGGGGCCAATTAAAATCATAGGTTTTCAAAAGTCTCTGAAACATTAATCAAAACCTCTATATTTAACAGGAAAAAACGCTGAAGCTTCGCAGTTTAGCTAAAGGCGAATGCCTTTTTTTCACTACATTTCTTTTATTTTTGTTGCAGTTCCATTCAATTTTCGCGAATTTTGTTTAAACTGTACTCTGCGACCAGTAATTCCATGAAGGGTAGAAATGCTTTATAGCACACCTGAATGTCCACGATTTCCTCATTAGTAGTATCACCAGAACATAAGCCGGCTTGATTTTGTTGAGAATACTTTTCAGAAATAATATTCTGGGATTCCAACATTATTCCTCATTACGCTTGGAACCTTATTTTTTCCCTTTACGGATATATTTAAATTTTAAATGCGTATGTGCTGGCATTGTAAGCGTTATTCCCACTTTTAATTATACCAAATTTTTGCTCGTTGTGGCCTAGAATTTAAACATGTCAACTTATTTTGGCTAAAAAATGGAGTTTCATCGTTTTTCCCACCGACTCTCCGTATAGCGTCCCGACACCTTAAAGTCTAAAATATATATATAATATAAATTTACCTAAAATTGCAGGGCTAAAATAAATTTAGGAGAGTCTGGATATAATACACATGCATTATAGTTTTGTTTTTACACCTAATAATTACGTCATAAATAAATAGCCGCTTTGGAGTAAAAACTTTAATTTAGAAACTTTTCAACCCGAACAGATACCTATCATAAGATAATGGCGTTGGATAACCTTTGCCTGACAGATAACAACTGCACGCTGATTTACTAATGTACAGAATTTCTGTTTATATTTTGAACGGGGTCGAAAAGCTTTATCTTAATGATAGAAAAAACGTTAAATACCTATTACATACTTTCATTAAATAGGCATTGCCTTCCCGAATAAAAATATACTAGATTTAATAAAGACAAACGAGAAAATTGACAAAACATCCTACCATAAGAGGATCGGACTTTTACATATTAGAAAGTTCTGCCTCTTTTTAACAAATTGATTTTTAATGTAGGGTTTTCGTCAATTTTTTAAGTTATTTTCAAAGTTAAAATTCTTACGGAATAATTACAATCAGCATTAAGAAAATAACTTTGTGAAACAATATTATACAAGGCGTTCTATTTAAAATAACAAAGTCTATATTTACTTTCTTATTTTCTAAATATTATTCCCGCCAGCTTAGATAAAAATCTTAAAACTTTGGTACTTAATATTTTTTCTTCTAAAATAAATAGAAACCTTACATACCCGACTCAATTAGCTTTTTATGTCTATCAAAGGTTTTTCTTTTCATGACTTTGGTCTGGTAAGTAACTGTTGGTGTTAAAGAGGTCCAAACTTGAACTTAAACTCTAAAATGGCTAGTTGTGTATGAAGTAAATAATAGATTTAATAACGCGATTTTCTTCTCGTCTGGAGCCCCCTTTGTTGTAAAAATACATCCGTCATTATTGTTACATTTCTTACACTTATGTTAACTTATCAAAAAATTAGACATTTATAATTTAATATAAATATACACCCAGCATTGACGATGGTTTTCATTGTAGCCAGTGTACAGAATTCCCATTACTACTTGTTTCATTCATATATAAATGACGTAAGTAAGATCTTAACTGAATCTACGAGGGTTGAGTTTTCTTTTTTTTTTCCAAAATACTTTGTTGGATCCAATCAGTTTCTATGAAGCAAAACGGGATTGTTTGTCCTCAATAAAACACGAATTAGATACATATTATCGACTATGACTTTTTAATCACGGATGCGACAAAGTCTTTAAAATTTAATGTCTAGAGATACAAAGACATCTTAGTAAGTTTCCTTAAGATTATATACAATTTCATTAACACTTAAACACTAAAACATAAATGCCTCTTTTTAATAAAAGTTCAGGTTGGTAAGAAAAATTTTAAGGAAAATTAAAGTTAAACAGGGATTAGATCATCATTGCCTAAAAATATATTATACATGTTTTGGTTGTTTGTATTAATTTTTAAACAGGTGAACAACAATTGGAACGCGCAACATATCAGTACTGTACATATAATTTTCGATTAGCTAAGTAACGTACCCAGACATTAGCGATTTTTAGATAGGAAATTTACTTTAAAATACTTGATGTAAATATGTATGAACGTATATTGTACACAATGCTCTAAACATTTTTGACAAGAATAAAAATGTACGTGTAAATAAAGGTAATACAAATAATTTAACTAATTTGTACAAATATGTAAATTTTGTATTATTTTAGAAATTTTTCGATATTGTATGACTCTGGTGAACAAATGAATACACTTGATTTATAAAAAGTATTTAATATTTCAATATTTTACACTTATTTCTTTAATCTGTATATATGATTACTATGTGAGAGATATTTTTGTTGGAATTTGGAACACACATATCTTTAATATGTCCCCTGAATCTCATATTTACTCTTTTACCCAATAAGCTGGTGGTGGCAACACCTGTAAATAATGTAAATTATGTTTTTTATTCCCGTAAAACGGGAAAACATTTGCGATATATTAAAGATATATTAAAGAAAAAAAAGAAAGTCTTAGTGAGATCCGTATAGAAATAGAACATCTTAGATAGGTCAATAATTTTTATTTAAGTTGTATTTGCTCAATATGGATCGGTGTAGAATGTGAATCTTTTTAAGGCAATAATTTCTTAGTTAGGTTTTATTAAATACAGTGTTACGTTATTTAGATTTTTTAACTTAAAGCACGCTGCTAATGCCATAACATTATGTAAAGCAACTTCTTAAAGCTTTAAGATGCGATACTTAAAAATATATTTTATTTATTATTGAGGCTTTAGATGTTCATAGCAAAGACAAGGTGCGTTAGATTCGTCGTCCTATTATAACTAGACGGTTTCGAAAAATAGAATTTTATCTTGATAACTAGCTAGAGTTTGAGTTGATTTTTAGAAGTTTGCAATTATTTTAGTGAACGTAATTTTTTCGCTTCATACCGTAAACCCAGTTAAAACCAGATAACCATTAACTATGTTTTGAATTTCAAATAGAACACTTTATATGTTATTACACTATCAGATCACAAGCAATAGTGTTAGTGAGTTTTCAGTAATATATCGTTTACCTGTTTTAAAATAAAATCAACCATAAAAAAATGTATATGTTTATAACTATCGAATCGTATTTTAAAAAGATGAATATCTTACGGTTATATAATATCTGGTGACTTAGAAAAAAATTTCAATTTCCGATATGGCTTTTTTTGCAAAAATCTTATTTTTTATCTTATATTTTATCTAACCTAACCGAATGAATCAATAAAGTTCCTATCGAACTTCAATGGAAAAAAGTTATGTAGAAAATGTATTTAGTAGCATAAAATGTTTTCCAAAAGCAATATTTAATTTTTTTATAAAATATCATGATGAGGAACGAAGTACTAAAAACCTTTTTTCTGGAAGTGTGCCAAATTTTCTGTTAACATATGTTATCTATTGTCTTCTTCATCTTTTTCATAAACATAAGTTTGGATTATTGTTACAGACATTCTAAGTTCTACTTTGGTAACAAAACAGACAAAAATTAATGGGGGAAGGGTTATGCTTGGTTGAAAAATCGGAGCTACAATTTCATTGGCCATTAGTTGGTTTCAACAATTTAATCATATTCAAAATGATAAATCGCAAATAGTTAATGAGTTCTCTGCCTTGTGAAATATTAATTCTCTCCCGACGATGTGATAATTACTACATTCCAGGCCTTTTCTTAGAAATAAAGGGCAGAAACAATCCTTAAAGTTAGGCCTATTATTTTATTATCGAATTCGCGATCTCGATATATCTGATAAGACCAAACCGTTTTTAACACAATCTACTGAAACATGAGGATTGAATTATTTGAATTGAATCTCATTCCTGTTACTTGCAAAAAAATAAACTAGTTTTTTTCTATATCTTAATGGTTAAAAGGGCCGTCATGAATGTTTTATTTCCTTTAGATTTTTCTGTATTTCAGTTATAGAGGTAAATCACGTTACTGTTCGTATAATCCTTTGTAAGTTCCTGAGATAGTGTTGTGACTTTTACTATGGATATAAAAACAGAAGCTGTAATTCTATTATACATCAGTTTCTATTTTTATTAAGTGAGAATTTTTTACTTAAAGATAAAATATTTCTTTTCAGTTTAACGTTATTTTTAAAAGGAATAAAAATACGTTTCTAGGTCTGCCTGCTTTAATATGTGTATACCATCCTATTGTTGTAAACGAACCACTATATTTATATAATATTTTCTAAAAAAATGTGATCTGATTATCTAATAGTTCAGGTTAAAATTGCAATTTAAAAATTCAACTACCGTGAAAAATCAAAATACAAACAATCCTTGCACACACTTACTTACACACAAAGCGATAGTAAAATTTAGCAGGCATGTGACTAAACCGTCACATTGATATTGAAAGTGCTATTTTAAAAATTTGTTATCGTATCTGTCTGAAAACTGTAGACGATAGATATAACCGAGCATAACATACTTAGATAAAAGTTGTATTGCTCTCCTTCGTTAAGACACGTCAATAAAATACTTGTAAAAGCAAACCATATCGAAATTGTATTTTTTGACATCCCACGTATTATTTTACCCTAAGAAATATCATTATGTAAATTATCTTCGCACTTATAAATAAATATGAAAAATGTATCTTTATAAATGCAAAAAATAAAATGAAATTAAAATATTCCTCATAACCAGTTAAATCTAGGTGTAGTAGATATCACATTCGTCAAAACTGCCAAAATATTTTGTGTTAAATCTGATTAACCTAGTTTTCAAAACAAAATTATTTTTTATATTTGAAAACTTTCTAATAGGCCATTGAGTTTGGTGTACCTTGTATGTCTTGAGAATTTTCTGTGAACACTACTATGTTGCTTATAATAATAATGTTTATCAAAATATCTGCAAATTTTTAAAAGTAGTTTTTATTTCCCGTTGCCAGAGATTAACAAGTTACTATTTTGTTATTTGATTTTTGAATATTGTTTTTTATTTTATATGAAAGCAACACTTAAACTAGATTCTTAAATATGTTTCGTAAAGCTAATAAATAAATGGAGGACAGTTTTATATTCTAAATTTATAATCTTTCTACCTAAATCTCTTTTAATCTGCTGTTTAACGTCTTATTTTACGACTAAGAAAAAAATCTCCCGATTAAAAGTATGTTCCTTTTTCATTAAGATCCTCGAAAAGTCATTATTTCTTCATATTTAATTTTTTACTGTCTCATGAAAGTTTACCTCTCTGTTTAACGAAAAAATGAAGACTTCCGGATATTCTGTTATAATAAAATTTAGGTACATTTTATTTTAACTTTTTTTGAAATCATAATCGTTTTTTATTAAACGAAAACAGGTTTTCGAAACTTTACCACCATATTTTGTATTTGCTTGAACATCCGGATCGATCGCTAGACTAGGTTTCTGCCGATGATCCACATGATACCTGCCATACTGCAAATTTCATGTGATTTAGGTACATCAGAAGAATCTAGGTTTTATTCCAATAAAACAGTTTCACATATCAACCTTGGTTTAAAAGGTTTTTAGCTTTAAGACTAAATAGAATAAACTATACATTTTTGTATTAAAATTTCTAGCATATGAACTTATAGGTGTGCATGTAAGGATGTTTTATTGCAATTTAAAGGAATATTGCCTTAAAAAGAAAATTTAAACCAGTATTTCCTTCTATCGAATACATTATTAATTACTAGTGTTTTATATAAAATTAAAAAGTGTTATTTTACCGAAAATTGTTTTATTTGCAAAAAAAATTAACCTTGTTTAGTACTAACCTTAGTAATGTAATATTCGCAAATTTTATTCTCGCATTATTTCCTAAAATGTACTCTACTGATACTGAAGCTGATCTACACTTTACTACATCACAACGTAATATAGTCATTATTTTCATTTTTTAAGCAGTTGTACATCATTTAAAATTTTGAAGTAAAATTTTACATTAATTAATCTAATTTAAAAATTTAATATTTCTAAAAACTAAAAACGTACAACTATATAAAAACTTCAATATAAAGTGATTTATGAAGATCTTCACCTATCGTGGGGTTGCAGGTGGCCACCAATTTTACCCAAAAAGGAAAGCAAGGTATGTATACAAACAATATTTTTTATTGTAAGAAAATGGTTTTTAATATACGCAGAATAACGTTAATCGCTATGAAGCGAACCTTCTAAAACAGGTTTATAAATAAGTAGCTAATAGAAGAGAAGTAAGATTGGGAAAAATAGTATAGATTGACCCTATAGAGATTACCATTTGCGCACAAATCGGTTTAAAGAAACTTTTTACCTTTTTGTATCAATATACATTAAAGGAAAATTAGTTTAATACATGTATCTCCTCCTTTGCCCAAGGTTGCTTTGAATACCGAAATCAACAAAAATATTTTATAAACATAAAACTAGTTAAATTCTGGTTACAGGGTATATCACTAAAACCGGATTTTATGCATTTTGCATATATATGAATTTTTTGCATATTTTTGTGATTTTAAAGGAAAGACGCATATTTTGAAAACTATTGTATATCTAATCATGTTTTTGGATCTCTATATTATTTTGTTACGTTTTATGGCCGCGGGCCACCGTGCCGCCTGAACATTGCGGCGCCTGAAGTGCGGCGTCTGAACTCGATTTAGATTGAGTTTTCCCTAAGACAATAAAATAACAAACCACTCTCCTATTAAGAAATTGCATTAGTCTGTGGGTTTTTTGGCCAGATGTTTTTACCTACAGCCTACACACACTATAAATTATTTATTTGTTCACATTTGAAACAGTTTATCAGTATTATATGAAAGTGTATGATGTACTTCGTGGATTAAGTCCAGAATTAGTTCAGGACAGCGATAATATTTCCACAAGCCTTGTTCAAAAGTTGTTTTCTGTTCGAAGAAATTCCAAATAGATCAACACATTAAGACGCTGTCTCACGTTGCTAAGATTAACAGGATGAAGTCTAGTTCCATTTAGTCAACGTTGCAGCATGATTAAAATCATGGCCAGTCAGAATTTAACGAAGGTCAGTGTAAAATGTTTTTGACTGCTAATATTCCTTTAAACAAGTTTACCAGCCCGCAAGTTAATGCTTTTCTGCAAAAATACTAAAAAAGGAATGAACACCCAGATGGATCAACGTTAAGAAAAAACGTCGTTGGAAATGTGTTTGGTACAATTCTAGATGATATAAGGAACGAAATTAAAGGTAACAATATGTATATTTTCGTCGACAAAATAACTGATTCGTGTGGTCGTTACATAGCTAATTTAAAGATCGGAAAAGAAGAACCTAGGAAACTTACCTCATAGCGGCAAAAGAACTAGAAAAAACAAACAACCTTACAGTTACCCGTTTTATTCACGAAACATTTACACGTTTTTTTGCCTAATTCCCTGATTTAGTGAAAATGTAATTTAGAAAATCAAAATTTAGTTGTTTTATTATTGCATATTCATTGAATAGCAATGTATTTTCTTGCGTATATCCTGCATACATTTTAAAAAATATGTGCATATATATGGTCATATTTTTAAGGTTTTGAATTGCATATAATCCGGTCTTTACCACTTTCAGCTTTCCGAGCCTAGACAGAAGTAATCTGATGGAAAAATCAAAATTTGACACTATGTTGAATACGTAGCCCAGACAAAAAATTAAGGAATATCGCTCAACATGAAAACGTACAAAATATGAAAAAACACAGGAAAAGTCGTACTTCAAAATTCGAATATACCTCCGTTCTATCAAAACGCATATTACTTCAGGCAAATAGTACACGTAATAGGCGTTTTTTTTTTCGAGGAGGTCGTATAAATAGAAACTGTCCTGGTGAGTAGTTTAAGTGCACCTAAATATTGTTATTTTTTGAATAAATAATTTGAGAACTACATCGTGCCCCAATTACTGCCAAAAGTGCCAAAAATGGTTTTCTCATTCTAGGTTAAATTTGGCTGATCTTATATGAAAAATACTTGTAGATATTTCGAAACTCTACCTTCTGAGATTTTTCTGTAAAAAACGCACTGATTAAATTCTAAAAAAATCGCGAAAAATCCTTAAAATGAGCTTTTTTGCAAATGTTAATAACTTTTCACAAAACTGAATCACATAAACAACTACTCCACTGGCTAATGCCACGACTGGCATTCAATAACCCTCTTAAATCCTGACTTTCGTTGGGAGTAATAACGTTAATATATTTTTATTTTATTTTATACCAACGTCACAATAAGGATATCATAATCCCTGTCTGGAACATATCCTGCGGCATTGCAGACAGGTATTTTGACATCTTTGTTGTAACCATGGTGTAGCTTGAATTAAAAATACAATAACGTAAATAATTTTTACAATATGCAACTTCCAGATTTAAAACTTCCTGCAAAATATAGCTTACACGATCCTGGATATGTGTGTAAAACTTTGGCGTGATTTTATTTGTTAAAGAATTATCACAATTTGTTTATCATGCAAATCATTGTTTAAACAATACTTTTGCTATAAAGGAAAACAGATAGTGGCTTCTACGTGAGTGCATTTTGTTGCTGGTTACTAATAATAGAATATGCAGTAATGCAGTATGCAATTGTAATTTGCAAAATAAAACGTAAAAAATGGCAAAAAAACATATTAATTTGTTTGTAACTTTAACGGTTATTGTCTTTCAAAGAAAGACATCTGTAAATGTTGTAACTTGATGTCTAAGTGGCTGGTACGATATGTGTATTGTGGGCTCAGACAGTGTTTTTTTATAATTCATGACCGTTTTGAGTACTAACAAAATATTTATATTGTATGTAACCAAAGTTTTCTCTGTTATAAATCAAAAAATTAATTTAGTAACAACTGTTAAAGATAAGGTAAGAGTCGGCTGCATGGTGGTAGAAGTAGATGAGAGCGTGATTCGCGCTGCGGAAAACTTAAATTGGGCATTAGAATCTAGGGAGAGGTTAATTTTTTTTTAAATAAACCTCTTTACGTGTTTGGGCGCACAGAAACGAACGTTGTGGAAAAAGGTAATCGAGAGCCGTTCCTAGAGGATAAATAGGTAAAATAACACATCGATGAAGCCACATAATTACAGAGCAGTGGCATCCGGTTCGGGCACATTTTTCGAATCTCAGTTAATACATCATTTAGGTAGCCATGGTAAATTTTTCAGGGTGGGGTTTTTTTTGTATTTTTCGTCCAGAAATCTCGGATAAATTCGTGTAACTCCGTGCGGGAAAGTTTAATTAAGCCAATAGAATCTCTGTGGGTTGAAAAATCACTCTGCCAGAATTGCGTTACTGCCAAGTATAATCTTGAGTTTTTTTATGTTTGGACATATCACAAGACCTGAGGCCGAAACATAGCGCATCGTTGCACTAAATCGTGGTTGTCTTTATTTGATGACTCCATGTCCTGTATTATAGGACGAGCCCCCTTCACGGTACCTCTTATAAAAACGCGGTAGTACTGCCACGGTCGTTACTGTATCTCTACAATACCTGTACCTATTGTTAGCAGCCCGTCCCCAGACAGAGCACGGTCTTCCCCGGATACGCAAGTACTTTGATTATCGTCTGAGATATTGGACCAAGGCAAGTCACAACTGGACATCTTAATGGTTGATTTTGAGCGAATACGTTCTGTATCGAGAATTATATAAAATTCAGTCCGATCTGTGCTAAGGTTGACTTTTAAGAAATTGTTAAAAATACTGTTCCCAAGATTGTTTTGTCCGGCATTGGGCCGGATACATTTTATCGGTTTTTAATTGCTTTAGAAGAACGTCTCGAAATGAACGTTAATATAATAATTAAACATGACAAATACGTTTTTTTTTTGCGTTATACGGGGTATATAAAGTAGTGTCGCTGTTCTTAGTGTACAAAGCTTTTTATTTTCCTTTATTACTATAAGGGGTTTCAAGCAATTCGGTACAGAAAGGTTACATTTTTCGGTGAAGAATAGTACTACGTAGTTTTAATTTAATTTTCTATACTATGCTAGGTATATAAAACCGTTATAGATGTTTATATTTAAAAGTTGTTAACCGTTGAAATTGTTAAAAAAATATTATATTTTTGGCACCATCTTTTACGCAAATTTATTTAATTTAGACAATAGCATTTTATAATATCAATGAGTCTCGGCGGATAAAATGGACCGTTATAGAGCTCTATAGCTATTTTTATTTGCAACAAAATTACTGTCAAAACGATGCCTCGCGGGAGAAACACATAGTCGTAACATTAGTGAACACTAATGAAGTCAGAGCGTTGACCTTTGGGCACAAATTTAACATCGCGTAGGCTATACTGCCGTGCTAAACCTAACCTCCGTATTTGAAAAAAAATTGAAAAATGAGATTTTTTGCTTTAACATATTAAAATATTGTAAATTTCAAAATTTCCTATGTTAAATTACCGTATCTGAACCAGAAATATATAAAATCGAATATTATTAAAACCGTATTTGAAAATAACTTAAGATATACTAAAGCTAAACCCAGTATTTTCGGTTTACTAAGCGCTCTCCCCGTATTTTCAATCAGATACGGGTATTTTGCCTTGCAACTTTCAAATACGTGCTTGACGCGTAGGATTTCGACCTGTTGAATCCTGACTTATTGCTAACGCGCGCTTTTTTTAGTTTATTGATAACTTTTATTCGTCACTTCTAAAACATTGCAAGATATATTATTTTAGAGTAAATTAAATGGTAGAATTTAAGTTATTATAAAAAAATGAGTTCGTGGAGTACCGGGAGTAGAGAAAAGACATTAGTTTCCCTGGCTACCACCTCAAAAGTGCTTCCAGTGTTTTCAGAGGATGAGTTTTTCTTGGGTAACCTAGATTCAAGTTATAATAATGATCTAAATAACGTTAATAATAATAGTGATGCAAAATTTATAAAAATTACCCAGAGTTGCGTTATAAATAGTCAATCTCAACTGAATAATATTACATGCTTGGACTCAGGTGTTATTAATAGTAAGTAAAAATGTGGTTTTAAGTCTTTTTATTTTTTATTATTGTTACGTTTAAAATTATAACTTAGTACATATATGTAAGCTGCATAATTATTAATTTCAGGTGCAGAAGAATGCTATTACAGGAATGCTATAAATGATGATTATCAACTAAAAGATTTATCAAATAATAAAGTTTAACAAAAATCTCTAAACGTGAAAGATATTATTGTCTTTGGTAAGTGATTGAATGTCAATTAATATTATCAAACAAATTTGGCTTTTTATCTTGTTACTCTTAATCTATCAAACTAAAATGTTTTTGACGACACGACGTTACCACATATACAGACAAGTAGAATTAACATTGACATTTAAAATTAGACACGCTGTGTATTTCTGGATTCTACGAAAAATACTAATGAGATTTTATGTAGCATATCTTATGACTAAATTCAACTATTTTGAAATATTGACGTTTGAAAAACCTAATTTTAGGAGCAGATCACCAAGAATTTGAAAAGGGGGATTACGTATTGATAAATGCATCCAATAATATACTAACTGAACAATCCATGGAAATACATCATTATTGAATCTGGTAATAATAATTTGTTATGAAAAAAAATATTTGGGAGCAACTCTCATTGTCCTAATTTTTTTTCAGATTTGGAGTTAGTCATTCGGAATTCCTTGGAAAAATAGTTAATGAAAAGAAAAGCAAAATGGCAATTACAACAGACATACACAATATTAATATTAAAGATATCTCAAATAGGAAA
This sequence comes from Kuschelorhynchus macadamiae, assembly GCA_030620095.1. Lineage (NCBI taxonomy): Eukaryota > Metazoa > Arthropoda > Insecta > Coleoptera > Curculionidae > Kuschelorhynchus > Kuschelorhynchus macadamiae. The sequence continues at coordinate 334,783 of JAUTXW010003691.1, read as the reverse complement.
ATGAAAATTAATGAGATTGAGAGTATGGAGGACGACAGAAGTATCAATAATGATCATTATGAGAAGAGAAACAAACAAATGGAAATTAACCCAACTACAGAAACGGAAGAGAATGAGACTGATGTTATTAACTTAAACGGGATTAATAATGATAATCAAGAAAATGAAAAAGAAATTGAAGCACCTGAGGAAACAATAGGTAGGATAATTACTAATAAGTATATGATTTTTACAAAGTCAACAAATATATTACTTTCACATCCCCAAGAGAGGGGAAAGTGTAGTACCGGCAAAACATTTCCACAAAATTTTTCTGCTTAATTTTCCTTAAAATGACTCAAAATGTCTAAAAAAATATAATTTCGGGAAAAAGAATTCTGTCTCGATCTGTTAGTTTTTTCGATAAAATTAAATTAAATTTAGTGCAAGGGTAGTAATCCATATGAGAATGATGGTTCAGATTGTTATTGGGTTAAATTGAAAAGGGTATGAAATAATGGGCTAATTGGTAAAAAATAACAATTTTCCGTTACAAATTGAGTAAAATGACTTTTCGTTGGTTTTTGTGAATGATTTAGAATAGAATTAAAACACCTATTTTATATTTTGGTGAAAAGTAAGGCGTAAGGATAAAAAGTGCAGGAGGGGAAATTAAAATTTATCTAAAAAATCGAGTAATATTTCTATTTATGGGTTTCTGGGCATAAATGGTAAGGTAAAAAGGGGAGGGGTGAAAATGTATTAAAAATATCAAGTAATATATAGTGTTATACGTTTCTAATTTAAGAATATATTTGATATTTTACAACAAAAATTACATTGAAGGTAGAAAGGGGGAAGGGGTAAAATTAAAATGTTATTTAAAAATTTGAGTAATTTGTCATTTTTTGGCGGTTTTTTTTTATTGTAAATTGTATTTTTAGATCCAGATGAAATAGTAGAGACTCACACAAAAAAAGGCGAAAACAGAAAAAGAAAGAAATATAAATATTCAAAAAATGTAAGACTCGAAATGAAGCAAAAGAACAGAAGTTTACTACATAAGGTTAAACCAGGTTGCATTAAGTGCAAATTTAAGTGTCACAGTTTTTTCTCCGAGGAGGACAGAACAAAACCAATCAAGAATTTTGACAATTAAACTGGAAAGAAAAAAGAACGTTTGTTATGAATTCAACTGAAAATAAAATACCAAAGCGCAAAGTAGAAGGCTCGAAAAAAAAACAAAACTTTTACATATTTTTTAAAAGAAGCTAGTGGTACCAAAAGGCGTGTTTGTAAAATTTTCTTCCTTACAACATTAGGGTACAAAAAGACAAATGATTGGATAATCCAATCAGTGTGGGCAAAAGCTAACAGCAAAAATCAAATACAGAATAAAGATTCAGATCGATGTGGTAGATATCCTCCTAATAAACTGCCAAATATCCAAATAGAGAGCTACATCGATTCATTTAATCCATCTGTGTCCCACTACAAAAGAGTTCACGCTCCTAATCGGTTATATTTACCAAGTGATTTAAATGTTACTCTTATGTTTGCAGACTTCAGAAAAAAATATCCCGATTTCATTTGCTCATACGAAAAATACAGGAAAGTCCTTAAATCGAAAAATATTTCGTTTGCTAAATTGGGAAACGAAGAATGTGAACTCTGTGAATCTTATGATATGCATAATTCAGAGCACACAGCTGAGTCCTTAAATGAAAATTGTGAGAAATGCTGCAGCTGGAAAGATCATATTGAGAAGGCAATAGAATCTCGTAAAAGATACACATTGAACAAAGAAAACTACAATGAAGACAAAGATCATTTATGTGTGTATGTTGACCTTCAGAAAGTGATTATGCTACCCAGGATGGAAATCTTTAAAAAAGCAATATTTTCTCATCGCTTGATGAGAATGAAAGTTTTGAACCTGTCGGAAAAATTAGACACTTTCATCCCTTTGCTGTTTTGTGGCATGAGGCCACAAGTGGGCGACGTCAAGAAGACATAATCAGTGCATTTAATGCTTTTTTCCTGCATCATAGGGATGTTAAAAATATTACTTTCTGGCTAGATAACTGTTCTAGTCAGAACAAAAACTGGGCTTTCTTGTCTTTCTTGATTTATATAGTAAATTTGCCAGGTATAGCCACAGAAACCATACATGTAAACTATTTTGAACCAGGGCATACCTTCATGTCTGCAGATTCATTCCATCACCAGGTAGAAGAATCATTAAAACGTCAAAAGAACTCATATGATTTTCCAAACTTTGAAACTGCAGTGCAATCAAGCAATAAAGGAAAAGTACAGATTAAGTCTATGCAAGTTAAAGATTTTCAATTATGGAAAAATCTCAGTTCGGCTAGTAAAATTAAAAACCAAAATCCTAAGTTCTATATTGCCAAAATAACTGAAATAATAGTAAAGAGAAATGAATTTGAAATTTACTACAAATGCAAATCCAATGAACATTGGAAAAACTGGATTTTTTGCTTAAAAAATATATTAGTGCAATGTCAACACCTTCCATAAAAACAGCACCCAGTGGGTTTGAGCAAGAAAAAGTCGACAATTTATTCAAAGCCTTAGGTTCCATCATGCCAGATAATCGAAAAAAATTTTGGGAGGACCTTCCAGAAAAGGTTATTGTTTAATAAAAGTGTTTTCTGCTCAATAACAATACTTATGTAAGATTTTTAGTTATATATTTAGTTAGCTATAAGTCATTTTGTTCCCATTTTTTGTTAAATTAAAGTAATATAAAAAAGCATGTGTTACTATTTCATTTTATTAATAAGTGAATTTTCTACGGTAAATACCAGTCAATAAATATGATTAACCTAAGTAAACTCGACAATATCCCAGATCAAATACAGGTATTTGCAAAATACGCGGTTTTCGATTAGTAATTTTGCCAAATACAATTAAAGAAAAACTCGTGTGGGGTTTTATAGCATAAAAACAATAAAATAATTTTTTTTAAGCAAATATATTGATTTTAGTGCCCCTTTGGTTTAATATGAGCAACTACTAATAATACCGCCAAGGTCCGTTAAAGCTACAATTAAAAAAAAAAAGTAAATCAATATTGCGCCATTTCTAACGGTTTTCATATACGAAGATTAGGCTTAGTACGGCAGTATATTTGTACGAAGTTTCAAACTAATACAAATATCTAGAACATTCATATGACTAAACTAGAAATAAGACACAAAGTCTCGGTCTCAGTCAAAAAGAGTATAATGCGGTTACGCGTGTTTCGCCTTTTCAGGCATCATCAGACCTACAATTAATATAACAATCAAAAACTATCACTATAAATATACAAAATTCAAACAGACCTTCGACATTAACTAAAATCACAAGAACAAATCAAACAACTATAACGTCACATGTTAAAATACACACTGAGATGAGGTTACGAAACTAAGGTATTGACACGCGCAGATAAAAGTTGAATCAAATCAATAACCTTTTTTCATATTTTTTATTTATATATTTTTTTGTCTTTATTTGATTCAACTTTTATCTGCGCGTGTCAATACCTTAGTTTCTTAACCTCATCTCAGTGTGCATTTTAACATGTGACGTTATAGTTGTTTGATTTGTTCTTGTGATTTTAGTTAATGTCGAAGGTCTGTTTGAATTTTGTGTATTTATAGTGATAGTTTTTGATTGTTATATTAATTGTAGGCCTGATGATGCCTGAAAAGGCGAAACACGTGTAACCGCATTATACTTTTTCTGACTAAGACCGAGACTTTGTGTCTTATTTCTAGTTTAGTCATTTGAAACTTGGTCTCTTAGAGAATATGGACGCTTTCTTACAGTTAGAAGATTCATGTCGAATAATTTTTTTGTAGGACTAATTTAGAGTAAAAATAATTTTTTTCGGTATTTTCGCCATTTATAATATTCCAAAATTATTGTTTGGATGGTCGATGACGAAAAATATTCATATTTAGATGCACTTAAACAATGCATCCAGACAAAAGCCTTATAATTCGCCATATATGAATTATGTATCATTTTCATGGTATATACCTCAAAATTTGAATATATCTCAGTTCAATTAATTGGACCATCTGTGACCCAACGCAATCTGTTTGTATCTTTTTGAAGATATGTTTTTCCTATTTATTTTGCGTTTATCGCTGTTTTGTTATAAGAAAGTGTTACTTGCTTTTGTATTTTGATTTAAAGTTACTTTTTGGCAATAATAGGAGAGCCTAAAGAAGACTGTTTTAAAATATTATAATGTGATATGTAGTGATCCGTGGAGTATGGAAACGATGCTTGGCCGGCCCGAATCCATTTCATTTTGTGGATGCCGAAAATATCTTAACAAAAATTGAACGTATAGAAAAGCTCTCTGAACTGTACCTGCTTTCCGGTGGTTGCTAACCTTCGGACAGTGTTGTAAACCCGCTCTTGCTCCGAGAGTTGTCCTAGCACTCGCGAATTCAGTGTCTTTTTCGAGTAAAATCACTTCATTTGTAATAAAGCATTATTACGTAATACATTAGCGTTGTCGACAATGTTTCAAAATAATTTTCATCCTTAAATGTCAATCTTTTATACGAGAAAAAGAATACTTTCTGTGTATAAATAGAACATAATAAATCATATTTTTTTATTTGTATATGAAATTTAAGCTACAAACAGGTACACTACTAAGAAACTAAAAATTTCTCAAACAAGTATACCATGTAATTCATATAGCACAAAACACCAAAAGAGAAACTAAAATTATCGATAAATTACTCCAGAGGTATCAAGTAAAAAATAACAATAAAACTACTTAAATCCCCTAAAACGAAGAAAGCATGCTCTCGAATGTTACGTTTAACCCAATGCAATTATTAATTTATTAACCGACTTAATAATATAAAGCAATTTCTGTTTTCAACCTGTATGTGGATATATAAGGGATAATCCATGTAGCTGCTAAACGGACTTGAATGGGGTACTCACCATGTTGTAAACCAACATTCCAGGGTGGTTTAAGTACCAAAAACTGCTCGCTGAGTTTTAAGGGTCGCAGTAATAGAAAATGTGCGGAAAATTGTGAATAACTAACAAACTGCTTTACTTGTATGGTAAGTGCTATTAATGATAATAAAAAACAATGAAGGAGTATGGACACATAATATTAAAAAAACAGTACACAGCTTTCGTTCATATTTTGACACCTTAAATATAGGACATACAAAACTTAAAATATGACAGATCTAGGATTTTTTGTATCACCTTTTAAGCGTGTTATAAAATTTTAAAAAACATTAGAAAGTTCTTCCGTTTAATTTTTCTTCGAAAAAAAAATTATATATAATGAAACAAATAACGTTCGGAAAAACCTTATGAAATGTTGAATATTATGTTTTAACTAGTTATAAATGGAAAATGGAGACTTCAACGTGAGGGATGTTTTTGGGAACATTTTTAAATGCGTGCCCCACGCTTTTCAAAAATGAGGGATTGTCTCTCTAAAAAGGAAGCGACTAATGATCACTTTTTATAAATGTAATATATGAACTATATAGAGGGAGGATTTTATTGAGGTGTAATTGGCGTATGTTATTAATATTTTTTAGTGGATTTAAGTATTCTAAAAATCATTTTAGGAAAACTTAAGCCAAAATACCGATTAAATTAAGATAAAATATAGTTACGTAGATATCTTGATGCAAAAAATTGTGGCATAGACACCTGATATTTCTTGGGGAACTATATTTTTAAAAATAATTTTTAGAGAACATATCAAGTCAAAGTCAATTTCAATAAAATCTCTATACATAATATAAAAGAGAACAACCATTCACTTATATTCTCATCGACCACTATATGTATGACACCCTCAAAAGATAAAACGAACGTTTGGCATGTCACGTATATGCAAGAGAAGAGAAGATTAATTTGAAATCCTCTAAGGGGGTAAAAGGAACGAAATGCTTCAACTTAATGAGATTTTAAAAGTGTTCTTTCCGTTTAAAAATAATTATCTTTAAATCAGTTTATCAATCGTTCTAAATTTTGCCTTTAAGTTGGCGAAAAAGGGTAAAATTTCTTTATGCTTTTTTAATAAATGTGGCTTTAAAACGCTTCTTTCGTCAATGATTTTTAAAAATAAAAATCAAAAAATATATTTTTACATGTTAGGTATATATTTTACCGTTTTGTAATACTTCAAGGACGGTATCTGAAAACAAAAATTCTCAGTTATTTCATGACATATTGTAAAAACCTAAAATACATTTTAACTCTTTTCAAATTCTAAGGGGCGAGTTAAAAATAATCTCTTATCTGGAACTACATCATATGCCAAATTTCAACGACTTATTTTTAACGGTACATATTTATTTCAAAAATGCAAAAATTGCAAAAGTATATTATTAGATTATTATATTTGAAAGTCTTTGACGAAAGAACGGTGCTAAAGCCTCATTTAGCATTTCATCCTTTTTTGCGTACTTAAAGATAAAATTCTAGAAATCGATTTGTAGACAATTATTTTTGAAAACTGCGGTATATATTTAAATTAATATGGGGGCTTAGAATTTGAAAGGGATTAAAATGTATTTTAAGTTTTTGCAATGTGTCTTCAACTTAATGAGATTTTAAAACAATTAATTCTGAATTGTTTCAAATATCATTCTTAATGGAGTGCAAATGGGTGAAATGTGTACTACTGAAAAATCATTTAAATTTGGCATGGACCTCCTTTTTGCTATCTAAGTGCCCGACAAAAGAGAATTTTCAAAACTCGCCTCCTAGGAATTTAAAAAGAGTTGACATTTGTTTTTATTTTTAAAAATATACCTGCAACTAACTTAGAATTTAGAACGATTATTTTGTTCACAGTTTTCAAAAATAATTGTCTAGAATTCGATTTTTAGAATTTTATCTTTAAGTTCGCGAAAATGGATGAAATTTGCCTATACTCTTTTAATAAATGAGGTTTTAAAAGTGTTCCTTCGTCAATGACTTTCATAAATAGTAATCTAAAAATATTTTTTGCGTTTTTGAAATGATTATGTACCGTTAAAAATAAGTCGTTCAAATTTGGCATATGTCGTAGTTCCAGATAAAACATTTTTTTACCCGCGCCTTAGAATATGAAAAAGGTTAAAATATATTTTAGGTTTTTGCATTATGTCTTGAAATAAATGAGATTTTAAGACGATTCATTCGATTTTCATTTATATGAATAATTATTTAAGATAAAATGTTCAAATGAACCTTCTTTTGCGATCTAGGTGACCAATAAAAGAAGTTTTTTTTAAACTCACCTCCTAAAAAGAGTTGAACTTTGACTTGTTTTTAATATACCTGAAACTAAATAAGAATTTAGAACGATTTCTAGATTTTTTAAATTTCTAGGATAAAGAGGGGGAAAATGGAGATCTATAGTGGCTTTAAAACATAATTATTTAAAATAACTTTCTAAATTTTTTGAAATACCATCTCTAAAAGTCTCAAATACGTTTTTATTTTATTTACAATATTTCTTCAGTAAACGGCATTTTATGACGATTCTTTCATCGGCATCTTTTCAATAGTAAAATTTAAAAATCTATTTCTGGATTTTTCTAATAATAAAATAAGTAATATCTCTTTCCTTAATAAGATTTTATTTTTTCATTGAACTTAAAAAAATCGGTAAATTTCCTCTACCCGGAACTTCCCTCGTTATGATTTTCTTCCATTCGTTAGGAGTAGTGAAATGTGACCCAGTAGATAATCACAGTATATATGTGTTACATGTACTGTCTCTTCAAACATTTTAATTGGGGACAATTTTGTTCCATCATATTGGATTCCTACCAATATTTTACCAGTTTTTACCTATGTCACACTTAACTTTTGGGTATAATTTAAAATAAATTCAATAAGTAGTTTTTACATTAACACATATCGCTATATTGTTGCGTCATGTTGAATTCGTTCCAGTTTATCCCACTTTGGCATTAATTTTTATACAAAATTACCATTACTACAAAAGTCAATTAAACAAGATTTCTTTACGTTGATTTTTTTAAAAATTTTATTTGGCCGCCATTTTGTTTTGCCATCTTAAATTCGTACTACAATTTTACTAATTTATCTTTATATCACATTTAATGGTTGCACAACAATTTTAAATTAATTTAACAAATAATATTTTCAGGCTGATTTTTTTAAATATTTTATTAGGCCGCTATTTTGTTTCTTGAATCCATATCAAAATTTTACCAGTTAATTCCTATATAACACTTGAGGTAAACTGGATAATTAGTTTTTTAAGTAATAATTTTTTTTTTAACTTTCTAAATGTCCGCAGATACTTCGTAACCCCAAATAATACACCACTCTAACATAACAACAAGATGGTTAACGAAAACCTTTCAGAAACCTATTATCTGGGAAACATCTGCGAACAAACGAAATTGGTAAAGACTGATAATATAAGTTATATGTGTTCTAAGGATGCAACAGTAAAGTTGCGAAACGTCGACAATTTTAAAAAAGACTGTTTTTTTACTGGATCCTAACCACAATTAGAGAGGCGAACGTGGCGCTGTGTGTTTGCGGTTCAGCGCCCAAGGTCCCTGGCTCGATTCCGAGCTCAGGCAGACTTTGTTAAGACTACATAATGGGCTCGCCTCCTGATGGGTTGGTGGTTGCGCGCTCCATCAGTAATACGCTAAAATCACCTCTCAAATAGCGTCGTTCGGATTCGACGATAAACTGTAGGTCACGTATACCTGTGTAAATTACAGCTAAGACACACAGCATAGGTATATGCGAGAGGTAGGCCGATATCCAGCAGTGGATGAAAAGGCTGTTGATCAACCACAATTAATACACAACTCTAACATAAAAACAAGAGGATCGTTAACGAAAACCATTTAGGAACTTATTATCTGGGAAATATCTGCAGACCAACGTAGTAGGTAAAGAGTGATAATATGGATTTCATACAGGATACAGAATCTACAGTCCTGTCCTGAGTATGCAACAATAAAGTTGCTAAATGTTGACAATTTAAAAAAGACATTTGTTTTTTTTAATGGATCCTAACCCAAAATAATATCGTTAAGATCGTTAAGAAAACCATTTAGAAACTTAATATCGTGAAAATATATGCGGAACAACGGTGTAGGTAAAGACTGATAATAGGGATTTCATGCAGAATATATATATATATATATATATATATATATATATATATATATATATATATATATCCTGAGGATGCAACAATAAGGTTGCAAAACGTCAACACTTTAAAAAATTACTTTTGTTTTTCTTTACTGGATGCTAACCCCAAATAATACACCACTCTAACAACAAGAAGATCGTTAACAAAAACCATGCAACGATGCAACAACGTCGACAATTTAAAAAAAGACTTTTATTTTTTTACTGCATCTTAACCCCAAATGATACATCACTCCAACAAATTTTTTTTGATATTATATTTTAATAGCTGGCAAATGTGGTATCTCAACGAAAATTCAGCTACTTTTTTGTACTCTATCGATAAATATTAAACAAATATTTACTTATTATATTTTATCAGAAGCTGTTTTCCTCAAAAATATAAGTGATCGTTGCTCTTCAAATCTAAACTTAGAATAAGCCAATTTCTGTTACGAGGCTAATAATAAATAAAACACGTTTTTAATTTTTTTAAACGTTTACTCATACTAAAAAACAACGAAATAATTTCATAAATATTATCTTAAGAGATCGTACTTATACAATCGCTTAGGGTCTCTGTCGATGCATGCCTTTCTCTTTTTATATTTCTTTTACTGCTTATGAAGACTACCGCAGCTGATCCCAGAATGAGAGCTCCTCCACAAACATACGTCATAATATTTCTGTAAAACGCTACACTTTTATCATTATTCATGTCTTGAATTATTTCTACTGCAATACCGTTGGACAACTTATCCGCAAAACTCATTATTCCATATATAAAAGCTCCACGATTGGTGTCAGAACCTATTAAATCAGTTGTTATATCCAAGCTCGATACTAAAACGATGGTACTAGCTGCACCTAGAAGAGTTGAAACCGCAAATATATAATAATTCCTGTAATCATCACCCTTTCCCCACTGAATCCATATACATGCCACTATTCCCAAAATAGCTCCCAAAATATAAGTACACTTTCTGCCAGTCAATTTTGTTATTAATCCTACAGGAAAAGAAGCTATAAAGCTGGCTATATACATAGCAAGTGGAACTAAAGCCAAAGAGCTAGCAACCATATCAAGACTTTCTGAAAGATAAAGACTTATAAAAACCTGAGTTAAGTTAATAAATAACCTGGAAGACATATAAACAGTACCTACCAAATAAAGATTGTAGTTCAAAAACAGTTCTTTAAAACTTAGAGGTGGAGGCATATTGTCTTGATTCAAATAATTTTTCACTTCAGGTTCTTTAACAAATGTGTAAAAAATAATGGAACACAGAATACCAAATGACATTACTGACCAAACGATGTGCTGAAAATTTTTAGCATCATGGGGCCCAACCTTGTTGTCGCTGCCACCCGACATATGTAAAATTCTCCAGGTCACAAGGTACACCAGAACACTTGCTACCACTGTTGCTCCATTTCTTACTGCTGCAAGCTTGGTGCGCTGGTGCTTATTAGCAGTTATTTCGGGAATTAACGACATATGAGAAATTTGCACCGCAGCCCATCCGAATTGAAAAAGTATAATAAAAGATGAATAATATAGGATTTGACCAACCCTTGAGGCATTTTGACAGCTGATGCAGAAAGAAAATATAAATGGAAAAGTAAAAATAACGCAAAGTGTTCCAATAAAATACCATATCTTTCTTTTTCCAAATTTATAGATCCACCAGTCATGATCCTTGTCTAAATTATACCCAATAAAAGGAGTAGCTATTGCGTCAGCAACTTGGCCCACCAGAAGAAGGATGCCAGCTTGACCATTTTCGAATTCCAGTACCTGCAAAGAATATTATATTATTAATTTTTGTACACATTCTTATTTATGTATATAAATATTTTGCCAAATAAATGTCAAAGGAATGTATACATAAAAAAGTTTAATAGATAGTTGGATCCTGACCATCCAAAAAACACGATAGGGCTCAAACTGATTTACAAAAATGGACATGAGCAGTGCTATTTTATTTTCCGCAGAAATAATTTTGGGACACGAGGGGTAGCACAACTCCCTTCGAAGAGAATAAAATTAAAGTGATTTTATGTTTTATATAATTAATTATTATAAAAATACTGTTGTCGAAGGATGGGTATACAATTTACTCCAAAAATTTAAAAGGCCTGCAATTCCTTCCATACATTAAAACTTTTTATTACTTATTATTAATCGATACATAACAACCAATTATATTTACTGAAACTTTAACACTATATATTTGCCCAAAATTGTGTTTGTCGATGGCGTTTATGAAGACAGTAATACAAATATCAAGGAAAGTTCATAAAAATGCTCACAAAATGCATTTTTTTTATCTAATTTGGAAATACTGCTTTTGATGTTTTCTAGCCTCGTACCTAAATCTAAAAAAAAATTAAATATAAATGTAAGTTTTCTAGTTAGTTATATTACTATTAAAAATCGCACTTTTATTCTACGTTGCCTACGTCTGCCATATTATATGAAATGTAAGCAGCAGTGTTTCAATAGATAGAGAAAAAAATGCCTTTCAAAATATCACTTTTACAAAGTCCATTTTCCGTTAATGAGTATAAACGCCAAATAGATTAAAACTCACATTTGATAGTGTTAACAAATAGAGTGAGTCAAAACTCTGTTTGCTCTGTTGCCGATGGCTTTCTTAAAAGTATTTTTGATTAAAAATATTAGAAAATTAAAATGTTTTAACTTACACCAACTCAAACTTTCCTTTGACGCAAAAATTTGCATCGAAGCACAATAAAAACTAGAAATTAATCAATTTTTAATTACTTTCTATATGTGGAGGTCTCTAAAATTCGCTAAAGTAACTGAGGCTCGACTCTGTAAACATTTTATTTGAAATTGGGAATCTCTATTTTTTCGAAAAAATTACAAACTTTTAGGGTACTTAATGAGCAACAAAGACACACAATCCCTATTTAGAGATTCTGTTTCCTTATATTTTTATAGAGTTCCAGCCCTGGCATCCCTAGTTGTTTTCATAGGTATGTTGAACCAAAAAAAAAATAAAAGGGCTTATAAAAAAACTCTGTCTCAGGAAAAAAAGAGTAAAAGCTGTTGTTAACATTAGGCGGAATATCACATAGTTTCTGTAAACTTGTTAAAACAGTTGTGACAAACAACATACCAGACCTTTGTTATGGCTATTCCCGTCACCAATAGAATCATTTATTTACGATCTTGGCGAACATAGAAATAATCACATTTTGAAGCCTGGCTGTCTAAATTTAGGGATAAACTATTTATATTTCGATAATAAACTCTACTTTAATCCTAATATAATAATTTAATCTCTCTTGAGAATTTTTGAGAAAATATTGCTCTAGTAGATATTCTTTTTGGAATATAGCTTTTAAAAAATTAATAAAAATCACTGGTCTAACGAATATTAAGCAGGACACTTGCTGAGGTCTTAAGTTACATAGAAATCTTTATCATTCATACAAACAATCACAGGTGTGAAAACTGTACTTCCAATCGAATATGCTAATAAGAAATAATAACTTACTTTTGTTGGTGTCAGATGATAAATTTGAACAACCCATCTTAAAAATCACGCGTTTCAAAGGGTAGAACTATCATATTAAAAAATATTTTGATTAAATGTGCTATACACACGATCAAACTTCTTGTTTGCAAAAAACATGGTATCCTAGCAAAATATAATATTTTTTGTTGAAAATAACTATGGCAGCAAAAACCTGGATAAGGGCACATTTTTAATAAAAGTCATGATCGAACGTAAAGTCGGAGTTAAAGTAGTAGTTCGAATTTGTTTTCAAAGAAGACATTATTACGTTGAATTCTCTAATAAACAGAAAGGTGAAGTTTTAATCCTTGCTGAACAGGGAATGTAGCAAAAACAAAGAGCAAATGCGATATGATATTGCGTAGGAGTTATAGAGTGCGTGGCTTCAAAAACATATAACAGGTACCTGGAATTGGGAACGTTTAAAAATATACTTAGACAAACTTTTCAAATGTAACCCCTGACCAACATGACAGTTTTAATTGCCAAATTGCAGGAATACATTTAACTGTTTCTCATATTGCAGGTTCTCGAGTTAAACAGACAAGACAAAACTGATCGACTTATTTGGTCTTTTGAGCACAAAAGTGGCCAACTGAACAATGGCAAAAATGTATTTTTTTCATGAGGCCAGAATTAGTCTTAGGTTAGACTAGCGTAGAATTCGATTTCTAAGAGGTCATGGAAAACAAGCTAGGCTCGAAGATGCCAGATCTCATCCAAAATATAAAGGAGAAAATGTAATGTTCGAAGGGCAGTAGGCTAGCTAAAAAACCTCCAATGATTTGTTTTTAGCGTAGATTAAGTGGTCCCAAGTATGCTGATTTTGTGTTAGAACCCATAGTTAGGCATTGGGACAGTTTAATTTTTATGCAAGATAATGTGACTCTACAGGTACCAGGTACTAAAAATTTAACTGTTCTAAAATGGCCTGATTGTTCGTCGGATCTTAATCGTATTGAATACTTGTAAGATAAACTTAATAGAAAGATTAGAGCTCACCAGGCTAATCCGGGAAAGTCAGAGCAGCTCACTTATTTAAGTCGCTTGAGGACCATGAGAAAATCTACTTTAAGAGGAAGTTGTAAGCTTGTATAAGGACCAGAGGTGGCATCACTGACTATTAAAAATAAAACGAGGTTCAGTTTTCTTTGAATTTCTAATTTTGTTTTCTATTGATTGATTGATTGACATTAATAATATTAGATTCTCTTTTCATTTGTATATAATTAAAATGATTTGATAAGTTGTGCATTTCACACTTCATTCTACATTTCTTTAATACGCACAGAAGAAAGAAAAATAATGAGAGATTCCATGAGTTTAGTTGTATGTATATAAATTAAATGCGCTGTGGCCACAAGACAAGCCTTTAAATTGTGTGGTACTTAACTGAAATGGAAAATATTTTGACCCTGTGGTTTCAAATAGAAATAGAGAAGTTTGTTATTATACTCATAATACAGGTACCCATGTTATACCGATAAATGTATGAGTGTTTCATAAAATACTGTTTCTCTAAAAAAAGGAGCGAATATTTTTTGATGATGTTAAAAGGACATTATTTTCAATTTTTTTCATTGATCTGTTAAAACAGCTGTGGCGAACAACATACTTTTTTGTAGCCATTAGCATTTCATACAATTGTTGGTTATATTAGTCGCTATTAATTTAGTATTCACGATCGTATTAAAAACAGAAATAATAATACTTTGGAGCCACGCTGAACCTAAATTTGTTATATCATATACTTTTTCGCCTTTTCAGTTGCGTAATTTACATTAAAAAACTGCTTTTAACTTAAATGCAATCTAACAAAAAAAAATTCCGGATCTCGACTAGGTGCATTTGTTCCAAAGCTAGCTCTTAAAAATAATTAAAAATTTATTGCTTTAATAAAAAATAAGAAAAACATTTGTTGGGGTTTCCAATTTCTTCGAAACCTCGTTCAAAATCAGACTTGGTAAATTTTGCTTACAACTGTATAAGCCGATAAGAAAAAAAAAGCTAAATATAGAAACAAACACTAGTCAACACTTATATTGCATTAACTATTATTACTGCTAATTTTAAAAACTCATATTTTCGTTAATAATGAACCGATTTCAACAAACTTTTTTTCCGAGAGGTCGGTAGGTTTTATTATACGAAGAAAAATTAAAAGCTATCTAACTTTGCATGTTCATCAAAAATTTATATGACTGCGAAACAAGTACCAAAGTACGGAGTTCTTTTTTTTAAGGTGTTTTAGATACATTTAGTTCCAATGTATACAGTAATTGTATGGGATTCACGGGGATTCAATACACGGCGTGTAGAAATTGTTTGAGATACGGGTTCGGCTCTTTCACACACTAGGTCGGACTGTCAGATATGTTACAAGATTAAATTTATTAAATGAAATTTCAAAAACTGGACCTTGAGTATTTTCTTTTCGAAGTGTTTGAGCTACATGTACATCTGTTGTATTACTAAGCTGAATACTCTCTGTCATAGTATCCACAGTGTATTAGGAAATACAGTTTTTTGAAAAGTTGAAGTGGCGACAGAATTACTGTGGATAAGAAACCGATGTACTTAAAACAACAGATAGTGCATAAACGTACACTCAGTAAATGCAAAAACGGGAGTACGGAAGTATTGTTCTTTTGTTTCTGTTTACAAATACAGTTTTAAAATTAAATAAGATTTAAAAAAGTTGGTCTTTGAATTTCTTTCGTGTTTCGGATATATGTTTGTTTTTTTTTACTTATTAGTGTGAATACCTCCCCCATGCTATCTATAGTAAACATAGAAATCGATTGGACGTGACAACTACGATAGACACGTAAAATTCGAATTTAAAAAGTTTTATTTACATATTTTTAACTTAGAAATTTTTGTATATAAACTACACTAAAACCTAATCATACCACCTGCTCGCTAAAATATGCATCTCAAGAATGTGGGAAGGTGACCTCCACCCGGAAGCGGCCTTCAGGCCGGTTACCTCTACTTAGTGGTGATAGACCGGGTGGGGGGGGGGTTGCTGCCCTCATAGGTGACGCCAATAGTTCGGCTAGAAGAAAAAATTAAGTGGTCTGGTTACAGAGGAAAATAAAAAGTTTTAGAACTGGCTCCTCATAGGCTGTCCTTCGTTTGAAATGGAGGGTCGGCAGTCCGTGGCAACACTAGAATCCTAGACTCCTTAGCCGGTAGAGGTGGCTTTCTTGCTGAGAAGTCAGGACTGGCCTAATTTAGAGGAAGAAGTTGAGATGCTGGACCTTCAAAATGACGCTTTGAACGTTCGGGGGTGGATACACCTTGGGACAGAAGGAGCGTCGGGAGAGTAGAGGTTAAGCTTTATTGTAAGTAGAGAGTCTGCTGAAAGGTTGCATGAGGCTGGGTGGCTCCTTTTCTTCGATATGGTCACCATAAGAATTTTCAGGGTGGCCATTAGAAGGAGAATCGCCAAGTCCGGCACTTCTTCGTAGGTAAATAGGAAAGAATAAAAATACACCTGTTTTATCTGGTTGCAGTGAAATCATAATGAAAAAATGATACAGAAACCATATTTCTGTCGAGAGCAAATTATGGACTCCAAGTACCTGGTTTTACCGTGTTTGACAGCGAGCAAAAAGGAAACAGGCCCAGAACATATATAATGGTGTCCAAGGTACTCACAGTCACCCCACTTAGGCAGTTAGGTTCCAGGGAAGACATGGCAGTAGTTTTGAAATACAAAGTGAGTGGAACTAAATTTAATTTAGTCATAGCTAGTGTTTATCTTCCGCATAAGGCAGAGGGGCTAGATAGGATTATTCCAGCAGTGCTACAAGCTGGCTTCGCAAAATATTCTCTTGTTTAGGGATTTCCTAAAACAAGAAGGAGGGACAACCGGGCAGCAAAATCCTTTAGACACATAAGTGTTACTTCTTTCCTTTAAGGTTACATAATTCGTTTGAAGTAATTATCCCATCCAGGGATCAATGGACAGCGGGGTCCATGGTATTACCCGGAAATGCCCAGGTCTGGTACACCAACGGCTCCAGGCAACCAACATATGGCTTGCCGGGGCTGGAGTATACAGGATGGACAGGGATATACGCGAAAACTTCTCTCTGGGAAGTTATGACCCCTCCCCTATCCTTACTACTACTACTATATAATAGTATAATAGGCACTTAGAAATGACTTTGGTATCAAAACAGTTTTTGGGTTTTGAGCTAATGGTATCTTAAGTATCTAATATTATACAGAAGGACAGAAAAAGTTAGCAGTTGAACGAAAGATCAAAATTTTATGATAACGTTTTAATTTTTGTTTCTGCTAGTAACATTAAAATAGGTTGTAAAAAAAATACAAATATCCTTAATAATCAGAATATTGTTTAAGTATATACTATTAACGTATTAATTTTCTTAAATCAAATTTCATTTTCTATTTCTCCTAAGTTGCCATTATGTTCTTCACAAAAAAAGATTTAAAAAATCTCTTGGAATAATGGCACCTACCACATTCCAGATATAATAGTGAAGTTTACCAATATACTGCGAACTTTATACATAGTTTAGCTATTCCAGAATATTCTACCTACCAGGTGAACGAATACCAGGAGATAACTGAACCACATTGCTGCACAGACATCATTTAGTATATGCCCTAATCCATAAGCCACATATGTTCTTAGTGGCAGTTTCTTGCTCTTATTCAAACAAATCTTATTTTGAACCACAACTTTTGCTGCCATTCTCGCTTCGCTTTCCCAGTAAGTATATTTTGCCTTTAGTTATAATAGGTATATTAAAATTACCATAAACAATACTTGATAAATCTATAATTATTGTGGCTTATCTTAAATGTACTAAACTAAGTTTTTAGGTTTCTTCCTAACATCGACAGCAACAACAAAGACAACAACAAAGGCAGCAACAACAAATGAATCGGGCGACAACGGATGTGTAGTTGTATTCCATAGACATTGCCTTACGTTGTAGCAAATATCCTGAAACTAAACACACAACTATTAGACAATCATAAAATAGCAAATATTGAATATTGTTAGCTGTTAATTGATGGAAATCCATTTTAACTAAATAAAATATTTATTATTATTCTACTTATCGGTTTCAAAAATACAAATCCCAGCCCCAATATAAACTTATAAACTGTTGTAAATATTTGCAATTTTAAAATTTTTGGATGAAATTTAAATTCATGTAACATTTTAGGTATAAGAGATATTATATTGAGGTTTTCAGCATATTATAAACAAATATTTTGAGAAAAACCTAGTAATTTAAATGTTGTAAATTTAGTTAGGTTTTCTTATACACGGTGTGAAATGACACCGTTATATTTTTTTAAAGGTTTGTTAAGAGCGAGAACTTATCACATTGTCCACGTTTCACACGTGCCAACAAGCCGGTGCATGTGCCTGTACAGAGTACAGTATCCTGTCAAAACGCAAATTAGTTGCCAAGCACCTGTCGACTGCTTACCATGGATTGGGTAACATCTTTTTTGCTTGACTACAGTAGTTCGTCTTTGACCAATTCTCCATTGTCTTTAGGGCTACATTTAGGGTATTTAGGGCTTGCAAGCAGTATTGTCTACTTATACCGAGGCAGTGTTCTGGGCCCGAGAATTGGAACGACGATCTATTTCTGGTGTTATTCGCTTTCTTGTTTCCTTCGACACCACTTTGTCCAGGAACTTATTTCAATCTCACTACCTTAGTCATTGCTAGCTCACTTAGTGCATCTCTGCATTCATGGACTAGAGCTAAGCTCATCCTGGGCTTGGCGATGGCTTTAAGAGCACTCTCACTGTCTGATTGTATTTCACTTTCTACTATGCGCTCCCAGCCCGACTTCATCCTTTGTTACAACCCGCAATATGGCATAGACACCAGCATGTAAAATAGTTGTATATTTTCCCAGCGGAAAGGCCTCTGTGATACTATGATCCGAAAGGTATATTCCGGCGCCGGCTGACGTGGAATTGACTATTTACGAGTCTGTATACCACGATTGAACCTCAGCCTGATGGGGTGCCCTATTCTCCTTCTATTGATCCCTGGTTTAAATTTAAATTTCAGAAGGTCTTGTCAGCCTGAGACGACTGTCTGGAATAATTGCCCTGGTGGACAGGAAATAACCCTCCTGGCGCATTATAGCGGCGGTTTAAATATAAAAAACAACACAATTAATATCATTTTTAATGCCACTCGGTGAAAAAAATTATATGATTTGACACGGCCGAAAAACAGATTTAATGCCTTGGCTACGTCTCGGCTGTGAAACACCAGTCACGGCATTAAATCTTTTTCTGCCTAGTAAAACAAATAAATATTTTTCAGCAGATTTGATGCCCTGGCTATGCTTTGGCTGTGCAGTACCAGCCATGGCAATAAATATTGAGCTTTTCTGCCTAGTAAAACAAATAAATGATTTTTATTATTTTGATTCTTTTTTCGACATCTCGTCATCCGTCCAAGCTTGGGTTGTTTAACATGGTTCTGACAGGATACAGAGTTCCGGTTTTAAAAAGATTGTTTAAAGTACTACTAAAATAAAATATCAGCATTTTTTTAACACAGGAAATTGTTTTAATTGTCTTGCAACTGCAAATAATTATTTTCCAACAATATTCCGCTTCAAAAATGTTACAGCAATAATTTGCTTGATACTTCATGCCTAGACTCAATATAAGAAGGCATTTATATGAAATCTAACTTTTTTGTAACAAATATTATATAATTAGAAAAATATCGAATTAGACCACTATTATCTGAGCATCGTGACAGCGCATATATAAACATATATCTCTTTACATATAATTTAGTGCATCGTCATTTTCCCAACAAAAAGAAAAACAAATCTAGAATAACATAACTTTGTATATCTATGCGTTTTTGTTTTACCATGTATACAAAAAGTTTTTACACTAGAAATATTTTGTATAATTTTAAATGAATAAACTATTTGCTTGCGTTCTGATAAAAATATTTAATTACTTTAGATGAGGAGGTTTCCCAAAGTGAAGTGTAGCACGGATTTTAAGTGCTCGTATAAAAGTTACTAGTTAATGCGGCTATGAGTGACATTAATTTGTGAATTTCAATTGCATATCAAGAATTCTTGTAAAAGCGTTAAATTGTCAGAACAAAGTGTAAAGTCTTATAATGGGTAAAACAATCTCTTAGAGCAAATATTAAAAAATTTAGTCAGGTACAGTTTCCACTACAGATTAATATATTAAAAATTGCTACAGGCAATACGCAGTACAGCTGGAGAGACTAAGGCATCCTTTACGAAAAATATTGAAAAACATATCGGAATATTTTGCACGCTCTGGAAAAAAAAACGTTGGTGGCGTTGGAAAATAGATGCTCTCGACTCGAAAATAAACACTTAGAACTTGATAGAAGGCTTGAAAGGAATAATATTACTATTATTGAGTGACAGTATAAAAGTGTGGATTACCCAAATCTTCTTCAGTTTGTCATTGTCTTTTTTCGGAAATTTGAAATCTGAAAATTGAAATTCTGAAATCCGACATTGACTTCACAAATTTAAAAAAAGGAGCATTTAAAGTTAGCAGGAAATAAAAAATTCATGGTTAAGATAACTAGTAAAAGCATGATGAATAGTGAAAGATATTCGGTTGAGAAATTAAAACAAATGAGTCCAGGCGAAGTAACTAAATTAACTGATACACATAGTTTAGTAAACAAAGTTGAACTGCCACCAAAATCAAATAACGTGCCGCCAACACCTACACGTAAAAAGAAATTGCTTCTTTACATTTTGAGAAGGAAAACGGGAAAATTGACAGTGGCAGCAGTCTCACAACTGCAAATAAATTAGACTCCTGAGAAGAATATAAAAGAATCGGTAAATTCCCTTTACTCCGGAACTTCCTTGGTTATGATTTTTTTCATTTGTTAGGAATAGTAAAGTGGAATCCAATTTAGTTCAGTACATATGGTACATATGTGTTACATATACTGTCTTTTCATTTTTATTGGGCACCATTTTGTTACCAATATTTTATCATATATATACATATATATATATATATATATATATATATATATATATATATATATATATATATATATATATATATATATATATATATATATATATATATATATATATATATATATATATATATATATATATATATATATATATATATATATATATATATATATATATATATATATATATATATTAATAATAATAATTATAATAAATGCCTCTTATTTCAAAAGATGTATAGCAGCCGTTGTCGAACTGAAGAAGGAGAAGTAGGATCATTGATAATTTTAATTAAAAAAGTACAAAAGTGAAGATTTCGTCGAGCATCCATTCGTAACCAGTTAATTTCCTTAAATAGATGTGATATATGTTTATATTTTTCTTACACTATACATAAATCGCACGCAGGACTTTTTCTATTCGAGATTTACTCTCTTGATCCAAACAAAATTCATAGATAAAGGCACAGTAATTAAAATTGAACAAAACAAGGGATTCACATAAATGTCTTCTTAAATTCCTATTTAATATAAGTCTGTTATTAGATAACATTTTTAACGACAGGTAAGTTTTTGAAAAAATTTTTTAAGGTGGTCCTTGAATCTACGTTTAGTATCCAACACGAAACCCAAATTTTTCGCACAATCAACAAAATTTAGTTTTAAGTCGTTTATTCATATATTAAGTCAGTTTTTCAGAAAATCAACTTTATTCTTATTTCCAAAAATTAAAAGACACGATTTAGATGGATTTAAATGCAAGTTGTTGCTCTGTGAGAGTTCACTTGAAATTTTTAGGTCATGATTTTTATTGGTCTCAATTTCTATATAATTATTAGAGTAAACACTACAGTATATTAGAATAAACACTACAATATATTTGTGTCCGGCGAATGCTCGGACCTGACAAAAAGTTAAAGATTTTAGTATATCCGAGGTATAAATAAGAAAGAGTAACAGACCTAAAATTGAACCTTGAGGTACACGAGAAAGTAACTCGATCAGAATATTTATTATTAGAAAATATAGCTTAAAATCTGTTAGATAGGTATAACTTAATAAGAAGAAAAGATTCATTTTCAAAACCATAATATTTCAACTAACGAACAAGCAATTCATGATTAATAGTGCCGAGAGCTTTTGAAAAGTCAAGCAGTACTAACAAACTATTCATTTGCTTCTTACAAGCGCGAACAATATCATCTATTACGTTAGCAAGAGCCACTGTAGTACCAAATTTCTTTCTAAATTCGCACTGGGTGTTGGGTATAATACTATTGTTAACGAAATAAATATACATTTGACTCTGCATTATTTTTTCAAATATTTTTGATATAGAGGTATACTTATAACACGCAAATCATTAAAATTTTTCGGTTTAGAAGTTCTTGATAGAGGTTTTCCTATTGATATTTTCCATTGATAAGGGAGATGACTTATTTCTATACAATAGTTAATTATATGTGTAATGTATTGATTAATATAAGGGCTACAGTACTTAATCATTACAGCCGAAATGTCATGAGTCCCAGACGCATTGGTATTTATTCTATTTAAAATTTTGTTATTATCAGATATGTCTGCTAATTTAAATGAAAATTTTAAATTGTAGATGTAAATACTGTTTTTAAAATAGTTAACCTTTTCACGGCAGTCTGATACATTTTGTAAATCAATATTATGTTCATAAATTATATTCATCCAAGGTAAGTTATACATATCATTTAAAAAATCATTCAAATTAAAATTTTTAAAACACGGGTATTGAATTAATTGAGGACAAATTGGTACTTTTCCCAAATTCACCTCACAAAAAATAATTTTTTGGTCAGAAATATTATCGGCAGGTAAAACTCCGCTTTTAATTACCAAAGAGTGGTTTGTTTCAAAAAGTGCGTCAATTAACGTACTTGTAGTCCCTCATATGCGAGTAGCTTCTTCTATGATTTATACAAGGTTATAATTCTCAAAGAGAGATGTTAATGGGTTTTGTAAAGTGCGGGACACGAAAGAAAACAGGGCGGAGTCAATTGGTTTAGGAAGGTCGGCCAAGAAATCTCTTTAAACCAGTGGTGTCGTTCTTTAAATAATATGGGACTTCTATATCTCTTTTGTGTTGCAAAAACAGCGAACTTTCGAATTTTAAAATGATTTAATTTTTGACTTTTCTTGATAGATTTACCTATAAATATATTTTCATTAACGGTTCCCGGGCTACTGCCTACGTCTGCTATTATCGGACCACCCAGTATAGTGATACACGATTTACAAGTCCAGATTTTACAAGGGCAGCCAGCATCAGCGAGATTTATCAAAATTTTAATTTATGCAGTTCGACTTCGGGCTACTCGGGTATGCCAAAAGTGGCCGTCTGTCTCCGTTTGTCATATTACTTTATACAGGGGCCATCATTATAAAGTACTATACAGGGCGTTTCCTATTTGCGTGCTGACGTTAAAAGGGGTGTTTTTATGCCCTAAAAGTCTTAACTTTTGAGATACAGGATGCTAAAGTTTGAAAAGAAAACATCTTTTTTCATCGCAATTCTGATGCTATTATAGATAACTGCATGAAATTTGATACACGTCTTCTATGCATTAAGGAGCATATGGATTTATCCAGGTTAATTACATATGCACGCCACTGGTAGAAATTTCAAAAATTGATTGTTAATAAAAAATGCCTTTTATGCATAAAAGACGTGTATCAAATTTCACACAGTTATTTATCTATAATAGCATCAGAACTAGGATTAAAAAAAAATGTTTTTTTAAAATCCTGTATCTCCAAAGTTAAGACTTTTAGGTTCATATTAAACTTTTTTCTTAAAAAGTTCCAAGAATCCCCCCCTTTATCATTAGCACGCAATTAGGAAATGCCCTGTATAGTCCTTCACAATGACGCCCCCTGTACAAAGTAATATGACAGACGGAGACAAACGGTCACTTTTGTTATACCCGAATAGCCCAAAATCGAACTGCATAAGTTAAAATTTTGATAAATCTTGTTCACTGGAATCAGTGCTGGCTCCCCTACTATAACTACATTGATGTGTTAATTTTGGAAAAGTACGAGTTGTGTAGTTTTTCAAATATTAATAGCAATACATATTAAATATTTTTTGACACCGGGTATTGAACAGAAAATTAATTATTTTGAAGCAGTTTATTGACAGCTACTTTATGAACAATTTTACAAAATATATGAAAAAAGCCATTTTTGAAGTTGACGGCTGTGATTCTAATGGTTCGATTCCTTCTAAATCGTTGTCTTCCTCTGAAAATGATGAGGTTTCGTTGTCACCACTTGAAGATCCCAGTGTGATAACTAAATCATCAATAACCGTTTTAATTTTGCCATCTACTTCCCAGTATTTATCTTCAATAGAACGAACATGTTTAACATACGATTTCCAATTTTTAGCCGATATTGAGTTAATCGCTTCTAATGTAATTTTATTTAAATCTTTAATTAAAAGTTCACCGGTGTTGCGCTCTCGAATATATTTTTTTACTCCTGCCCATGCAAGTTCAATAGGGTTGAGGTCGCACATATATGGAGGCAGCCTTAAAGGTGTATGACAGAGGTTACGTAAAAGACCGTCAATTTTATACTTTTTTTCTCCAGGCTTGTTGGCTGATATTACTTCATATAATTGATATTTTCTCCATGTTGGATCACATACAAGATTGTTCGATTTAAGCCACGATATCATATGAGCTTTTGTAGAGTATTTAGTTGGCACTTTATCTTCTACGTGAGAATGATAACACGCTTTATCCATTACCACGACTGATTTGGGAGGAATGTGAGGTAGAAGCTTCTCAAGCTACCACTATTCAAAATTATCTCTATTCATCTGTCCATGATAGTCTCCAGTTGTTAGTCCCGAGCGAAAAACTCAACTTCGGCTTCTGAACCAGTATGAACTATAATAAAGCGACTACTAGAGCGGATTCCCTGAGCAACATCTGTAACACTTTCACTATGCCAGCATTTGTTCACTGTCATATCATTATCTACCCAGGTTTCGTCTAGATACACAATATTGCGTCCTTCTTGCCTATATTGCCTTACAGTTGATAGATATTTCATACGCCAGTGAAAAATATTTGGTCTCTCAATGAGCAATTTTCGTTTATTTTGCCACTTGCGGCAAACAAAACCATTTGACCGTAAAAGCCGATTTAAGGTTTTATACCTGTACGGAAAATCTATTTTGTTCTTTACAGCAGGAAGTAGGGGTTTGCAGGTCGAACCCTTCTTCAAGTTTATATAAAAATCCTCTATTGTTCGTCGAATTACTTGAAAATCACCATGGTCAATTTTATCTTTGTATGATAATCGGGGTCTTTTTTTACCAGGAGATTTTAAAGGTGAAGTAGAACATGAGCGATCATTATGTTCTCTTTGAATTTTTCTTACACTACTTTCCGAAACACTCTAGTACAGGCCTCTATAACGCTCGCAATAACTTCACGTGCACCGCTTCGAATTGTTTTTCCTCTTTTGCTCGCCATCGTTACTTCGAAATAATAATTCAAATTCAACGCAACGGATTTATATAGAAATGAAAACAAATGCTCGAAATGTATAGGCGCCACTGGAAATAGCTTGAACATTCTAGCGGCAAGTTCATGGAGACTCTATGCACATCCCAATTAAAAGTGGACCAATGCGAAATGTACTAAATCCTCGATTAATTTTCTGTACCGCTTAGCTGGCGCACTTTATAGGTGAAGCGGCAAACTATTACAACAAATAAAATAACATACAATTTATTTGCGTACACAATTTTTACTTTTCCGCTTGACTATGAACCTTTATTTTAAGGACCGCCCGGTTTTCTTTCATGTCCCGCACTTTACAAATAGTTTATTTGGACCCCATTTTGTTCGGCCGTCTTGAATTAGTATCAGAATTTTGCTAATTGATCTCTATACCACAATGAGCTATCGATACAATTTGAAATCAATCCATTAAGAAGGAACTGCACGCAGTAATATAGATCATTTGCAAGCCTTCCGCTGCTGCAATATTATGTTAAAACTATAAGAGATATGTACTAGCTTCAATGTGATTTTAATAGAGAAATATGTATAGTAGGGCGCTAAATACGAATTTTTATGAAAAAATCGAATCTAGAGTTATAAAATAAAAGTAGATTTGTCCACTTTCGACCATTTTTTGACCACTTTTTGACGCACATGCCTTCGCATATAATTTTTTACCGCCTTACATTGATCCTTTGTCTACGTAACTGCAAAATTTGAAATGGTAAATCGTACTCATGTCTTTATATTTCTGCAGCACGTGAACCCTTTTGAACCCATTTTTAACCGAAACGTAATTTAAATTACTTATAGATAACACGTTTTTTTGAAGTCGGATGTGCAGGAAGTTTTTTTAGGTAGGTACCTTTTCATCTTACTTTCAACTCGACTAGACCTTGTCGCTGGTTTTTCACTTTTTGCGTGCAGTTCTTCCTTAAGTAGTTTTTCAGACTGAATTTTTTATTATTATATTAAACCGCCATTTTCTTCCGCCATCTTGGATTCGTACCAGACTGCTACCAGTTGACTCCAACATAATCCTTGATATTTTTGTAAAATTTGTGATAAATTGGACGAGCAGTTATTTAATAACAACTTTTTTAACATTTCACTAGGCCGTCATATTGAATTTTTACCAAAATGTTACCAGGTCATCCCCATATGACTTGTCAATAGGGTAAGTAGCCCTTAAGCTATGCTGACAGACAGTCAGATCGACAGACGGACCGACGGAATTGATAAAACATATTTCTTGGCATCAGGGACGCTAAAACGTAAAGAGGTATAAAATCTGAGAGGATGATTTTCTTACGATTATAAGCATTTAATTTGGCCGCCATTTTGTTCGGCCGTCTTGAATTAGTACCATAATTTTAGTAGCTGATCCCTATCCCACAATTAGTTATGGCACACAATTTGAAACCAAATCATTAAGCATTTTTTTCAGGCTAAATTTTTAAATATTTAAATATATTAAGACGCCATTTTGTTCCGCCATCTTAGATTCGTACCAAAATGTTACCAGTTGATTCCCTCAAAATACTCAATTTTTGTGCAAAATTTGAGATGAATTGGATAAGGACTTTCCTAGTAATAATTTTTTTAACATTTCACTACGCCGCCATTTTGTTTTTCCGTATTGGATTTTTATCAAAATGTTACCAGGTCATCCCCATATGACCCTTAATTTTTTATCAAAATTTGAAATCCATCGTGTAAGTAGACGACAGACCGACAGAATCAAGAAAACATGTTTTTCATCATCTAGACACCCTGAAACGTGAAGATTTGAAAAAATCTCGGAGGGTGATTTTTTCGAGATTACAATACTTCTCTTTTACGGGGGAAGTAAAAAGAGATATTGAAAAAGTAGATAATGGATTTGATTATTCTCGAGTTAAGAGGCCAGTATTTTCATCCCCAAATAACGTTATTGTTCAAATATTTACCGTGGAAACGATTGTTGAGGCAATTGTAACCATGGAAAATATCCATCAAGTAAAATTATACTGAGATAACAATACCAGCCCCAAGTCATATTTTACAGATCAACATTGATACGTGTTAACCAAGGTGTATCAGAGGGTAGTATACTGAGGCCTCTATTGTCTACATTGTATACGTCCAATTTTTATTCCAAACTTAAGTTTTGTAACTACCATATATATGCCGATCAGCCAGGATTTCTCTTTGGGAAAGATCCATGACGTATCTCTACATTGGATAATTAAATTATGGATTTTCTGGCTATTAAATCTGTTGACATATGTAAATCGCTAGCACTGTTTATAGATTACAAGTTAACATCGGAGGGAACATAAATTCGTTATTTACAAGGGCTCACTCGTTTTTAATGTTGTATATGGCTCACGTCTGTATGCGTTTGAGGCGAGACGTATCTAAAAATTACAGGATAGCTGCCTAAGTTTGATTTAACGGATTAGAAGATCTAACCCTATAAGTTCTGAATTAAGAAACTCTGGCTGGTTAAATATGATTAACCACGATTTGTACTTCACCGTGCCTGTTTTTGTTATAAAATTATTTAGATTAAAAAGCGTCCATTTTTGCTGGATAAAATAACTGATTCGTACTGATGTCTCAAACTTTCTTCTACATAGTAAAGTAACAAGTCCTCTCATAAAAAGGAAATATTCAAGAGGTTGCTTTCTTATAATATTGACATTTGCCATGGAATGGAAAGAGCATTAAATGGGCAAGAACGGTTGTAATTTTATTTAATACACAAGCAAAGAAACTTCTAGTTTTATTATTTTGGGGCTTCTGATTAAAATCCTCTAAAATAAAAGTTGCTAGGCAGTCGGTTTCTCGGAAAATGGTGTCATATATTTGTTTTCTTTTATTTATCAGAAAACTGTCAAGTGCATTAGAAAAAAATTACACCAAAATTAAGATAGATCTTGACACATTTTTGTGATATTTTTTATTTAACTCCAAACTCACACAAGATCAAAACTTTTGTCATATATGATTATAATGACAAAATTCTAAAACATAATAAGATAGTAACTAGTAGTTTCTTTACACCTATAAATAAAGATACTTTCATAATAGCTTACCTCGTCTTTAATAAAATATTCATAACTAGTTTGTTAAGTCATTAAATATACAGGGTGATCCAAAGGAGAGAAAAATTGCTTTAAACCTACGTTGTTATAAGACACGAATAAAAATGTTAAATGTAAAAATAACTTTGATTTTTATTTGGTGCAAACATTTGGAAATGGTGGTGCAAAGTTACCCTATTCCAGTGACACAAAAAAAAAATGAATATCGTTTGAGTGAATAAAACTTTTCTGATAGTGGTGCAAAAATTTGGAAATAGTAGTGCAACATTTTCTCAATCCAATGACTTACACATTTTAAAGATTTATTAAGTGGAGGAGGGGTGCATCGTCAAGTTGGCCCCCCACTTAAATGTGTTTCTAGTTTCTAATAGACATAGGCGCAAAATTTATATTTTGTGATTCAAAGTGGAGTAAAATGTTGATACAAGAGTTACTTTAAAATATTGATTGGTGGGAGAGGCTTACTTGATCGACCTCCTTGCTGGGCATAACTAAATTGCTTACGTTTCCAAACTCATAGAACGACGTATAAGGAGGTTTACAATAGTGAAAAGACTCAAAATTGTGACTGTACTATTTAATTGCGGTACCTTTAGTTCTGCAACTTTTTTAGTTAAAAATAATCTAAAATTAGTATGTAAAATAAGTATGAATGGAGTACAACTATTGCTCCTGATACGCATGTTTATCAGCTACTGCACTAGCCTTCAAAATAAAACCTTTCAAAATATAAAAAACTGATATTGATCTGCATTCCCCTTCTATCTATAATTCAAATGTAATAATTTAAAAAAGTGTATGGAAATTTATTATTTAGCTACTTTGCTGCCTTGGTGTCTTATCTAAATGAATATCTCGCAATTGCGTTAAAATCCTCTCCAAAAATGAGTGAGTTTTTCAAATAATGCCTAACTATGCTTAAGAAATATTGTACAAATACGTTACAAACACATTCAACAATAAATAATCACTATATACTACATATTGAAAATTTACTACCAGCCACTTAGCCACAGATCCATTGAAAAACAAACCAAATTTAATTGTTACTGGATGAGCAATAATTAAACGTATTTAACACGGAAAAAGATTTTATTGTAATACCAAACAAATAGTAAAATGATAATTGTGACTTTCTTGGGTTGAAAGAGTTCCTTTATTTTTTTATTTTTTAATAAGAATAATATATATTATTTATCGCAAAAAAAAATATTATTAAAAGAGTTGCACCAACAGTTATAGTATGTAGAACTTTTAGTTTGCTAGTTATGTTTTGTTTATGTCACCGTCAATTATTTATTTAATTAATGTTATATTTTAGAGTTATACACTTTTTAATACCAGGTGAATCTTTTTTAGATTAAAAGAAATTTTAAAATTCTTTAAAGATCAATTATTTGTGGTATTCCTCACTTAAAGACCATTAAATTTTAATCTGAGCGGAATTTATACATTTTCAGTAAGTATGGCTGTTAAGGACGTTTATTTAGTCTAACTAGTATGATTTTTTAATAAATTTAAGGTATCTTAAAAAAATTAATTCATAAAACATGCAAAAACATTTATTTTTGTCACAAAAATAAAAACAATAACGCTAATGCATATTATGATAATGTTATTGCTTGATTAGGACACTTGTAATTATGGTGAAAGTTTTCCTCCATCGAAGGAGTTACCTTGTATGTGTTCAGCTCTTTATTAACAGACAGTACCATTCTTAAAAGGGTGCGTGCACAAAGGTGGCCGATTGTCTGAGCGGCGAAAATAAGTGCTTAAATAACTTTATACAATACATTAATTGTTAATAGGATAAAAAAATACTATTCGTCGGCACTTCAGCATAATTTATTTCCTAAGAAAACTTTAACGATATTGTAGAAAACACTAAATTCTATTTTAATATTTTACCACCTGTCTTTAAGATATAAAATGTTCTTTCAGCGAGCTTTATCAAAAGGCGGCGCGCGGCCTTTCAACTTTGTTTTTTTTTTGGTACATGCTGAAATCGACAGCCTCAAAATGCCGAAAAAGAATAAATACTTTTTAGTACCAAACATATTTCTTGATCCAAGCAATCTTATCTTTTTACTTCCCTCATGAAAGGGAAGTATTGTAATCGTGAAAAAAATCACTTTACGATTTTTTTTCAGATCTCCACGTTTCAGGGTTCCTAAATGTCGAAAAACATTTTCTCGATTCCGTCGGTCTGTCGGACTGATCGCGGCATAGGTAAAAAACGGCTTACCCAATTGACTTCATATTTTGGTCAAACATTAGGAGCCATATGGGTTTGACCTAGTAATATTTTGGTAAAAATCCAATACGCCGAAACAAAATGGCGGCCTAGGAATAAATTGGATAAGTAAAAAATTACTTGTCCAATTTATCTCAAACTTTACACAAAAATTAAGTATTATGTTGATGGCAAGATGGCAGAACAAAACGGCGGCTTAATACAATATTTGAAAATTCAGCTTTAAAAACTATTTAATGGAATATGTGCCATAATTAGCTGTGTTATAGGGACTAAATAGCAGAATTGTGGCACTAATTCAATATGGCGGAACGAAATGGCAGACAAATAAAATGTGTGTAATCGTAAAAAGTCATACTCGTAGATTTTACATATATTCACGTTTTAGCGTTCTCAGATGCAAAAAAATTAATGTTATCAATTCCGTCGGTCCGTCTGTAGGTCTATATGTCTTTCAGTTCGCGGCATAACTTAAAAAGTACTTACCAGATTGTCTTCAAATTTTAGTCTAAAATTAACGGACATGTGAGGATAACCTGGATTTTTTTTGTAAAAATCCAGTATGTCGGAATAAAAAAAAATGCCTAGTAAAACATTTTTAGTAAAAAAAAATTACTGAAAAACTAATTATCCAGTTTACCTCAACAATCAAGAGTTACATAGGAATGAACTGATAACATTTTGTTTTGAATCCAAGATAGTAAAACAAGATAGCGACATAATAAAATATTTAAAAAAGGAGCATAAAAAAAGTACTTAATAAATTAATTTCAAATTTTCTGAAAGCACTATTTGTGATATAGAGATAAACTGGTAAAATTGCGGTACGAATTTGAGATAGCGAAACAAAATGCTGTCCAAATAATTTTTTTATAAATCAAGGTAAAAAATCTTATTCAACTGACATTAAATTTTGTAGAAAAATTAATTGTGATAATAGGATAAACTGGTACGAATTGAACATGAAGTAACAAAATGGTGGTGTGTGCCAATGTAAAAACTACTTATTGAATTTATTTTAAATTATGCCCAAAAATGAAGTGTAGCATAGGTAGAAAGAAACTGGTAAAATATTGGTAGGAATTCAATATGATGGAACAAAATGGCGCCCAATATAAATGTTTGAAGAGACAATATATATGTGTTACTAAATGACTACGTACTGACCTAAATTGGGTCACACTTTACTATTCCTAATAAAAGGAAATAATCGTAACGAGGAAAGTTTCGCTAAAGGAAATTTGCCGTTTTTTAAATACGTTTTTCGGATTCTAGCCACTCTAATACCCAACTTATATTTTTCGATAATTTTGCTAATTCCAATACTTCTATATAGACTATATAGTGTATTAATACAATATATTGGCTGTTATATAAAGAATTAAAAATGCTAACTGAGTGACTTTATGATTGATCACCATATCCTGGAAACCGTAAAAATAAAACGTTTTAATTTGGCATATTGTCTTTTTGTGTTTTAGGTACGAGATACTATAAAATCTTTTGAAACTGGGCGATCCATAATTTTACTTTCTTTTACAATGTCTCCTGAGATTTTAAGACGATTTTTCGTTAATAGCTTTTAAAAATAATCGATACTTAGGGGGGTAAAAATGTATGAAATGCGTTATTTCTTACAATATCCATGTGTGTGATTTCGAAACGATTTCTTTTTAAGGGGTTTTGAAAATATGTATCTTCAAATAAATTACTGAACTCTCCCAAGTTCGTTTCCTAAGGGGCTACCTAAAAAGTAGTGAAACGTGATTTACCTATTCAACTAAATGGGATTCTAATACAGTTTCTTCGTCAAGGGCCTAAAAAATAATTAACAAACTTAATTTTCGGTTTTTTGGAAATTCCTCCCTTAAGGGGGTAAAGATTCAACTTAATGAGATTTTAAGAAGATTATTTTGTTAATAGCGTTTAAAAATAATGGTTAAAAAACAATTTCTGGATTTACATATTCACCCTTAAAGGGGTCACAAGTCAATTTACATAATTTTTAAATATCTCATCACATAAATGGATGATTCTTTAGCCAACGGCTTTATTTAAAAATCAGTTTCTATTTTCTTAAATTCCACCGTGAAATGTATTTTTAGTTTTTAATAATAACTCTTCAAATAAATGAGATTTCACAACGAATCTTTTGTCAATGGCTTTTTCAAATAATTATCTAAAAATCGATTTGTGGAACTTTCCTCCTGAGGAGGTTAAAATTGAATCTAATATAATGATATTTGTAAAAATGTAGACCATTCAAATCTAATTGACAAATTTGCAAGTACAAAAGAAAGACAATTTTTTTTGTTATATTGTTATTCTGTAACATATTTTAATTAATGATTGTTTTTTGAGCTACATTTGTATTTGTGGCTTACTTTTAAAGAT
Source organism: Kuschelorhynchus macadamiae (assembly GCA_030620095.1). Lineage (NCBI taxonomy): Eukaryota > Metazoa > Arthropoda > Insecta > Coleoptera > Curculionidae > Kuschelorhynchus > Kuschelorhynchus macadamiae. The sequence goes on along the minus strand of JAUTXW010003691.1, from coordinate 301,751 downwards.
ATAACTTAAAACATGTTTATCTTATGTTAGAATGATGTGTTGTTAAATTATACCGTCGATGCCTTTGTTGAATAAAACATAATTAAAAATGTGTATTTTTATTTTTTTTAAGAGCGGCAATGTTTGCACAAAAGCAGTTTAAACCCTAGGCCCTGTTGACTGAATTTGTTGACGCTTATCTTAACTGTAAGTAGCCAAAAATTGTATGTAAAATGGTTATGTTCTTAACAAGTGCGGAAAATGGTACTTATCCGCACTTGACTTAAGAGTTAGTGACGAATTTTTTCTACAAGCGTGAAGAAAAAAGTCATTTTAACTATGTAGTTTTATTTTAAATAACAAACTGACAACTGAATACAATTTACTATTTATTATTTACAATGCATATAGTTAATGAACAATTTGGAGCGTTTTTAAAATTGATAGCCCATGCCAATAAATTTTGAATTCTGGAGGACACTAATGTGGGCACAGTTGACGTAGATTCCACTAGAATCGAGAATTTTACTGGAAGACGGCATAGTCAGGTCAGTTTGGAAAGTGCTGGCCGCTGATGTCGTATCCACACATAGACAATCTTTGTTTGAGACTAAGTAGTCAAATTTATTTACTTAAAAAGTCATATTGATATAGAAATATTGCTAACGGTGTATTTCATAAATGTCCACTCTTTATTGAGCAATCGAACTGTCATTTGGGCTGGTTCATCTAAAAGTCACAAAGTCTTCGTGGCACAAATTTAAAAAATATAGAATAGAACATGCCGAAAAATATACTCGTCTCTCTTATAATCATAGTTACCAAACTAGATCGCCTGACTCGCGGTTGGCTCCGAGGCATCGCCTGGCAACTGCATAACGAAACTCCGTGAATTTATATCTATTTACAATAACCTCGACAACACCGTCAAGTATCTAAAATGTTCTCAATTTAAAACTAAAATTTAAAAAATACTATTAAAGAATTCTTTTTATTCAGTCAACGAATATATGGAGGCGCCAACCTTGAATGGAATTGACAATGGTCTGTTTATAAATATATTCCTTTTTTTACTCTTCTTTTAAATTTAGTTTGTAAACAATATGTTATACGTTTGCATTTTTACTGTTTAGCTTGTGTTATACTATTGACATCTCTCATTTTTCTTGACCTATTATGTTTGGTTTTTTTTGTATGACCTGCAACAAACATGCATTTTGAAATGTCATATAAAGGTGTCTATCTGTATCTATCTATTTAACTTTGAATTTTTCAAGAAATAAATTTTTATTTCTTGCTATTCTAGAAGGTTTTTAGAATGTGAGAATTACGATTACTAGTTAAAAACGGGGCTTTTCACAAGTTGCTATTATATTGCGACATAAAATTATAGAGAACTATTATTAATGCATATTTGTCGATAGGAACATGAAATTGTATATTGGCTTATTAAAATGTATCAATTTGGGCATTTTGCACCTTTCCGCATGCTCCTAGAAAAACAATTTTTTTATGCTTATTCTGCAAACTCAATTTTATGCAAATATAGCTTTAAATGGAAATGTGCAAATACAAAGCACGTTCTACAATATTAGAAACATTTGAATATTATTACATTGTTCGTATAGCCCGGTTTTTTTCCTACAACTAAAAATATCTATTTAATTCTAGACTAGAGCATATTCCGATGACATTAAGAGGCTAATCAAATGTGAATTTAATTTACTTTTGGTATGTAGCGGAAGCTAATTTGCAAATATCTGTTATATTCCGCTCATGTTTCCACTGCATGCTTTGTTAAATTATTGAATATAAACAATAATATTAATCAACGCGGCTTGTGTTGAAATTATACTTATGTTCACATTGTATTAAGTCTTGTTTCGTGAATTCCGTTTCTGTCATTTGTTTTTAAAGATAATGCTAAGGATTAAACTAATATCTGTTTGATTACCTACCCTACTATTTCAAAATTATGCTTTGTTTATATTCACTGTAATAAATTACATAAAACCAACACATTAATATTTGGGTCAAATTAACACATATTTTTTTGCAATAAGTATGTGTTTCATATTTGTTTTATCGGAATAATAGTGCCGTGATGTAAATAAGCTTATATGACTAATCCGCCATTTAATATGTATTTACTTTGGAGATAAAGAGTCGGATACATAAAGATCAAAATCAAGTAACCGTCATTAACGTATTGTAAAACATAGCCTAAAATAAATTCCAAGCAAATTGTTATCGATTTCGACAAAAAAGAATCGTACAGTATAAAATTTTCTATATTTGTAAATATATTACCACGTCGCACACACGGCAAAATGCATAATTTAGGTGGACATAAATGCAATTTTATATTATGACCAAATGCGACTTTTTATATTTTTAAATGTTAATTTGACAATATTATTTCAAAAATATAATAATATAATATTTTGTATTTACTTGTTCATTCTATATTTTTTGCATTGGAATAATTAGACATTTTGTAACAACGTATTTTATAAGTTTTTAAACTAAAATTTAACTTTTTGTGAGTCCTATAAAAGAGTCCCAACGAGCCCCGTAAAGTTCTATACAGAAAAGATAAGATTAAATATTAATTTTCAATATATCAAAAAATTAGAGTGGATTGTCTCCGAAATAGTTTTTTGTTTACAGAAAAACACACAAATCAACCAGGTATTTCTAAGACGAAGCGGGCCACTAATCTCGAAGTATTTTGAGCACTCCAAGAATACACATTTTTTAAATAAAATTCTTTTAAATGCCCTAACCATTTAGTAAGCTATACATTGGAAAAACATATTAACCAAGATTGTGCCAAAAATGTAAAAGACGTGGTTAAGAAATTTCTAAGTAAATGTATTGCCAGATGGCGAGCCAGTCGTAGGAATATCAAGGATATTTGCAAAAAAAACAACAACTGGCTTAAAACTGAAGTAAATTTTCCGAAAATGATCGGCAGTAACCCCAAAAAAAATGCATTTAAAAGAAGAAGCCGACCTCAGAAATAATTTTCGAATTCTTCTAAAAAAACCAAATCCAGATGCGTTATGCTTTGATAACAAAAAATAGCATACAAAAATTATGTTTTGCCACAGAAAAGTATCTAGTTAGAAGTGGAAAAAAAGTGCAGCAGAGGCTGCAAAATTAGCTGTTAGTGCAATTCCCCAACAACTCAAAAACATGAAGATTACCCAGGAATTTCCATCAACAACATCGAAATTTTGCTCTTATACTGCAGAGGATGCATTAGGATTAATAATTGATAATTATTGATTGTGATTTGGGAAAATAACAATATATTAACATTCAAAGAGGTGGTAAGAAAAAGGGTGCCAATATTTATCCATTATATGATGTTATATCTGTGGTGAAAAAACAATGTTACCCACCAAACATTTTGATTACTGAAACTGAAACTAGAATGCCTCTAAAAGATTTATTACAACTGACTGTAGAACGTTTAAGGCAAATTCAATTAGAAGTATTTACAAGCAAAATATTTCAAACAGTTCGCCTTATTCATATAATACGGTTGAAAATTGTTCCATTACAAATGCTTACAGAATTTAATAATGTTAAACAAATTTATTGGAAGAATTTAAAGCCATCATCAACAAAGTAAGGCAGTTTTTTTTAACCCGGCCGAAGTAATTTTAATATTAAGAATAAAAACCAGTATCAGATAACTCCGCACATTATTTTATCCTTAGACCTATATTTGCTTGGGTCAGTTTTTTCGTCTAACCTTTACTTGTTGCATTATTTTACCATAAAATGGCACCAATTGGAAATTTTCACTAAAGAAGTATTTTTGTTCATCTAAAGTATGCATTTTGCCTTGTGTGCGTCGCGCAACGATATATTTTTTTTGAGACATAGAAACAATAAAATGTATTATTAACTTAGCGAGGTAGGATTTTTGGAAGTGTTTAAAATCTGATACCCACTGATTTTAATTTCGCTTCTTTCGTCATTGATTGCATTTAGAGATGGCAGTTTTTTGGAAATCATCGATATACTTATCAACATCGGTGAGCATCGCTTCATGTAACATCGATGTATCGAAACAGGAATTCTTATTTTGGAAAATAACGAGTTTAAGAAAAATATTGTGTATATAAGCATTTTGTTTAGTATAGTGTCAATAAATATTAAAGTACTTGGTTCTGTTTTTATTCTTATTTAAAATACTTTGCCTAGGAGTTACAGAGAAATGGGCCTGTATTTGGTCCGAGGTATCGATGTTTCAAAAACATCGATACATCTTTGCCATCCCTATTTGCATTTTTTAATACTTATTTCAGGTTATGTATTAGGCATGTTCACCCCCTATTGAGTTTCGGAATATAGCTAAAAAACATTAACTTAAGCATGCGATAAATTGCCTTGAAGTAACTAGAGAAAAGCGATTTTAAAACTGTACTTGAGATGGGTTTATATGTTAATCGGCAACAGTATTAACAATATCACATGTTATTTGCAGAGAGATTTGCAAGCCGATGTGATCAGCATGAATTAATGAGATCGTCATTAATTAATGGAATAGAAATCTCAATAATTCAGCGAGCCAGTCGGATGTTTAGCCATATACAAAATATAGAGGTTGACCTTAAAAAACGCATTTGTAAAAAATCGGTAAAATTTCCTTTACCCGGATTTTCCCTCGTTATGATTTTTTCCATTTGTTAGAAATAGTGAAGTGTGACCCAATCTAGTTCAGTACATAGTCACAGTATATATGTGTTATATATACTGTCTTTTCAAACATTTTTAATGGGCGCCGTAATATTGGATTCCTACCAATATTTTACCAGTTTTGATTTTCGGGCATAATTTAAGATAAATTCAATAAGTAGTTTTTTAGTAGATTTTTTTCGTTGACTTTTTTTAAATTTTATTCTGCCGACATTTTGTTTCGCTATCTTAAATTCGTACCACAACTTTACCAGTTTATCCCTATTTCACACTTAATGATTGTGCCAAAATTGAAATTAATTTAATAAGTAGTATTTTTAAGCTGATTTTTGATATATTTTATTAGGTCGCTATTTTGTTTTGCTCTCTTGGATTCGTATCAAAATGTTTGCAGTTCATTCCTATGATACACTTGATTTTTGTGCAAAATTCGAGGTAAATTGGATACGTTTTTTTAGTAAAAAGTTCTTGCACATTGTTTAGCCATATTGAATTTTTGACAATTTATTACCCGGTCATCCCTATATGACCATGAATTTTTGACTAAAATTTGAAGTCAATCTGGTAAGTAGTTTTTAAGCTATGCGGTTAAATCACAGAGAGACAGACAGTCCCACAGACGGACCGACGGAATTTATAAAACATATTTATTGACATCTAGGGACGCTAAAACGTAGATATGTAAAACCTGAGAGGATCACAATTACAAACATTTTATGGAGTCCATTTTGTTCCGCTATCTTGATTCAATAACATAGTTTTACTAGGTGATCCCTATACCACAATTAGTTAAGGCACACAATTTGCAATCAATCCACTAAGTAGTTTTTTCATGCTAAATTTTTTAATATTTTATTAAGCCGTCATTTAGTTCCGCCATCTTGGATTCGTACCAAAATTTTACCAATTGATTCCAACATAATACTTGATGTACACAAATTGAGATAAAATGGGTAGGTAGTTTTTAATAATACTTTTTTTATCATTTCACTTGGCCGCCATATTGGATTTTTACCAAAATGTTACCATACGACCCTTAATTTTTAGTCAAAATTTGAAGTCAATAGCGAAAGCAGTTTTTAAGCTATGGCGTGAAATGACAGACAGAAAGACCGACCGAAATGATAAAACATATTTTTTGGCACCTAGGGATGCTAAAACGTGAAAATAGGTAAAACCTGATAGGGAGAGTTTTTAAAGGATTACAAACCATTTGATTTAGCTGCCAAAACTGTGCAAATTTTGAAATAAATTGGATAAGTAGTTTTTTAATAATAATTTTTTTAACATTTAACTAAGCCGCCATTTGGTTTTGCCATATTGGATTTATACCAAATACCAGGTCATCCCCACAGGATCCTTAATTTTGTATCAAAATTTCGAGTAAATCGGTTAAGTAGTCTTTAAGCTATGCCGCAAACTGACAACACACGTGAAGATATGTAAAACCTGAGAGGAAGATTTGTTTACCGTTATAAACATTTTATTTGGCCGTCTTGTTCCGCTATCTTGATTTAGTACCACAATTTTACTAGTTGATCCTTATACCACAAAGAGTTATGGTACACAATCTGAAATCAATCCATTTTTTTTTCCGCTATCTTGGATTCGTATCAAAATTGATTCCAACGTAATACTTGATGCTTGTGCAAAATTTGAGATAAATTGTTTCACAAGGCCGCAATTTTGTTTCTCCATATTGGATTTTTACCAAAATATTATATATTATTATTAATTAAAGGTCATCTCCATATGACCTTTAATTTTTGGACCACATTTGAAGTGAATCGGGTAAATAGTTTTTTAGCTATGCCGCGAACAGACAGACCGACGGAATTGAGAAAACATGTTTGTAGGCATCTAGGGACCCTTAAACCTGAAGATCTGAAAAAATCTCGGAGGGTGATTTCTCACGTTTACGTATTTTTGGAAAAAAAAAGTTAAAATAAAATGTATTTAAAATTTGTAACATAATATCAGACCATCTGCAACTTAATGAACAACAAAATAATTTTTTTTAAACAGAAAAAATAAAATATGAAGAAATGCTGACTGTCTAATAATCTTAACGAACAAACAACATACTTTTACTCGGGAATTTTTTTTCTTCATCAGTTAATAAATGTTGGAAATTGAAGCTCCTAAGATCTGACAACTACGTTTTTCAACAACAAGGAGTAAACTTTCATTCACATTTTTTGGCTATATAAAAACACAATCATCCCTAAACTAAGATTTTTCTATCTAACTTTATTGCCCAGTCTATTAATGGATTGATTAACTAGGTCTCACTTCGAAACTTCCGCAAAGTGCCTTTTTAATCTCAGGGAAACGCCTTTCGGATAAATAACTCAATCCCGAATTTCCACCTTCTCTGAAAAAATCATTCTGAGGGAACCTCTCTAATACCTTAACCTAACGTTTATACAATCATGTCAATTAAAGACCCAGTAAAATTATTTACTCGTACACTTTAGTATTAAAAGTATGCACGGGCTATTTTATAAATAATCTAAATTAATTACAGTAAATATATCACTCTACGTTAAGCAGATTTTCATGACGTAGGTTTAGAGTAAACAAGATTATGCTCGTATAATCTCACTGATGTCAATTTTTCACTTCCTCCAATTTAATCAGTAATAAAGAGGTGTGGGTTGCAAAAACGCAGGTTTATGTAAAAATATACTAGATTTCGAAACTGTTTTCATTTGCTAGTAATAAGAACCTATGTCTCTTTTTTATATATAATAGTAAATGGAAATATAAACCCAGGCGGAATGAAACCAGAAGTGTCAGAGTAGATAAAAGTAGTAGCTAATTAATATCTTTTTTCCTAAATAATTTTAAGGGGGCGGTAGCAATAAAACTCTCCAAGTCTTTAGAGCTGTCGGTCTATCGTTAGAAGGGTCACTATATTCTTTTTTTAATCGGCTTCAAAATGTTTAGCAATTTGCCCTATGTATGTTTTTTTAATCCGGGAAGGTTTGACCGATTTGGGCGAATTTTTTAAGAAATATTCAAGTTAGTACTGGAGTGGTCTCAAAACGAACATATTGAAAATCAATTAAAAATCACGTAACGGCACCATTTTGAAAGTTTCTCTTCAATCTTCAAGAGTATTTTCGCGATAACTTTAAAATGCGTTATAGCTTTAAAACTTGATCAAAAGAAAATAATTAAATAAAAAAGTAATTTGGGCATTCCGTGAGGTACATCCTTTGACAGACGGAAACATTGAATTTCTCGCCTGGTTATTTCGGTTATTACTATATTAATGAAAGTTGAAAATGTTAAATATATTTATTATTGTCACAAAAATTTCATCAATAAGTGAAAAGTATAGCAAGGAGGAGAGGGAGACGAGGGTAAAAGGGAAAAGATTGGGTTAATCTGAGAATATCGTGTTTCATATAATGTTCGGGGTTTTTAAGTAGCACGGAATTGAATTCTACTAATCATTTTAATTTTAGACAAAGCGAATTGCTGATTTTCTATAAACATGTATACTTAAGGGCACTTTTTATATTATGTTAATTACTGTGGTTTCAGCAAAATGTCATATGCCATCGACAAAAAATATATTTATTTTAATAAGGACGTTCAAAATTTTAATCTACGTTTAGACCTTAAAAGTTTTAAGGCTGTCATACTTATGCCATGGACCCAATATATTTATTTTATTAGGGGCGCCCAAAATTTTAACCTACGTTTAAGCCTCGAATATTTTCAAGCTGAATTTGATCATAAAACATCGTATAAATAGATATAAAAACGTGGAAATTAAAAATATTAAAAGAATAAAACCGACTTAAAAAAAAACACTAAAATGTAAAAATTAATATTTTATTTTATCTTGGAAATTTAATTTTATAAAGTCGGGTCAAACTAATAATCACTGTAAATAGAAAATATGCTTGTGGTAATAGATATTACATATATGTGTATTTTTATGTGATTCAGTAATTCAGAATTAGTTTGACTGATTTTTTAGTTAAGTATAATATTGACTTGCTCCTATTGACTCATGAAACAGAGTGACAATATGTTGCTTAAGCTGCCAATGAAAACTTGTAATGTATGGTTTCAGTTTTAATAATATATCTTAAACTTTATTTGTGTTTATTTTCAAATCAGTTGTGTTTGACTTATCCTGATTGTGCCTCTACCAGATGTCAAGTGATATAGTAGATAATAAAATAATGATAAAAAATTGAGTCGTAGATACTACATATAACTTTTTTTGTAAGTAAAATCTTAAAAATTAAAATCAGTAATTAATAATAAATTGATAAATCGTGACGCAATGCAAATTTTATTATTATTTAAAACGCATGTCGTCATTCAGAAATGTAAATAAAACAACCTCATCAGTTTAAAACAAAATGTGTGATTGGTAAACATGGGGGTAAAGGATAATAAGTGTTTTAAATGGCCATATATTCCTTGGTTAATTTTAATTTTGATATATCAATCAACCATTAGATAATTAAAAAAAAATAGGGTGAAGGCAATATTGTTTATTATATAATACAATATGCTTTATATTAGGACTTTTTTAAAAAATAAACAGGTAGAAAAGATAAGATAGGCAGTGCAATGTCAAATATCACATGCTTCAAATTAATTTCAATTTTTGTTACATTCGTGTCAGATAAGTATTCAAGGCGCTGTAAAACCCACAATAAGAAATAAATTCGTAAATATTTACCAAAATTACAACTGAAGCACTAAGATTTTTACATCTCTTGTAAAAGGGAAGTATTGTAATCGTTAAAAAATCACCCTGCAAGATTTCAGGGTCCCTAGAGGCCGAAAAACATGTTTGTTGACGATAGTCGGTCTATCTTCTGTCGATCTGTCTGTTCGCGGCATAGCTAAAAAACTACTTACCCAATTGTCTTCAAATGTTGCTCAGAAATTAAGGGTCATATGGGAATGACCTGGTTATATTTTGGTAAAAATCCTAAATGGCATAACAAAATAGCGGCCTATTGAAATATTAAAAAAAATATTACGAGCAAAGCTCTTATCCAATTTATCTCAAATTTTGCACAAGAATCTACTAATGTAGTAATCAATTTGTATAATTTTGGTATGAATCCAAGGTGGCGGAACAAAATGGCAGCCTAATAAAATATTTAAAAATTCAGTCGGAAAAAACTACTTAATGGACTAATTATGTGCCATAAATAATTGTGATGAACTAGTAAAACTGTGGTACTAATTCAAAATGGCGGAACAAAATGACGACCAAATAAAATTTTTGTAACCTGAAAAAAAACACCTTCTCAGGTTTTATATATTTTGAGGTTTTAGCGTCCCTAGATCCCAAAAAAATATGTTTTATAAAATAGGTCGGTCCGTCTGTCGGTCTATCTGTCAGTTTGCGGCATAGCTTGAATACTCCTTACCCGATTGACTCCAAATTTTGACAAAAAAATTAAGGATCCTATTGGGATGATCTGGTAATATTTTGTTATAAATCCAATATGGCGAAACCAAATGGCGGCTTAGTGAAATGTTAAAAAATATGTTTTATCAATTCCGTCGTTCCGTCGGTCGGTTTGCGGTAAAGCCCAAAAACTACTCAATAGAATAACTTCAAGTTTTAGTCAAAAATTAAGGATCATTTAGGGATGACTTGATAATATTTTGCTAAAAATGCAATATTCCAGAACAGGATGGCGGCCTAGTAAAAATTATATTAGTAAAAAACTAATTATACAATTTACCTCAAATTTTGCACAAAAGTCAAATATTATCTAAGAACTGATAACATTTTGATATAAATATAAGATAACAAAACAAAGTAGCGGCCTAATAAAATATTTAAAAAATCAGCCAGAAAAACTACTTATTGGATTAATTTTAAATTTTATGCAAGCATTAAGTGTGAGATAGGGATAAACTGGTAAAGTTGTTTTACGAATTCAAGATAACGGAAGCTAAAAAACTATTTACCCGATTGACTTCAAATTTTGGATACAAATTAATGGCCATAAAATGTTGGTAAAAATACATTATGGCGAAAGAAAATGGCGGCCTAATGAAATGTTAAATACATTATTACGAAATAATTACTTATTCAATTTTCTTGATATCAAATGTTATGTTGAAATTAACTGGTAAAATTTTGGTACGAATCTAATATGGCGAAACAAAATGAGGAGTTATGCGAATATTTAAAAATTCTGCCTGAAAAACTGCTTAATGGACTGATTTCAAATTACGAGCAATAATTTATTGTGGTATAGAGATGAACTGGTATCATTGTGGCACGAATGATCGCGGAACAAAATTGCGGCCAAATAAAAGGTTCGTAATAATGAATCATCTTTTACATATCTTCGTGGTTTAGCGTTCCTAAATGCCAAATAATATATTTTATCAATTCTGTTGGTCTGTCTGTCATTTCGCGAGATAGCTTAAAAACTGCTTAAGCGGTTGACTTCAAATTTTGAAAAAAATTAATGGTCATATGGGGATGACCTGGTAATATTCTGGTAAATATCCAGTATGGCGCAACCAGATAGTGGCCTAGTGAAACGTTACAAAATTATTACTGACAAAAAACTAATTATCCAGTTTACCTCAAATTTTGCACGAAAATTAAGTGTTATATAGGAATGAACTGGTAACGTTTTGGTACTAATCCAAAATAGATAAAATGGTAGCCTAATAAAATATTTAAAATATCAGTCTGAAAAAAAAATCTTATTAGATTAATTTCAAATTTCATGCAAGCATTCAGTGTGTTATAGAGATAAACTAGTAAGTTTGTGGTACGAATTAAAGATGGAGGCCAAAAAAATGATTTTTAAAAATCAACATAAAAAAATCTTCTTAGTCGATCGACGATAAGTTTTGCACAAAAATTAAATGTGATACAGATAAACTGGTACGAATTCAACATGACGGAATAGTGTGTCAGTGTTAAAATTGCTTATTCAATTTATTTTAAATTAGGCTCAAAAATCTAGTGTGACATAGGTTTAAATGTGTAAAATTTTGGTAGGAATCCAAAATGTTGGAATAAAACGGCGCCCAATAAAAAAATATGTATTACTAAATAACTATTTACCGAATTAAATTGGGTCACACTTCTCTATTCCTAATAAAAAGAAATATTCATAACGAGGGAAGTTCCGGGTAAGGGAAATTTACCAATTTTTGAATTTAGGTTTCTACCTGAAACTACTAACCTAAGTAACTAAATCTTTAAGTTTTTACTTAACTTACTACTAACTTAAGACCTGATTTGGCAAAAAACAACAACACTGCAAACAGGATTTTTTGTATAGGTCAGCGATTCGATGATATCAGATATATTAAGGAGAGTGGTTTGCTATTTGCTGAAGTCAAAAAATTACGTGTAGTAATAAGATATTTGAAACAATTAAAAGACCAAAGACACCTGACATTCTAACAAAAGCGAAATCAGCATATATGATACTTATGTGTACGGTCGACCACTTATCTTTGTAACAACGGTATCAATTTTGGTTTAATAATTAATTCTAGGGTATATTATCATAGAACAACGAATCAATTAATTCTAAAATAAATATAAGTGTAGAACTACATTATTGCCGGGGATTCCATGCCAATTAATTTCTCTAATGATTGATCTTAGTTAATGATGAAGTTTGCTATGAGTAACTATCTACTTAGAGAAAAAGTAAGAAATTGGTTGCTGAAAAAAAATAGCTGTCAGATAAAGATGAGGTTTAACGGGAAATAACACGCCTAAATTCTTTTGAAAAACTGATAATAGGCGCTAAAGTATACCTTAGGGAAAAATCAACGCAGTAATATAATCGAAAACCATAGAGACCCCGCCGCCCGTTGAAAGTCGGCGAGCCAGCACCTTTTTTCTTATCCCCTCTCGAACAGCATTTTTCTTCCTTTGCATACCATACGATAATACTTTATTTATAAAACATCTTTAGGACAGGATATGAGCATATAGTTTTGTTTAATACCTCCACCAATAACAAATAGTTTTTGACAATATATGAAAACCAAAAAACACCATACGGTTTCCATAATTTTAGTTTTGTATGCAGATTACTTTCTTAATATGTTCAATACCTAAATGATTTTTCGTACATCGTCTCTCTCATATAAATATGTTTTCATTAAAATATGTTTTAATTTTTGTATCGAATATTTGTAGAATGTTTACAGGGTCTTAAACATTTTATAGCATTTTTTAAACTAATTATGCTGTTAGATTTTTTACGTTGCCGAATAATTACCTTATTTTTTCAAGTTTTATTGCAGAATAACAATTCCTCCATAAAACTTTTTACGTTGGTTAATGTTATATAAAATGTTTTTTACACATTCCCACAAATGTTATAGTATTTGTCTTATATGATTAACGCTATTAATATGAAACTACAAAAAATTATTTTTAATAGCACTTGTTACATACTTTGTAATAAAGAACATGTATTTAGATGCTATAAGAGGCCAGACCTACTTAAAAAAATTTAGGTATTATTATATATTTCAATAATATTATTAACAATAATAAAGTATTTATTGCATAATACGAAAAAGGATTCAGTACAGTTACATTGCTAAACATATCTATGTGCCGGCGTTAAACAGAGAAATCCTGAAAGTGTTTGTTTGGTTGTCTAGGTTCAAATATTGAAACAGATTTTTCGCCCACTTCCACAAAATTTAATTTTTAGTTATACCTTAAAAAACAGAAATAGCGGTGTTGTCCCCGTTTTGTTTCATATACTAATAAGAATAATATAAAATATATAAAAATAATAGCTCAAGGTCCTTATAATTTTGATCGTTTTGCAATCGAAACGACGCATACGTAATCGATCCATTTGTTTACAGATTATCTAGGCGACTAATGTACATTCAAGTACTTCCTAATGCTCTTATTCTCAGTATTCGATTTATTAATGAACATATAATTCATATCAAAATCACAGATAGAAGTGGCAATGAAATAGTTTTGTTCTCTGTATCTCCTCGCTGTTTCCACTTTTGAGTTCAATAAAAATGTTCTATGGTAACAACCAGTACAGGTCATTTTGTAAAACAGTTTAGTTAATAGAAGGTAGAGGCTGCATGATTGTCATTACGCTATCAGAAATGCCGATATCTGGTATTACCAGACATATTTCTCAGGCAACAAACTATATAATATGTCCGTCTGTGGCATGTATTTATTGCATGTACCACATGTTTAATTAATATGTATTGTACTATTACAATAGCAACAGTGGAGGCATTTTTATTGATGTGGTTTAAAAAAAAAGTTTCGTGTAGTATTAATGTGTATTTCTGTGCTTAAAAATCGACGCTGAATCCCCATTTTATCGTTGGAACCATCGTTCGCTTAGATTGATCTTTTGTTCCTCCTTGTGTGGCCACACATGAATTAAGCTCAGGCCACCTCATGGTTGAGATCCAGTCCCTTTGAGGTCCAACCGAAAAACTGACACAAACCGGATAACTTCCAACCTTGGCGCCAACTTTTTCGCCAATGCCATTTTGTCAATCAAAACAATGGATGATCACGGACAGCGTTGGTCCATTGTTACATTTTTAAATAGTTACTTGGGCAATTACAGCACAACGTAAATGTATATTGGCTTTTGAGTTTGTCCATGAACAAAAAAATCTTTTTGTTCAATAAATTTTGAAATTGTTTTCGATGCACGAAAAAAATATGAACCTAACACTAATTGGAGATTTATGGTTAATCTTGTTCTTCAACAGCGTCTCTGCATCCATTTTGGATATACCTTTTTTCAAACATTTTTCTAGAATAAGGTAACGGCACGCGTCGTTCAAGAGTCCAAACTGCCCTTAGTTTAGCCATCCACTTGAAGATGGCGGCGTAGACTCAGGTGTTTGTTTAGTTTAGTGCCTACGTTCTTTGCAAACAATATATACCTGTGTGTCAAACGGATATGGCCTGGAAAGTCAAAAATTCAGAATTGACCAGTTTTGATCTAGTATTTTCGAGTCAGTTTAAAATTATTGAATATTTCCTGTTACGTGTTAATCAATTTATGTAAGTATTATTAAAAACAAATGCTTTTGGACCTTTGATTGACAACTTCAGTTTGTAGGTAAAGTTTAAACAAAAATATGCGTGGGTTAATACCTTTCTTTTGTGTCAGAAGGTTAAGAGTACGCGATCTAAGAGTATGCACGCGTACTCTTAGCTTGATTTGCGTGGTCTTAGCCTGATATGCGTACTGTTTGCCCGTTAGATTTTCATCGCATACCTTAACATAGGTTTTGTTGTTTTAGATCGAAATGGAGAAGTATCGACGCAAGACTGGTAGAAAGTTAGTATTTACGGCAGAATTATTAGACGAAATAAACGAGAAACTGCTGTAAGAAATAAGTAAACGAACAATAGGAGATTCAATCAACGTACATGAAGCAGCATTAAGAAAATGGCTGAAAGCAGGAACCGAGCCAACATCACTTGGTCGTGTCAAATTAGTTTTTACTACAGAAATGGGGGAGGAACCAGCTACGTATTTTAGAAATTTAGTTAAAATATTCTATGAACTCAGACTTAAGGTACTTGGTAACCTTGTTTTTGAAAATGCTGAGAGAAATAAGTTAAAGCACAGATTCAACAAGGAAAAAAATCGACCGGCAAAGATTGGGAGTACTCATTTTGCAAGCGTCATAAACTAAGTCTGGAAAAACTTCAAACAAATCTAGCATGACAAAAAAGTGCCACACCGTTTGTACAACATGGATGAGTCGTATCCTAACCGTGTCTAACAAATTACCCAAGGTTGTTGGTTCCATCGGAAATAGAACCGTCGGAAAAATTGTTTTTTTCTGAGAGGGGCCATTTAATAACTGCGGTGTTCTGTATTGGAGCAAGTGGGCAATACATTCCAACAGCAACGGTGTTTCTACGAAAAACTGATAGAGCTCCAACAGGAACACTCCAGCTTGTCTCAGACTCCGGATTCATCAACAGCGAGCTCTTTCTGGGGTGGCTGAATCATTTTCAAACCTTTGGCAAAAGCTCCGTTGAAGACCCGGTTTTACTCATATTAGATAATCACTCGAGTCACGTGAGTTTGCAAGCAGTTTTATGTCGCGAAGTAGGTATTAACATGTTTAGTTTACCTCCCTATAGTAGCCACAAGATTCAACCATTGGATAAGAATTTTTTCGGTTCACTGAAAAGCACCTGGCCGCGACACTGGCATGTCAGTAATCCTGACCGACCAATCACTATGTTTCAAGTAGCTGCATTATTCGCAAGGCCTATGCTAGAACAGCATCAGTTGAAAGAGTGACAAAAGCTTTTGAAATATGCTGTATTTTTCTATACAATCCGAATGTGTTTTCGGAAGAAGAATTTGCACTCGCCACCTAGAAGATGAATTCGACTGTGATAAAGATACCCTTATCAATTCTTTAGCACCAGCTGATGGAAAAGATTTTACTGCATGACTGAAGTTTCTAATGATCAAAACTCGACAAAGGCAATACCCGCAAGTTTCTGCAGAAATAACCAATATCTTTCAAAAGTTAAGTTAGGTTAAAGCGACTTTTATGCCTTAACTATAATTTAATTAATAATATAATTGCATTGTTGCGTTTTTTACATATTTTTAATCAAACTTTTGATATGGTTACTAGTTTTTTTTAAATTTTTTTTGGGTAATTATTTAAAATCTTTTAACTTGAAATATTCGGAAGTGTTTTTAGGAAACAAAATTAGAGTGCCAATGTCACTTAAATAATATCGTATAAATAGTTAAGCTTCTATCATGACTTCTGATAGTAAATACTCCTATTAAGTATTTAATTTTTCGACAGAGATAAAATTTCAATTCTCTGTACTTGTCTGGTCGCTGTTTACATAATAATTAATATCAAGGATATCAAACCGATGCTTGAAAAGATTGTATGATACTTGAATAAAATCAAAATTTAAAAATATGTTTTACATTTCTACAACCGTTTAGAAAACTAAAAAAAAGAAAGGAATAATTATATAAATATTTCACTAGTAATCTAACAGCCAGGGATCTCCACCATTTTCATTGTACTGGGCCACATAAGTAATTTTCTAATGTAAAGTGAACTACCTCAGTTTGTTTGACGAAAAATCGGACAAAAAATACTCGACCTTTTTGGAAATAAATGTTTGATTGTACTAAATAGTATAGTACGCTTATTAAAAATGGAAATTTCCACAACATTTGCTGAAAATCGGTGATTGAGTTTTGCTAGAGTTTAAGTTTTAGTACCTAACTATATACTGATTACTCTATATATATTTATTTATAAATTATTTATTTTATAGCTATCAAAATATTTTCTTTTGAGAAATTTGACATAAATAGTAACATTTTGTCTGTGAAAATCGCATTTAAAAAATTTTACCTGTGAACTGTGAAAAAGGCAAAATAAAATTTAAAGCAGTTCAGACGTGAAAGAAAAATAAAATTTCGACAGATGTACAAAGTATTTTTTTAAATAAATTAAAAGTTATATGAAGCTGTAATAACCGTATTTAAAATTTTTAGTCCGTTTAAAAGTTACCGAACAAAACGCAGAACTATGGCATCGTTGTAGTTTTTGAAAATAAAATACCCCAGAATTTTAAAGGGAACAGCTAAATTATAAACTTTTTTAACCATTTTTTTTTATTAATAGACGAAATACCAAAAGTGGTACCAAAATATCTTTGAGGGCCCCAAGTGTGCTCTAAAATCGTACTAAATTTTAAAGATTTATCTGAAACATAGACCTAATAGTATAATGGACTGTGTATTGCAATGCTCTATTGACTTTAACGCAGTGCGAGAGAGATGGAGAAATAAGGGTTGAAATCCCATTAGTTGTGAGAGAGATGGAGCTAATAAAGTCAGAAATGTATCTCTCTTACAGCCAGTGGGATTTCTACCTTTATTAACTCCATCTCTCTCACCCGTTGGCGTCAAGGTAAAATATTGCGCATATGTGACGGGGCCAGTCTAGATAACCTATTATGTTAATAATCTGAAACGTTTCCGATATATAGCGACCGAAGTTTAAAAAGTACACACTGGCGATGCGTGGAAAAAAGGATTGGGTAGACAATTTTCCCCATATTAAAACCTGGATGTTAGGGTGGCAGTACTTATTCTTGCGCATAATAGAACATCTTTAAGTATAATTATAATGCTTTTATTCGGCATACAATATTTTTAATTTTAATTTTGTCTTTCAATGCCAGCAATTTAAAATGTTTATCTCTTAAAAACATTACGGAGTTAAAATCTTCGATCTCCATATCGTCTAGGAAATGATAAAAAACTACATACACCTGTTACAAGATAAAACAATGCAAATAATAATGCATTGCAAAATGCTAATATCTTAGATATTACCTATCCCCCAATCACTTAAAATAAACCAAGTGTGAATTGATTATCACAGGCGCGGAAACATCCAAAGATTGATTTGGCTAGCTAGGGTAGACATGTCTTTCGTTTGATTCCGAATTCCTCCTTCCCGCCAGCTCGCACTCAGTCGGCCCAGTTGTTTTGGCGGCTGATTGCTGGCTCAGGCTGTTTTGCTGCGATAGTGGAGGATAGACAAATCTGAAATTGTCTTTTGCGGCGGTAGCGAAAATTATGCGGTGTTATGCCTGCTTTGTTTGAGATATCTGCGGTGAAAAATTAATTTTTTGACTTTTTGGTTATATGCCTTCGTAAAATATACTAATATTGTTGATTCAAAGCCTGTCATAAAAATATAAAATCTTCGCTATAAATTTGGGTAGACAATGTCTACTTTTTCTAGTCACACGCTTCGCCACTGATTTTGGCACGACCACGAGCATAACCATGAATACGGAATTTTAGATTCTGGCAAGTCCTGTATAAACACTCGCAAAGAGAGTGAGATATTTGAGAGACTTCCACCCCTAGAAGAAGAGAAGGCCGCTAATAAATATCTTACAAGCGTTTTAAGAAAAGCTCGTTTATTATACGGCGCGGACGTGGTTTTGCTTCCAGAAAGTAGACGATTTACGCACAGAACTCTGCTACCTCTATATCAGAAGAGCGCTGCCATCAGTCTCAACGGCAATGCAAATATTGGATATAATCTTTTTAAACACTGAACAGATGAATAAAATAAACTGATGGCTACAACCTACTTTACAGTGGTGACCTTGGCCAAAATACAAAATCACAACTTCAAGCAGAGGGTTGAACGAATCAATGTCAGAATAACAGAATTTGGTAACCCTCAGATTCAAATAGCCGCTACCCTTATATTAGATAATGGTCGGGTTTTTTGGGGCCTTTTTATACCATTAAATTTTCTGGTGAATAAATGGCGGATTTCGAGAATACAAATTAAGTCACCAGTTATCAAGCGTACACCTGCTATTAGTAATGCGGGTGATATCCATATGAAGATTAATATCTTTGAGATATTTCATCACCGCGAATGGTTACGCTGATTAGGAAGAGAAGCAAATATCCCCAACCGTTTTGTTACTGATTAGGCCCGTATGAAAATCCAAACTCAGCATTCACGTTAACCAAAACTAATCCTTCACTTGTGGATTTACCGTGAGATACGGAAATAACAAACATCCAACCGTTGTACCTACTTACTCAACGACGTCTATTTTTAAACGTAACACCCTGCAATGATAACCCATGCTCATACTCGGGTCTGGCGCTGAACAAATTACAACTATGTCTAATTTCAGGTACTATCTAGTGAAAGAATTTTTAAGAATACCAAAAATATATTCAAATGTATATCACTTTTTTTATCACCTCGTCGAAAACGTAACAACTAAACTGGAAAATGAATGTAAGTTAACCACTCTAGACACCAAAGAAACGGACTTTTACATTTTTAAAACTTTTTCAAAATTAGTTAGACATATTATAAACTTAATGTTAAAAATGAATGGAACTTTTTTTTTTGCAATCAGTTTATATTTATTTTTATTCATTCTCTGTTACTTTCCTTTTATTTTTCTCGAAAACCAAAAATTACAATAAGTGAAAAACCCAAGTCCGATAAATATTAAGACTTATTTTTATTTATCTTATTTACCTTTAGGTACACATGCCAAAAATCTTAAGTACCTTATGAGCAAATCGAGTATTAATATACTTTAATAAAATAAATGACGTAGTTGAGCGGTTTGAAATACCACTCAATTCAAAATTTTTATATTTGTAATACGTAAATATTGTTGTTAGTTGCCCTTGTTAGAGTTAAAATGTCTAACCTGTTATTTATAGATATTTCACAAATTCAAATTGTTAGAACGAATATGACCAACAGCAATCACCGGATGGATATTTTGAATATTATAACACCTGTGTCTTATCGAGTTTATTATAAAATACGTATGCCTGTTTTGTCTTCTGTTTTTTTATAACCTAAATTGTCCTGCATAGAGAGGCTGGTATTTGACAACAACCACTAGTAACTGATTTGTGGGTATCTACTGTTTTTAACAGATTATAATTTCAATTTCTTTTTACTTCATTAAGGACTTTTTCTGATAAGACAGAAACAAAAAAAACATTTTTCTAAAAACTACTTAAAAAAAGTACATTTCACAAATCACATGCTTAAAATAGGATTTTAAATTTTGTATTATAGTTAACATAGAATGGAAGGTTTCACGGTTGTCGTCAATTAAGAAATCATGGTTCTTGGGATGAGTGGTGACAAAATGGAATAACTTTGCCGGTCCAGGAGAGAAAGGTTAGGAAACCATTATTTTTTAATTAGTATTATAGTAATTAAAGAATCAAAATGTGAGTTTAAAAACAAAATTAAAAGCAAACCACAATTCTTGAAGTGTGGCAGTACATACATAGAGCTTTTCTCATGCAGAAAGTAAGGTTAACCGTATACCAACCAATAATGCTTAAAAAAATGGGAAATATAGGCAATGCATAGGTTTGCGGGTTTTGTCCATAAACCCAAACTATTTGGCATAAATTAAAACAAAATCAGGAGATCTGATCGATTTCCGAAAAAAAAAATATTTTTAGAGAAAAATGCAGCAACATTTTTTAAATATTTATGTTAAACTTTTTCGATAAAACCGTAGAATTTTTTTTTACCTGTATTACCCTTGACAGCTACTTGTGGTAGTCGAGAATAGTGTAAATATTTGGACAACTGCCATTTTGGAGGAGACAGGAAATATAACATGTGGGTGAAGTTAAATTGCTGTTTACTGAATTAGAAAAAAAAATAGATCTACAGCTGGTTAAGAATCTAAAATATGTGTTTCAACCATTGTGCATACATGCTAAAAATATTGTAAGTTGTTGACCTTAAAGTTTACTGACGTATACCCGGCTGGAAATTGCGTTGTACTATCAGACACAAACAATAACTTCTATTGTTATTGTAAATAGAAATGTCTATTTACTTCTAATGATACGACTTTAAAATTATTATCAGATGCCTTAGTAGTAATATTCAGAAACATAGCAATAGTAGCCTATATAATACTTTTAAAATTTTTCAAGGTATCAGTTGAAAAGTGGATTAACAAACTTTTTATGATAAACTCATATTATTCTATTCGGTAATTTAGCGTCTCAAATAAAACATACCTGTTTATATTGCTTATTACTCGCGAATACTCTGGTAGCCAGAAAGTTGTTATGCCTAAACATATATCTATTACGTGTCCTAATTATTTTATAGAAATTTAGATTAAATACACATTATTATATGTTCCAATATGACCGCATTCACAAAAAGGTTTTAAAGTCATTTTATACCTGCAAATGTCAAATTTTGACCAAAAAGTTAGTCCTGCCTTAGTATAAACCGAAATCTATCGAGTAATTTAGCGAGAAACAAAATTCATATTGGTCGTCTATTTCGAGTAAAGTACGCCTGATGGCCAGTATTATTTAAAAGTATTTAGGTGGAATATTGCACATATTGAATTAAAATAGAAATCAAAAGTAGAAATAATTAGTCATGAAAATGTTTTTTCGCACACTGATTAATATTAAAAAGAAAAAAAAAGTATGCAAGCAGCACAATTCGAACTCTATCTATCTGGGTAAGAACCGAAACATTAAACCATTAGACCACCATTACTATCAAATATAAATGTAAAAACAAAATTGTTCTCTTCATTGAAATGGCATTGTAAAAATTATAGTAAATAAATTAATACAAAGTGAGGATATCATGTATGGGTAAAGCCCTTTAATTTAAAATAAGAATTATTCGAGTGGGAGATGCTGGCGAAACTGTAAAAAAAAACGCTATGTTTGTATTTTAACTATTTTTATAAGTATACAAGTTTACTGTAAGAATGATAAAGTTTAAAAGAGAAAAAGAATAAAAAATAGAATAATAAAAATGTAAAATCGGTTCTTTAAAGCAAATATTTCGGAGCAACCTGAAAACGCATCCGTAGGGTATTAAGTTCTAGTGCAGGTAGTGCTCAGCAACCGTTTTTATATTTACTATTTACCCACTAGTGTTTAAGATATAGGATTTTTCTAAGTAAATAATCTAACCCTTTGTTCTTACGACTGGATTTCGCCTGTATTGTGTACTTTTTCTACTTCGTCTTTATTTCATCTCATCCAACATTCTTCTTTCGGTACTTATTACCGAGTGCACGAAATTTTAAACATCCCTCTATGCATTTTCTCGTTTTAAAGACGGGATGTTTGGAGATAAATTGTCAAATAAATTTTTTTTATTAAAATCTCTTCACTTGAAAAATTCTCTTTGCATTTTCGCATAGTATCCGTCATTTTCACAAAATCCGATATATAATAAATATTAATCTAGTCGGCTATGGATTGTGTTTTGTTCATCAAGAAGTCTAAATATGTCAGACTAACTTTAGAACTAGGTACTACGAATTGTTCAGTGAATACGGTCTAAATTTTAAACCTGACAAGGGTTTAAGGAACGTTTAAATATAGAAGTCTAAATTTTAGACCCGGTCTTTGTTAGTGAATACAGCTGTTAATAACTTCTAGTGGATAGAATTCAGGTCTAACCTGATCTAACTATTTACTTCCATATACAGGGTGTCCCACGACGAATTGCGGCGATCGATTTCTCAGAAAGTAGGCTTTAGAAAAATTTGAAATTTTGGCAGCTAACTAAAGTCGATGGGGGCACAATATTTTCAAGATAACGGCACTTCCGGTTTTACCGGAAGTAGACGTCAACTTTCTTATTTTAAATGGAACACCCTGTATATAATCGAATTTTTGGATTCCTCGAAAAATTCTAGATATTTTCAATATCCTATACCTAAGTTCAACTTTTTTTAAGATATTTTGAATTTTATGTAAAAAATGACGTTTGCAGGTCTAGACATAACTATAAATATCTGCTTATCGAAATGTCTATTATTTATTTGCGGTTGGCTTCCTTGTTCAAAAGGATACACTTTAGTGGCCTGTGTTGATATTTTTATAATAAATAAATTTAGGGTGATCAAAAACTGACATTATAAATATACTTTAAAAAATCGTTGAAAGTTACTTTTTTCAAACGGAAACCCCCAATTTTTATAATTTTGTCTTATTTGACACTTAAAATAAGAGTGACTTTGTGTAAAGTTGTCTATTCCAAAAATTTGTAGTTTTTGAGTTATTGACGATTTAACATTTTTTATTCTAATAATACCAGACAGCTTCTAAGTTTTCTTGTTAGTTGGCCATGACGGGGAGGCCTGGCGAGAACAAAACCAATTGGTTACTATAGAAACGTAATACCTGTTGTCGTTCGACAATTACCTACTAAAATATTATTTATTTATTATAGTAATTATAATAATTATTAAACTAATAATCATGCCGGGGCGATTAAATTACACACACGAAGATTATTTGAATTTGTTTATTATCTATGGGGAATCTACCAGAGTTTTAACAAGAACATGCCAGATATTTGCTGATAGATATACAGATAAACAGAAACCGTCACCGAACAGCGTTAAACAAATGTTGTAAAACTATAAATATGTGGAAACCGTGAAGACAAAAATTAATTAAAGAAAGGCTATTCCCATTGTAGTCTAGTCTACACAAGTGCACAACTTATTTTTTCAATAAATGTTGAAAATGTCTACCTTATACTTTCAAACATTTTTCGCATCTCCGAATAAATCCCTCGTGGGTGGCCTATCTAATTGAAGCTGGAGATAAACTTTCGAACGCGTCCCTTACCCTTGCCATACAGTCCTCTTTCGTTGTTACTGGATTAAAATAAACGATTCATTTTATAGTTCCTTATATAAAATAGTCTAAGACTGTCAGATCGGGGGAACGAGGAGTCCACAGGAAAGGTCCATTGTTGGCAATCCACTTGTCGTAAACCTTAGCTTGTAAAAAGTTAGTAACTGCAACGGCTCTATGTGGCGGGGCGTCTTCGTGTTGGTAGAAAATTTGACTATGTTCTGCCAAAGGTAAATTACTTAAATATTCGTTGTCCAAACTCTTCAAGAATATTCAAATATCTTTCTCCTACAAAAGTTTATAAACATAATTTTACGGAAAGAAATGCTTTGATAATATTCATCGATTTATGGATTTAACAAGAAACAAAATACATCAAAATTCATTTAGTTTGATCTGAAGAGTGCTCAATAAAAAAAGGAGGTTTAGTATTTTATGACTTTCTAAAGTACTCTGAATAAATAGCTTGTAAATATCTAACTAAAGATAACTTTCCTATAAAACTTGGGACGATACATTTTTTTAGATATGATGTGTAACGGCATGTGGACCAGTATTTGTATGAAGTAGTGTAGTGTGACCTGTATAAATAATTTAATTTAATTTATTTATCTAATAATATTTACTAAATGATTTATCTAATTTTGGATTGACGCTAAATTGATAAAAAAAAATTATTGTAATATTATCTAAATGGAATATTTTTCATTCAAAAAGTTCTTGTGTTTAGGCAATGTATAACTTACCATTCAAATTTTCTTCGTAAAAATTCAGCTTTATTATTCCATCGTTCTTTACTGCACATAATACATTAAATTGCCAGGATTCTTGAAAGTTCCGCGATCTTACTGCATAAGGATTCGAATCACTCCAAAAATGGGAATTGTGTCTATTGAAAAGGCTATTTTTAGTAAATTTTGCTTCATCGGTCCAAATTATATTCTCCAAAAATCTAGGGTTATATTGTACCATTGTTAAAATAAACTGGCAAAACTGTACTCTTTTTGGCAAATCAGTGTCTTTTAGATATTGAACCAATGATATTAAATAAGGGCGGAAGTTATGTTTTAACAGAATCCTATGCACTGAGTTCCTCGAGATTCCTGATTGTCTTGCCACGTTTCTTAGGGATGTCATTGGATATACTGCAAAATATCCCAGAATTGCAATCTCGACATTTTCATTATCAACAATGGGCTTCCTCTTATTAATTTTTTTATAGTTTTCCAACATTTGCTTAACGCTGTTCGGTGACGGTTTCTGTTTATCTGGATATCTATCAGCAAATATCTGGCATGTTCTTGTTAAAACTCTGTTAGATTCCCAATAGATAATAAACAAATTCAAATAATCCTCGTGTGTGTAATTTAACCGCCCAGGCATGATTATTAGTTTAATAATTATTATAATTACTATAATAAATAAATAATATTATAGTAGGTAATTGTCAAACGACAATAAATATTACGTTTCTATAGTAACCAATTAGTTTTGTTCTTGCTAGGCCTCCCTATCATGGCCAACTAACAAGAAAACTTAGAAGCCGTCTGGCATTATTAGAATAAAAAATGTTAAATCGTCAATAACTCAAAAACTACAAATTTTTGGAATAGACAACTTTATACAAAGTCACCCTTATTTTAAGTTTTAAATAAGATAAAATTATAAAAATTGGGAGTTTCCATCTGAAAAAAGTAACTTTTAACGATTTTTTAAAGTATATTTATAATGTCAGTTTTTGATCACCCTATATTTATTTATTATAAAAATATCAGCACAGGCCACTAAAGTGGATCCTTTGGGACAAAGAAGCCACCCGCAAATAAATAATAGAGACTTCGATAAGCAGATATTTATAGTTATGTCTAGACCTGCAAACGTCATTTTTTACATAAAATTCAAAATATCTCAAATATAGACATGAAATATACCTAGAATTTTTCGAGGAATCCAAAAATTCGATAATATACAGGGTGTTATGTTTAAAAAAAGAAAGTTGACGTCTACTTCCGGTATAACCGCAAGTGCCGCCATCTTGAAAATATTTTGCGCGAATTGCCCCCATCGACTTTAGTTAGTTGTCAAAATTTCAAATTTTTCCAAAGACTACTTTCTGAGAAATCGATCTCCGCAGTTCGTCGAGGGACAGACACCCTGTATAATGTAATGAGCTAACGCGTTCTTATAATTCTTTTGGTTGCTTGGTAATTAGCTTTTATATAATACTGAGACCAATTCAATAAGCTAGGTTAGGTTAGGTTATGTTTGATTATTAATCTTATGCTATATAAATCACGGCTTGGTGTGATATTTAGGTACAGAAGGAAGATATATTGGTTCTTAATTAAGGAACTTAAGATAAAAAATTAAAAATAAAAACAAATTAGCCAATATAATGTAGCTGAAAACCAGAACTTAATATAACACGATTCTTAAAAGTGTCTATTTCCGTAAGAATGCAAATTACAAGCTGTATAATGTGTAGATATGTCACTTATAAAAACATAAATTCAGTTCACAGGGAATAATTCAGAATTGAATTCCTGCGGTAAAAATTATCGGAAAAACATCGAAAAGTCAATTTATTTTCAGCCAGTCCAAGTCCAACAACCATGATTCATTCTCCATCCAAATACTGATATTTATAATTAAAGGAAAAATAATACATTTGACAAAATGTTTTATAAAATAATAGGAAACACTCGAAATGGGATTTTTGGTGGTCATTATTCGCACAAAGAATATACAAGACATGTAACATGTAATGTTCTTACCTGACATTTAAAAAAATATGTATATATTTTTTAAGTCTAAAAATATCGTATCAAATAGATCCCAACCGTCCACTAACCAAAACAACTTTAAAATGAAAGAGAGCGGTACTGATAACGCAGAATAGGAAACAAATTTCATCAATTATTGTGATTTTATATCTGATATGATTGTGTGATTTGTAAAATTGTATAAGAAGTTTAATGGTATTAGTCAATAGTGTGGTATATGGACTAATTAGTTTGTTTCTTTAATCCACCAACTGATGTTTTAATATGAGACAATCATGGCTTGTCGAAATTTAAAGAGTGGTATGGTAATATTATTATTATGGGTATGTACAAGACTGGAAGTACTTTTATGCATATGGGTTGGTTGATTTACCTGTACCTGATGATGGTAGGTTGGGCTAACCGAAACGTAGCAACTTGCGATACAAGGTTCGGTCGAATTACTATGTTCCCCTCTAGTGGTATTAGCATTTGAAAATGCTGACCTGCGGTCCACAAAATCAATGAAATTTTGTACCTTGAAGATATCACCATTGACTTGTGTGCTGCGGTTAAAAGTATTATATTCGGTACTATTACTCATAGACCCAAGCAAACCTTGTTTTAGGGATTTGAAGTTTTTATTTATCTCTAATGAGCTATCGGAGAAAATTTGTTGCAAAGAACAACGACGACGGCTGACCAGTAAATTAGGCAATCTAGTTGTGGTAATTTAATAATGTAACGCCTCTCGTTCAAAAATATGTATATCCATAGCCCTATGTAGTACGCAAAATCTTAAATAAATACCTTTTAAAATAACGTTTAAATGTTGGACTAAAAATTAGCTTTGATAACAAACTGGCAAATATTTTTATCGGAAACATCACAGATTCCATGTATTATCGATAACCCAAAATCAATATTTTAACCCATATAAAAATTAAGCTAAAATCATTTTGTCAGCCCTTTGATGTTATATATTTTTCTAAATCACTAAGGAGCCTATTTAATAACGAAATCTTAAATCGATATGCAAAAAATATAATAATAAAATACGTGTTTTATCATTTTTTAAAAATATTAATGTTTTCTGAAATAAAATTATCACTTTTAAAGAGCTGTTTTACCCTTATAGAATAACACTGTGTAGTCGAAAAAAATGTTATGTACAAAACAGATTTAGCGTTTTCCACCTCTTAAAGAAAAGCTTAAAATTTTAATTTTTTTTTTAAGGAGCTGTTTCACCTCCTTAGAACGAACCAGTTGTCCTGTTTTAACGTTTTTTACAGGAACTAAGCGTTATAGACTTAGAAATAATTTGTTTGTTTGGAGATTCTTGTATTCCCGAAAACAATCCTGTATAGCGTAGAGAATATAAGGATATAAAAGCAATTTGATATGTTTCCCCGTTTGTTTTTCAACTAATCGCTTTACAATAAAACATATTTTCGTTTTTTGGGGCCCACTTCATATCTCTAGGGCGACTATGTAAAGCAGAAAAAAATATTATAGAAGAAATTGAATGTGTTTCCCTATTTATCAAAAGTGATAAACGCCCTTGAAATATATATATTTTTTCGTTTTCAGGGAACAGTGGAAAAAATATTTATATGTACAAAATAATAAAATAAATTTTACATGTTTCACCTTTCTTAGGCAAGTTTATTCTTTCTGGAATATTTTTTTATTCAGGTAGTCCCCTAGGACTACTCTGTATATCTGAAAATATGATTTTATTAAAAAAATTAAACATACTTCTTTTTTATACAATTGTTTCTCGATTTTTTTTTATAGGTCTGCCTCATAATTTTAGAGTTACCTTTTATAATGAAAAAAAAATTATGTACAAAATAAAATAAATTTGAAGTATTTCGCCGTTTTTCGGTATATTAGGTGTTTTTTAAAATACAGGTAAGAGAAAACAAAATGGAATATCTACTTTAATGATTTCCACATTTTTTCATGACAAAAAAATTACCTCAACTATGTTTGTT
Source organism: Kuschelorhynchus macadamiae (assembly GCA_030620095.1). Lineage (NCBI taxonomy): Eukaryota > Metazoa > Arthropoda > Insecta > Coleoptera > Curculionidae > Kuschelorhynchus > Kuschelorhynchus macadamiae. The sequence continues at coordinate 273,068 of JAUTXW010003691.1, read as the reverse complement.
TTCAATTTGAGTGTTATCGGTTTGTGCGTTCTCAAAACATGAACTTTTTACGATATTATAATTCTTAAAAATATCAAATACGATCATTACTCTGAAAATCGTGCGAGACTTTGGCCCAGACTAGTTTTTAGTGCAAATTTAAAATGAATTGTTTTGACTGTTTAATGGTTACGCATGATGATTTTCAGTCAGTATAAGCAAAATAGGCCGCAACAGCTTCAGAAATTATCAAAAACGGCGACTAAATATATTCAGAACTTAACGTCAGAAATTAAATTAAAACTGCTGTTGAATACCCCGCTTACTGGAAAATGCCAATACTCTAAATCAGATTGCTTTAACACCCCGTATATAAATATTTAACGTGAAACCATTTTTTATATTTCGATATAGTTCGCTTTTTGCATCGATTACGGATTGATTCGGTTCACTCGGCTCCGTACAGTGAAGTGTAAAAGTCGATATTTTTCCGTTGTTGGAAATACCATTAGGGAGGTTTTTTAGTGCTAACCACGATGAAGCCTAGCAGTCGTCTTAAGAAGGAGAATATTCGCCTCAGCGAAAACCTTAAGACACTAAGAGAGGAAAATCGATGCCTTACAGACTGGAAAGCCTCCTCGTTACGAAACAAGAAGGTAAGGCGACTCGGCAACCCACGACAAGCGAACTTCCAACAAAAGCCGAAACCAAAACCAAGAGAAAAAGGGTTTTATCCCCCCCCCCCCAGTAAAACTTGTAAAAACGTTATAAACAGTGAAAACAGTAAAAATAGTGGAAAAAACCAGTGAGTCCATGGAAACAGCAGAAATCAAAAGTGTATTCCCCAAAGTGCCCAGCCCAAAAATCTCCCCATTAGTGATCGAAGACGACGGGACCTGGACAGAGGTCCGTCGTAACATGAAGAAAGTTAACATAGGCTTCAACAAAGCAAAGACCTCCGGCTCGAGGCTTCAAATCTTCCCAAAAACGGCTAGCGATCACAGGGTCTTAACCCATCATCTTAAGGAGGCCAATCGCCCATACAACACATATCAACTTCCGGAGGACGCTGTAATCTGCGGATTACACATGAATACGTCTGTGGAATAGATAGCCCAGGAACTCCATAAACTAGATATTCCTGATGCAAGTGTCATCAGAATAACATTAGCACCCTCTTTGACCGTGTGATCAGAGTCATCAGAATGACATTAGCATCCTCTTTGACCGTGTGATCAGAGTGAAAAACAAGAAAAAGGACGGCTCTGTAAAACAGTGCTTCAAGTGCCAGCAATTCGGGCACACGCAATCGCTGTGCACCTATTCGGATAAGTGCGTAAAATGTGCAGGATCGCACAGATCAGACGCATGCCAACTCCCTGAAAAGAGGAAAGATGACACCAAAAATGCAGTTTGTGCTAACTGCAACTAAAAAGGACACCCGGCCAGTTGTAAGGGCTGCCCGAAGTATCCTGCCCTTAAAAAGGCACCTATAGCCCCATGGGCCAACTGCAAAAACTCCGTTAAGCCTGCAGCCACAAAACCTGCAGCTAAAACCACCTACACGGAAGTGGACAAAACTGTCCCTACTCCCCCGAAGGAAAAGAAGGAGAGCTCACCTCCTCTTCATCTTCAGGCTGCAAGCCGTCACCGGAATGATGCCTCTATGGTAAAAACTATAATTCCCACAATAACAAAAGCTGTGGAGGAATAGCTCCGTAGACTAAAATAAGCAATGCCAGAACACCAAGAAGAAACCTTAAAACTCATTTCCTGGAACACCTGCGGTCTACGGGCCAGGAAAACAGACGTCTTAGAACTCCTGGAAGAACATCGCCCCGATATTCTAGCAATACAGGGGACTAAACCAACAGCCGAAATAAGAATGACCTTCCCAGGATACGACATCTACAGATACGACCCTCTTGGTCACCGAGCCATGAGAGCCGCTATCCTGGTTAGAAAAGGCGGTCCACATTCCTTCCTGGAATGTTGAGGATGTGGAATTAGACGCAATCTCCATAGAGGTCAATCCGAAGAATGGCATTGCACCCACCCAATTCGAATGGTCGCAAAATTATCCAGGCTATGCGAGGACCATAGACTCGTCATAATAGGACCAGAGCAACCAACACACCTCCCCCGTGGAAACGAGAGACCAACCGTGTTGGATATTGCACTGCTGAAAAACATCAGGGAAGAGCTGGACATAAACACTCTGAATGAGCGTACATCCGATCACAATCCGGTGTTCCTGCAACTAGGAGTAAACCTCAACAGAGTTAATCACAACACCAAGAAGACGACCGACTGGAAGGCCTATCAAAGACATCTAAAAGCTATAATCGAAATCCCTGAGATCCACACTCTTCAGGGACTAGATGAGGCCGTAAGACGTCTAGAGACAGCCATCCTGAATGCGTTCCATGAAAACGCAGTAGTGGAAGACATAAGCAGGCATCGACAAACCGAGGAGCTTCTTGAAAATCTCAGAGACGAGATCAGAACCAACAGACGCCTCCGCAGGAACTACTCCAGATCCCACGAGGAAGAGGACAGGACTGCTTTAAAACGACACTCTCAAATTTTGAGAAAACGGTTACAAGAGCACCGAAACAACAAGTGGCAGGAAAAACTGATATCCTTAGACACGCATCACCAAATAGCCTAGCAGATGCAACGTGCTCTTCGAACGGACAAACGTCCTATCCCTCCTCTCCAAGGTGTAAATGGTCCAATCTACACCAACGAGGACAAAGCTGAAGCCTTAGCGGATGCCATAGTCCAACAAGGTCAGCTAAATCAACATCCAGAAGAAGACGAAGAGCACACCGAAGAGGTCCACGACTCAATTAGAGACTTGGATGCTTAGATTTTACCTCAACAAAATCCACATCCTGTCTCACCCGGGGAAGTTCGAGACATTATCAGGAATCTGAAGGTCAAAAAAGCCCCTGGAGCCGACGGCATCAGCAACAAAATGCTGAAATACTTCCCCAAGAAAGGATACAGTGCGATGGCCAACATTATAAACTCCATCATAAGAACACGCCATTTCCTCGGCACATGGAAAAATTCAGAGGTCATCGTCATATCGTAGCTGAAAGAGCTACTACCAGAAGACTGAAAGATGAGTCCCAAGAACTAGATGCCATCCCAGATGAGCAATTCGGCTTCAGGGCATGGCACTCATCTGAGCAGCAAGTACTCAGAGCCACAGATTATATCACCAAAGGGTTCAACAACAGAGAGGTCACAGGAGCAATATTCCTGGACATCGAAAAAGCGTTTAACAGAATGTAGCACCAAGGCCTGGTTCACAAAATGTCGGTAGCTGGATACGAGAGAAGAAATATAAAGCTTATCAGGAGCTACCTAAATGACAGATCATTCACGAGAGGAGAAATATAAAGCTTATCAGAAGCTACCTAAATGACAGATCATTCACAGTCAAAGTGAATGACTCTCATTCAGCTCCAAGAGTACCACAAGATCTGTGCTGGGACCCATTCTATACTCCATCTTCTCTCACGATGTCCCAATCGGAGAAGAGGGCTTAATGGCACTTTACGCTGATGACACAGCCATCCTACACCAAATAGAAGAAGATACATGGAAGCACCCGGATAATGGGTAGACGACTGCAAGAGGACATTGACAACCTTCATGACTGTGTCAAATGGAAGGTTAAGATCAACCTCCAGAAGTCCCAAGCAATCCTATTCCAGCGTAGGAGACTAGCTCCAAGAGCCAGAATCCGAGTTGGAGATGTTGAGATCCCTTGGTCAAACGAGGCCAAGTACCTAGGGATGACCATGGATAGAAGTTTGACATGGAATAACCATATCAACGCAGCGAGGACTCAACCAATGAGTAAACTTTATCCACTGCTCTGTCGGAAAAGCGAAATGGGACTGAGGACCAAACTGCGACTGATCCAAACAGTAGCTAGGAGCCAACTCACCTATGGCTCCACATCCTTTGAATATGCTTCTAAATTCCACCTTATGAAGCTCAGCAGGACAGAAACCATTAGGATGGCAGCTGACGCACCATGGCTTATCAGGAATGAGAACCTACAGCGTGATCTTCAATGGATACCTATTGAAGACTTCATGCGGCAAAAGGCTACCCGAGCCTTCAGGGTAGCTGAACATCACCCTAACGAAAACCTACGTGACCTGGTAGACTATGATCCGCTAGCTCCGAGACGCAACAACTGGACAAGGTACAGTAGACCTAGACACGGGCTTCTGCACTAATATACTGTAGGATGGAAGTAGGCAACTCGAAATTTCTGAGTCTTCGTGATCCTCAGAAACTAGATCTTGCCCACAGAAACCTTAAGAGTATCAACAAGTGGCCATCAAATTCAAAGAAGAGGATTCCCAGGTACCTCAACTGGCTCCGGCGTGAGTTGCAGCTGAACCTGAGGTAAAAGAAGAGGATCCCCGGTACCTCAACTGGTTCAACCTAAGTTAAAGGAACACCCCATCTCAACCTCAACACTGTCGGATCACGGAACAACAGTGTCACTGAGGGCACAGAAGAGGACTCAGAATTCGAAAACCACCAGGCGTACTGACGGAGGGACACTGGCAACGGCAGACTGGATCACGGGACAGTAAGACGTAGGCTGCGGCAAACCGGACAGACGAAAAGAGGACAGCAGAGAAATATCCCACCTGGTAAGAGACGACACTTTCCCTATTAATAATATTTTTAATTTCAAATGTCTACAAGTATCGAGAGGTGGCAAAAACATCCTGCCAAGCAAGGTCCTCCCCCCCCACAACACAGTAAGGACCATGTCCTTCATAGGAGTTTCTCCCGAAAGGACGGCATCAACCCCATCGAAGGATCCTTGGCTATTGTTGACTCCGACAGGTGAAAACCTGACAGAGCAACGAGTCCCACACTGTTTTCCCTTCTACCAGAAGGGAATTCGTGCCTAAAATCCTTTCCCATCGTCAAAAAAAAATGAAACCATATAATACACTATATTCAGTAACACTTTAAATATCGAATAACTTATCGGTATAAAGCAAAAAAAATCGGTGAATTTCCCTTACCTGGAACTTCCCTTGTTATGTTTTTTTTTAATGTGTTGGGGATAATAAAACGTGACACAATTTAGTTCAGAACATAGTATATATGTGTTACATATATGTTTTTTTATTTTTATTGGGCGCCATTTTGTTCCATGATATTGGATTCCTACCAATATTTTACCATTTTCTTTCCACCTATGCCACACTTGAAGTTTGTGCATAATTTAAAATAAAAAATCGATAAGTTTCCTTTACCCGGAATTTCCCTCGTTATAATATTTTTCCTTTATTAATAATAGCGAAGTTTGATCTAATTTACATCTCATTACATAGGCACAGTATATATGCCTTATATATACCTACTGTGTTTTCAAACATTTTTATTGAGCGCCATTTTGTTTCATCATATTGGATTCCTACCCATATTTTACTAGTTTCTTTCTACCTAGGCCACACTTGGCTTTTGGTTATAATTTAAAATAAATTCAATAAATAGTTTCTACATTGACACATACCGCCATTTTGTTACGTCTTGTTGAATTCGTAACAGTTTATCCCATTTTCACATTTAATTTTTCTGCAAAATTTAAAAGCTATTGAACAATATGTTTTTACGTTGATTCTTTAAAAAAATTATTAGGACATTTTGTTTCTCCATCCTAATTTCGTATCACAACTTTATTAATTTATCCCTATATTACACTTAATTCTTGCACAAAAATTAAAATTAATTTAATAAATAACATTTTCAGGCTGATTTTTTTAAATATTTTATTTGGCTTAGATTCATATCAAAATGTTATCATTTCATTCCTATGTGACACTTGATATTTGTGGAAAATTTGAGGTAAATAGATCTCGTTAATGATCCTCTTGTTGTTATATTAGAGTGGTGTATTATTTGGAGTTAGGATCCAGTAGAAAAAAACAACAAAATTTTTTTAAATTGTCGACGTTTCGCAACTTTATTGTTGCATCCTTAGGACACACATATAGATTCTATATTCCCTGCATGAAACCCATATTATCAGTCTTTGGTCTGCAGATATTTCCTAACCCCAAATAATAAACCACTCTAACATAACAGCAAGAAGATCGTTAACGAAAACCATTTAGAAAATTAATATCTGGGCAATATCTGCGGATCATCGTAGGTAAAGACTGATAATGTGGGTTTCATGCAGGATATAGAATCTATATGTGTGCTGAGGATGTAACAATAAAGTTGCGAAACACGTTTGACAATTCGCCGTACTTTCTTGTAAAAAAACCAAATGGGGTTTACTTATTATACCATAGAGATGCAAATTTAGCTTCCTGGTGAAAAAATTAATCTTTAGATTTAAAGAAAAATAAAAAATAGACATTAAGGGAATTTGGCATAATAGGTAAACTTGTGGCTGCATGTACAGCTACAACGTATGGGTTTGTACATATCAAACCTTTTGAAACAATAAAACATATTTCTCTATTTCTCTAAAAGATAATTGTCTAAATTATCAAAAAAAAAGGTATTCCTGATCCAGTATTACCGGAACTAGACTGGTGATACAAACATATTGGATTAGGTCAGGATATAAAACCAACCAAATTTTCTTGTGAAATATTCTCGGATACTTCAACGACGGGTTGGGGATTTTTCTGTAGGGAAACTAGGTGCCGCGGTTTTTGGAACCAAACTTGCATATAAATTATTAAGGGATCAGAGCTGCATACTATTCATTAAAGCGTTTTGCCAAACATAGTAATATTCGCACATTATTGAGAATAAACAATCAGACAGCCATTTCCTGTATAAATCGAGGAGGAAGTATTAAATATCCATCTCTAAATAAAGCCACAAAGGAATTGTGGCAAAGGTGTTAAGAGAGAAGGAGAGTCATCCACTCTACAAGGAGATTCTCCTGGTGTTAGGGTTGTTGGGTGTGTCTCTTTTAAGAAAAGGTATACCAGAAACTGCAATCAAGGTAATAACATCTTCCCTAGCAGAAGTAACCTAAAACAGTATTCGGCTTGCCTTAAAAAATTCTGGGACTTTTGTACATGTCAGAAAGTAAATCCTTATGAATACCACTTACAAATATACCTTATTTTTTAATGGAAGTTTTGAACAATGAAAATTCCTTCTCAGTATTAAATTCTTACAGATCAACTTTGAATTTGATATTTACTTCCCCAGACCCTAGTGACGTAAAAATAATAAATATATTTTTTAAAGGTATTTCCAATATTTGTCCACCAAACCTTAAATATGCGTTCACATGGAATCCCGATTCAATTTTAGGGCATTAAAAAAAATGGTATTCCATAGAGGCGTTAAGTACAGAGAATCTATCATATAAGCCTGTTACTCTTATGGCGTTAACATCTGCCAGTAGAGTGCAGCCTTTTTCTCTTATAAATTGAGCATATTAGAAGAAGAAAATGAAATTAAAGTTCCTGACAGATTAAAAATATCTAGATCCTGTAGAATACAACCTATACTCATTTTTCCTTACTTTAAAGTAAGACCAGACTTACGTGTGGCATCCGCTATAGAGAATTACTTTAAAAATTCCGAGGTTTTTCGTCATCACGAAATAAAAATTTAAAAAATCTTATAGTTACTTTTAAAAAGCCAATTCACGCTGCCTCTTTACCCACTATTAGCCGTTGGAAAACATTATTTTTAGGAGGCATAGACACATCCATATTCTCATCTCATAGCGTGCGACATGGATCAACTTCTAAAGCTTACATAGCATGTGTATGTAAGTGTAAAACAGATAAAGTATACAGCAGGTTGGACACCCACCTCTAACACATTTTATAGATTCTACAATAGACCCGTAAAAGATATATACGACATATTTGCTAGCACTATTCTAAGTTGCAAGAGACGTAAAACTATAACTTTTTCAGTAGCTCAATTAAATCAACTGATTACTAAAACATATAATTAAGTATTATTATGTATACTATATTATAATCCTTATATTATAGATTTTTTTTCGGTATTATGACGTTAAAATACGTCTGAGTTCCTTGATTATATTAACAGAGAAGTTATAAGGAAAATCGCTTTTTACTCTGAACATCTACACCGTAATAATTATGTCAAGGACAAGCGACGGAAAATTTAAATATTAATCGATTTACCTGTAGGGATGATTAATCGTAATTTTCCTAGCTTGTCCGTAGATATAATTATTACCCAATCCACCCTGATATGCCCCCACCCTATTTGGCAAGCTATTTTTTATCGTCGCACTTCAACGGAATCACGCTAGATTGGCAGTTGAGAATATCAGGCGAGAAGATGAATCATTGTGATTGTAAATTTTAAAAAGGTTCGTGCTGATGGGTATATTTTCGGAACTACACAGCTACAATTATACCTACGTACAAGCTACGAAAATTACGATTAATCATCCCTACAGGTAAAGTATATCCAAAGCCAATTGAGACAACATAAAAACTAAATATCCGTCAACAGTCGGCGATATCATTGTGAAGCATGGGCGGCGTAATAGAAATTTAAACTTATTTTTGTAAAACAGATTAATTATTAGTACTTTTTTGTTATTTATTCGCATTTAACAATTCTTTTCAATTAGTATTTTTCTTTGATCTAGTCTTGGAGATAGGGGCGAAATAGGGGGCTTAATGGCAAACATGTATTCTCCGTAAATAAATCGTATAAAACGTATTTTTATGGGTTTATAGGTATAGAGATTATTCCAGTTGTAACCTACATGATAATATATTTACTTTGCAATTAACAGGGGGGGAGAAGGAAGGGGATAAAAATTGAAAGATTCGTTAAAGATCGAGTTGGTAATATGTCATTTTGGAGGGTTTCGGTTAAGTATATATATTTCAATTTTAAAACTTATTTGATTTTGAGGGGTTGAGATAAATAGGGAAGTGGCAAAAAGTCATTTCTTAAAAAATTGAATCGTTCAGAGAGGTTTTTGAATTTGCATATTTCAGTTTCAAACTTTATTTGATAATCGCAAAAAAAATTTAAATTTTGACTATAATTTCAAATCAATCTGATAGCAGTTTTTAAGCTATGTCGCGATCTGACAGACGGATGGACTGATTGATTGATAAAACATAATTTTTGGCATCTAGGGAAGCTAAAACCTTAAAATATGTAAAACCTGAGAGATTGAGTTTTGCACGGTTACAAATATTTTATTTGGCCGCTATTTTATTCCGCCATCTTGAATTTGAACCACAATTAGTTATTGCACATAATTTGACAGCAATCCATTACATAATTTTTTCAGGCCGGATTTTTAAATATTGTATTAAGCCGCCATTTTGTTCCGCCATCTTGGATTCGTATAAGAAATTTACTAGTTGATTTCCATATAATACTTGATTTTTGTATAAAATTTGAGATAAGTTGTTTTTAATATTTTTTTTTACAATTTATTCGGATCCCGTTTTGTTTTTCCATATCGGATTTTTATCAAAATATTACCAAGTCATCCCCATATGATTCTTAATTTCTGACTAAAATTTGAAGTCGATCTGATGAGTAGTTTTTAAGCTATGCTGCGAACTGACAGACAGACAGACAGACGAACCGACGGAATTGATAAAACATATTTTTTGGCATCTAGGGGTGCTTAAACCTGAAAATATCTAAAACCTGAGACTTTTTTCACGATTACAAATATTTTATTTGGCTACCATGTTGATTTGGGATTTTGAATTGGTACCTTAGTTTTACTAGTTCTTCTCTATACCACAATTAGTTATGGCACACAATTTGAAAATGAAATTAAATATTTTTTTCATGCGGAATGTTTAAATATTTTATTACGCCGTCATTTTGTTCTGCCGCTAGATTCGGTCCAAAATTTTGTCAGTTGTTTTCTATATAATACTAACAGACAGTCCGACAGACAGGCCGACGCAATTGAGAAAAAATGTTTGCAAAAATGTTTGCATCTAGGGAAGACCTGAAAAAATCTCGAAGGGTAATTTTTTCACGATTACAACACATCCCTTTTACAAGGTAAGTAAAAACATTGAAAAGAATAAAATGAAATTTTTATTCTACAGCATTGGCACTGACCCGAGATCTCTGAACAAGTGCAGGCAAATATTTTAAAATATATCTTTTTTGTGCATATTTTGTTAAATCAAGGTCTCCAAAAATCTAACGAATTGAATTACGGATATAACCAATCAAAGTACTTAACTCTAATACTCCGCCCACCAATTTTATAATGAGTCCACGTTGATTGTGTCGAGAATGTCCGCGGTTTGTACGGGGATCTGTCAACTGAATAAAAATAAATTTATTTGATATAAGTGGTATAGTAAATTGAGCGTACCCCAAATTTTCGGCTGACTCAATTGACTTTAGATACACTATAAGTCGATTAATCTTTGAATTTTAAGGGAGAACTGCACGCAAAAAGTGAAAAACCAGCGACAAGGTCTAGTCAAGTTCAAAGTCACATGATAAGGTACCTACGTATTAGAAAAAACCTCCTGCACGTCCGACCTCAAAAAAATGTGTTATGTATAGGCAATTTACATTACATTTCGTTGAAAAATGAGTTCAGAAGGGTTCACGCGCTGCAGAAATACAAAGACATGAGTACGATTTAGCATTTCAAATTTTGCAGTTACGTAGGCAAAGGATCAATGCAAGGCGGTAAAGAGCCATTTTGTGGAAAAAAAATTATATGCGACGGCATTTGCGTCAAAAATTGGTCAAAAAATGGTCGAAAATAGACCAATCTACTTCTATTTTATAACTCTATATTTGAATTTTTGATAAAAATTCGAATTTAGCGCCCAACTATACATATTTCCCTATTAAAATCACATTGAAGCTAACACATATCTCTTATAGTTTTAACATAATATTGCAGCGGCCGAAGGCCTGCAAATGATCTATAATACTGCGTGCAGTTCACCCTTAATGAGAGGAGCTTCGTATAGACTGATGTGGTTTTCTGCTATACGTGTTTTAAACATAGAAAAAAGGACAATTGTTATTGTTGTTAGACATATTATTGGATTTTTTTTGGGCATTAGCGTTGAGATATTTAGTTAGGTTATTTGCTATTTATTTATATTCGATCTTAGCGAAGTTTTCAGTGTGTTCAAGGGCCATTTGAATATTTTTATTTTACCGATTTCAGGACACTGAGATGTCTTAAAAAAGTGATTTACTAACTTTTTAAAAAAATTTTTAAAATTCAAGAATCCTAAGTAGACCTCTTGTACTATAATTGTTTTGTTTGCGTTTTATCTAATAAACTATATAATTTAAATGGTATCAGTCACCTAAAATAGCGAATAATTAAATTAGTTTATTAGTTTATAGTACTACTGGCGATACCTCAAAATATTTTACTTTCCATTTAAATTATTGGATTTCAAACAAATGTTTATTTAACAAGATCATTTTCCAAATTGCTTTTTCTCGATTATTGAGACTAATTCTATAATAGATGTGTTTGTATTTCAGGTTCTTCATTGTTCTAGTTTTCGTTATAAATACCGAATATTATCGCCAGGAATAGAAGGCGCCTCCCATGCAACTAAAATTTGTTTTAACTGAATTTATTTCCAACTCGTGTTTTACTGGACAAACACAAAATGTTTGATTGCTTAATCAAAAAGATCTTCGTCCCATTTTATCGTACCAAAAATCGGTTATACTATGAATAGACAGTCCATTAATCAGTTTCGTTCATTTTCCATCCCAAATGCTCGTGCTGCTATTTAATGCTGATATTAGCACGCACGCTACAATATTTGGCTTGATGTTGCCAGTAGAATGATTTAAATAAATGCAATACAAAAAATATGCTTTAGAGACATAAATGAGATTGCCGGATAACAGCGTAAAACCGATATATAAACCAATTTATTCAAATGCTCGTGGCACTATTTAATGGTAATTAGCACGCACGCGAGAATATTTGGCTCGATGTTGCCAGTAGAGTGACTTAGATATAGTTATTTAGAAATACAATACAAAACCTATGCTTTAGAGACATAAATTAGATTGCCGGATAACAGCGTAAAATAATATAAAATCGAATTTATTCAACAGGTCTGAATTTTTTAAATTTAAAAATTTTACAAAAATGTATTTACATGCTTTAGATTTTCCTTCGAAATTGTTAAACTAAGCTTGATAATTAGAAGTTTGTTGCTTTGAAAACTACTAACTTCTGGCAATTTATATTAATTTATTTTAAAAGGTATTCTATGTTCTATGTTTCTGACACCATGGATTTCGACATTTCTTTAAAAAGGGCTCATAAATAATTAATGCTCTACATCATGAAAAAGGCTGCCTAGTTAATAATAGTCGCCTCTATCTATTCTAGTTGGAAGTGAGCTTTAGTTCTGCAAGAGTAGAACTGTGTCTTGCTATCTTGCGGTTCATGTGTAAAGTATACCAACAAGAGCTATCTGACTACAATCGATTTAATTTAAACTATTCAATAGTTTATTATTTAAAGTGCACAGGTCCCTATTTTTAAATATTGCACTATTACACCAGACACAAAAAACTCTCTATCTTTTATTCTTAATTTTTATTTGTATATTAAAAATTGTAGCCAATAAGTTATACTAAAACAGACTTTCAGACGGTTTTTGTAAATAACTGCACTTGTATTTTTACACTTTTTTAACTTTTTTGTATATGGCCTTATGCCCTTTTGATAACAAATAGGAACAAAATATTAAAAAAAACTAATATTTAGTAATAAATTGATTCGTTATTAAATATACATATAAATGAAAACATAAAAGTAATAAATAAATGTAAATAGGGATACAAAATAAAATATTTTTCTGAAGTTGACATAACCTTTTGAAGTTTGCGATTCATTAAACTGTAAAAAATAACTTCTAAAAAATTGGTAACAAGTCTGAACTTTTACAAAAATAATAATATTCAATTTTCATTATCGGAGTCAGGTTGAAGGTTGTTTGAAATGATACTCTCGTAGAAGTTTTTATATTCTTCTGGAATATAATGGAGAACTTTTTTAATGTCACCAATTTT